>JAGDYQ010000086.1:1609237-2047992 GCA_021962125.1 Bulinus truncatus | reverse complement strand
TTAGTTTAATTTAATCACTGCGTGTTTTGTAATTTAGCTTCAATCACATTACATGTACTTATAGTTTCCTTCTATCACAGTACTTGGATTTTTTATATCTTTTTGCAAAACATATTGGTTATTAAAATTACTTATAAAACTTTTTTTTCATCACAAGATATTTGGCTAAGAAAGAAACCTTGAATACATTTTGAATGTGGAATGAATGAGTCATACAATAGTGTTCTCAAACTTTGGGACGACGTGAAACACTAAACTAAGACATTATTTTCCAACGAACTCTTATTTAAAAGAATATGTGCTGAACGTTATTCAAATCAATAGTACAGTGAAAGCAGCAGCATTTCTTGCAAAATAAGTGAAAATTTAATAATTTTGTATCATATTATTCATTTTTTGTAAAACATTTTAGGTTTCCAATAAAGAACCTTTATTTCACAGAACATTCAGAGAGACGCACTGTTCAAGACATTCATATTTATATTGACGTTTTAATTATTTTTCGCACATGTAATGGGATGTTATAATTAAAACACTGATTACAGAGTCGAAATTTTCAATTGCAAAAGATTTGAATGTTTAAATTCACTTTTTTTATTTAAAAAGTGAATTTAAACATTTACATTACATGGTAAGTAAAAAAATATTACTTATACACTGTTTAATACAATGATATACAATGTAGCGAAATTTCACTGTTTATGTAATTGTATACAATGTAGCAATAATTAATTGAATGAATTATATGCAAAATGGAATGTATGAATCGCCAATATTGGCAAAAGAAAAAAAAACATTTACAACAATACAAAAAAATTTCCTAATCTCAAGCATTTTTTTTTAATAAAAAAATATTAGCAATACAATTGTGTGACAAATAAACATTTTCAAACTTTTTTTATTGGCAATTTTTGTCCAAACTAAATGGCTTTGTCTAAAATCATACATAAATGGATTAAAATGTGTATCACGTAAGTTTTATTATCATTAATTAAGGCGTTTCAAAAACTGGTAATAATTCTTCATGGCTTTTTTTTTAATATACTAAATGCCTGAAATAAAAAAATAAAAATTATTATACTATATTAATAAATTTTTGGGTTATTAATAGTTATTAGATGTTCTACATGCTAAATAAAATATATCTTTAAATTTTGCATTTATGAATACATGAAAATAAATTAAGCAATATTACCTTGACAAAACATTTTTAAAAAATCTTCTTTTGCTTTCAGTAATTCATCAGTAGAGCTTGAAAACAGAACATGATTTGGACTTGTTGCTAATCCTTCCACATATGTCTTGTTGTAGTCTGTATTTGTGTAGACAATGAACACCTGATCGTTACAGGGATATAATTAGTAACGTAATATTGTGATGCAAAGAGTTATTTATTTTATAGATATCGTCAGCTTGAATGTAAAATAAATAGTTTGTATTTATAAGGCAGTTTATTTGTATATTTTTAACAGCTGAACTCTTTCAACTATTTTTCATTGTAAGACATCTATTAAATCTATAAAAAAAAAATCTGAAGGTCACAAGGCAACTCTAAATATTACTTTATAATAGATATGGAGCGATGAATCGAAGAGATTTGATAATTGACCGGAATCGGAATCGAAAGGAAGTATTTTTAACAAAATGTTTTATTCCAAAATTGGTTCCAGAAATAATTTATATGCACGGTGGTACAAGTATACACATCATCTGTTTATTAGTGAAATGTGTCGAGTCATCTGTGCACATTAAGTTGTGCTAAACGTCAATACACTCTCTAGCTTTGTTTGACATCATCACATTATTGACATTATTACTATTCATATTAATACAATGAAATGACATCAACGCAAATTGTCCACCTAACAGCACGAGATAACTTTGTCACAAGAAATGTCTACTTTCAAAGATGTGTTTTTGTTTTGAGCTACCGATAACCCCATGGTGTATGATGATCTGAATTACGAAACTTATTAGCTTGTGACATCATTTGTATAAGCAGTGGTATCCATAGGGACGTCATTTGTTCTATTGGTGATATGTGTAATTTCACCTTGGGCATTGTGGTGCACTAACGTATTGATACATTCTCTTGTCTAGTATGGGTTCATTACGTCTATTGGCTAACATATTACGATGTAAAGTGACCCCAGTGCGCAGAATGACACCAAACAGTTTAATATCGCTTTGCTATAGGACATTGATACTTCTGAGACGTATCCTGCTTTGAGATAACGCGACATCTGCACAAAGTTGGCTGGTGATCAGCTTTACCATTAGTATGCCTAATGTGGTATTTTATCACGTCACGTGAACTTTATACGTGATGGTATCCTTATGATGTCATTTGATAGGGTATTGATGAAAATATACGGTATAGTATCTGCTATACACTTGTTTCAAATGCGAGTGCTTAAATCGAAAATAGTAGGCATTTTATATAGCACTTTCTGGCGTAATAATATACAAATTATTAACCACTCCATATCTTTGGTGGGACGGGTGGCCGAGTGGTGTAGATACTCCACTGTCGACCTGATAGTCCTGGGTCCGATCCTCGGTGAGGACCATGTGGAATTTTTCCAGGTGAAAATGTGTTTCAAAGTCGTCCCACAAATCCACCCAGCTTTAAATGGGTACCTGACTTAAAGTTGGGGAAGTAAAGGCGGCTGGGCGTTGTGCTAACCACACAATCCCTTCATATGCCGAGGTTATAGAAACAGATGAATTCTACACTTCATCTGCCCCGATGGCCTGTTAGGGTTAATGGAACTTTACCTTTTTACCATATCTTTGGAATATTTGAATTTAAATAGACTTTGTTATTGAAAGCATTCTTTTTAAATAAATATATATATACAGTTTATATCTTTGATAATAAACAAAGAAATTTTTTTATTATTAATGCGATGAAGCTTTCATAAATTTCAAAGATTATATTGCTTATATGTCTTTAATTTAGTCTAATTTTTTTTTAAAATATAAACCATCACACTACCTCAACTCTTCCTTTATCTTTATTTCTCACAAATTCTTTTAACACTTCTGCATTGTTGCTGGTATCACCATACAGGAAGACTACTAACCTATTTTTAGCATAATCTCTTCCACCTATCTTATTTTTAAAAATATTTCTGACATGTTTGAGTAAAGTGATAATGTCTGGTCCATTATCATCTTTTAAACTTGCAATGATTTCTTCTCGCTTCAAATTCTGTTGAAATTTGTAAATTTTTTTATTCTTCATTATACTCCAACATAAAATGAAATCGCTATACATTTTTTATCATACATATGATTTTAAAATACAAAAATGAAATTAATTTGTCAAGATATATACAAAAAACATATATTATGGTACATGTATTTAAAGTTATGTACCAATGAAATGTGTTTATCAATAGTCATGATAGTGAGTGTAAAATGAATCATTATGAAATATAAGAAATAATGTTTAATTCACTAATTTCACTTACCTGTTTAAATGTTATCTCTCCCTTGTGGCATGTTTTTGATACGACACCCACACTTATATGTCTAGAGTTTATACTCAGTTCTTCAAATACATTTTGCAAAAATGTCTTGATTTTATTGGAGGCTAATCTCCCATACCCATACTCATCAAACAAAAATTCAACATCCAAATGTGTTTTCGAACCACAAGCTAAAATGAAGAAAAATGATTTCAATAGATCATTGGCTGCAGTCAGTCAATTAAGATCTATTTTAGTTAAAAACATAAAGCTCATTGCAAAATAATTTTAGAATATACAAATATCGAAGACAATGTAACCAACGTTATCAAGTTAACATACAAAACAAAACAAAACAAATATAATTTAAAAAAAAATAAGTGATTAGTCGTAGTATAGTTATTTAGATGGTGGGAATGTATGTAAATGTGGCTGCTTGAGTTGAACAGTATAGTATGGTGGGAAAACATATGTATGTGGCTGGTAGTGTTTAGCATTATAGTATGGTGGGAATACATATGTATGTGGCTGGTAGAGTTTAGCATTATAGTATGGTGGGAATACATATGTATGTGGCTGGTAGAGTTTAGCATTATAGTATGGTGGGAATACATATGTATGTGGCTGGTATAGTTTAGCATTTTGGTATGGTGGGAATACATATGTATGTGGCTGGTAGAGTTTAGCATTTTGGTATGGTGGGAATACATATGTATGTGGCTGGTAGAGTTTAGCATTTTGGTATGATGGGAATACATATGTATGTGGCTGGTAGAGTTTAGCATTTTAGTATGGTGGGAATACCTATGTATGTGGCTGGTAGAGTTTAGCATTTTGGTATGGTGGGAATACATATGTATGTGGCTGGTAGAGTTTAGCATTTTATTATGGTGGGAATATCTATGTATGTGGCTGGTAGAGTTTAGCATTTTGGTATGGTGGGAATACATATGTATGTGGCTGGTAGAGTTTAGCATTTTGGTATGGTGGGAATACATATGTATGTGGCTGGTAGTGTTTAGCATTATAGTATGGTGAGAATATATGTGTATGTGTCTGGTTGAATTGAACATTTTAGATATGAATCTGTCATTGTTCACTTTTTTAGGAGTGCTGTGTCCATGTATAGATTTACAAAAGTATGAAGTAAAAGGAAGTAAATATATTTTATTGTATATGTATGTGTAGAAGCCAATACTGCAAGGACTATTCACCAGTGATGTATGGGTAGAATAAGAAGTAAGGGAGCGCATAGTGGGAGCAAAAAAAGTGGGAGTTGGGACATGAAAAAGTACCGGAACGCGTCCCGGTTCTGAAAAAAAGGTAAAGGAACGTCGTTCCGCCCCGTTCCCCTCCCAATACAGGACTGCTATTCACAGATTTAAACTTTCTTCACAGACTTAACAAAATTCTGAATAATAGAATATCTTACTTCCTTGTTCTTTTTGCAAAAATTCAACTGAAAAGTAAATACAAAAAATATATATATTATTAAAAAAGTTCAAATACTGTATTTAAAAAAAAGTTTAATGAAAGGGCTTACTTATCAGTTAAACTAATATTTCTAAGTTTGTGTTGATTTTTTTTTATTTTTGTTTCGTTTTGTTTTTTTTTTGAGAAGGACGAAATATTTTTATTTCATATGAAAATGTTATATGGATGAATGTGTTGTTGTTTTTATTATAAAGTTTGAACTACAGAATTGAATAGGCATCGTCAATTTAAAATGATTTTTTCCAACGCCCGCCATATTAGTGTATTTATATTATGCGTATCCATGTTTTGGGTGTTACACTATAGAAATGATTACATTATTGTAATCATTAGTAGAGGACTGTGTAAACTGCGATGCCCTTTCTGTACAATTTATATTCATAGCTTCGGACCGATTGAATCAAATTAGGGCCACACAATCTATTCCTGACTTACTGGGTATTGTAAACTGCTGACATTTACGCCTTTATCGAGATTCTCAAAAGCTTGGTGAAAATGAATACATGCTGTGGTATCTTACTTAACGTGGTAGTATGGTGTGTTAGGATGTGCTGAAATCCTTTAGATCCTATAAAACACTAATGGGACGGTTTTTATGGTGCCCTTCTTTCATCCCCCACCACAGCCGATAGTGTAATGGCCATAGAGGCCATACAGTGGAGACTGAAGCCTGCCAAATCCATTGGTCCTTACCGGAGGTCGAACCAGGGACCATCAAGTCGATATTCGAGCGCTTTACCGCACGACCACCCACCCCGTGTAGTAGGGGGTCTCGAGTAAACGCCTCACCGAGTGTCGGAACATTTATTGAGTTCTATCGATGACCCTAAGTCCAACCCAACTTACAAATGGGTGCCCGACATTCGTTGGGGAAATTAAAGACGGTCATGGATTGTACTAGCCACACAATCCCATACAATAGCTGTCGCTGCAGCAATAAATTAACCCTACCAATGAATTAACCCATCTGAACCCGATGGTCTGTGTAGGACTTAGAATTGAAATTTTGCTTACAAATACCAAGAGGAGCTTCACATGTCTCTAGTATCTAAAGAATTCTTTTTTACTCCGGTGTATGTTATCATTATGTACAATATATTCAACTGACAACTAGGCATTAATACCCAGAACATGGGTGTGGCCAATTGCAACTCTTTGCGGTTCCAAATGAGGTCATGTTTTTTTCCCCTACCATTTCATTATAAATAAACGGTCTATCAAATTGGTGGGTAAACCGTTTGAGTCTATGGGACACATTGTGCTCGTAATTTTGACCAATAGATAAGACCAAGATCAGTTGGAGTGTTGACATGAACTGATATAAATTAATTGTCAACATCATGACATAACCAGCAAGTACCGTGTTTTATTCAGAAACGAGTGGAGGGCTGGATGAAACAGCTCGGCAGGCCTGATTGAACAGCTCGGCAGGCTGGATCAAACAGCTCCGCAAGCTGGATCAAACAGCTCGGCAAGCTGGATTAAACAGCTCGGCTAGATGGATTAATCAGCTCGGCATGCTGGATTGAACAGCTCGGCAAGCTGGATTAAACAGCTCGGCAGGCCGGATTAAACAGCTCGGCATGCTGGATTGAACAGCTCGGAAAGCTGGATTAAACAGCTCGGCAGGCCGGATTAAAAGCTCGGCATGCTGGATTGAACAGCTCGGCAAGCTGGATTAAACAGCTCGGAAGGCCGGATTAAACAGCTCGGCATGCTGGATTGAACAGCTCGGCAAGCTGGGTTAAACAGCTCGGCAGGCCGGATTAAACAGCTCGGCATGCTCGATTGAACAGTTCGGCAGACCGGATTAAACAGCTCGGCAGGCCGGATTAAACAGCTAGGCATGCTGGATTGAACAGCTTGGCAAGCTGGATTAAACAGCACGGCAGGCCGGTTAAAACACCACGGTATGCTGGATTGAACAGCTCGGCAAATTGGATTTCGCTCGCATGACGTAGGTTGTCCAAGGCTGATCTACGATGCTGCTCTTTAAACTATTATTTACTAAAACAAACCAGATTGCGTCTCTCATTAATCTCATTATGTTCACCCCCTGACCTGTAAAATTCATAAACTGTATGACATTTTTTTAAGATTGTGTGTGTGTGTTTTTTCCCATTACTCATTAACTTACTGAAAGTAGAATGTCTTACTTTGAGATAATTTGTCATCATTAACTTACTGAACTAGAATGTCTTACTTTGAGATAATTTGTCATCATTAACTTACTGAACTAGAATGTTCTTACTTTGAGATAATTTTTCATCATTAACTTACTGAAAGTAGAATGTCTTATTTTGACATAATTTGTCATCATTAACTAACAGAAAAGTAGAATGTCTTACCTTGAGATAATTTGTCATCATTAACTAACAGAAAGTAGAATGTTTTACTTTGAGGTAATTTTTCATCATTAACTTACTGAAAGTAGAATGTCTTACCTTGAGATAATTTGTCAGATAAAGAGTTTGTTATATTTTTAAGGGAAACAAAGTCGTCAACTTCAAAAATATAATCTGAGCTTGGGTCACTGGAAATTAGAATCAGCTCATTCCAGCTGACTTTCCTCCCTACTGATACAGTAAACAAATGAATGTCATCTTGTTTAGCGAAACTAGCATTCTCATTTGAAAGTTGAAGGTATCTGTAGATTCACAAAAGTAAAATTTAATGGAGATAAATGATAAAAAATAATGCTTTTTGATTATTTACAGCAAGTAGTAAATGTGAAAGCTAATTGTGAAATGTATTTTTTTTTATATCGCTAGAATTCAATCATTTGGTCTTTTATTCAATTTTAACTTTTAGATTTGTGCATGCTAAACTATGAAAATCGAACTTTCAAAGCAAAAATCTAATGCTCACGGAGTTGAAACATTTTTAATTGACACAATTTATTGGTGGCTAATTTGAAACAATGTTTACATTTGTGGAGATATGTGGACGACATTTTTACCTAATTGAAAAAATACTTAGCTTTTAAGAGTAAGATTAACATAAACGGAGATTTTTCACAATTTTCATTATAAAATATAATCATTTCAACAAAGTAGGTTTAAATATATCGACTTCTGATCACGTTTTGTACTCAATAAAAAAAAATTATACATTCTTCATCACTGTACTGAAAGGTCTTTTATGTTGTCATTCATCAATGAATTAGATATAATTAAAACACACTAAACAATAAATAAATATTTGAAAAAAAAAGCTAATTTAATCGCTCGAAGTGTAATGTGAAGTGTGATATGAGGAAAATAAAATTGTTTAGGTCTTTGAAAAACATTAAATGTAGGACTCATTAAATGTAAGACTTTATTAAATGTATGACTCATTAAATGTAAGACTCATTAAATGTAGGACTCATTAAATGTAGGACTCATTAAATGTATCGCTCATTAAATGTGAGACTCATTAAATGTAAGACTCATTAAATGTAAGACTCATTAAATGTAAGACTCATTAAATGTAAGACTCATTAAAATGTAGGACTCATTAAATGTAAGACTCATTAAATGTAGTACTCATGATATGAAATATAAGGGAGGGTGGGAGAGTTCGGCTATATTATAATTAGATATATACAACACGGTTGGGAGGGAAGGGGGTGAAATCGGTTATATAGCCTAATGCAAAGAGGAAAAAGTTTACTAAAACCCTTATGTTTTCTTTGATGAGGGTGTGGAGGAGGCAGACCCTTAATTTGTTACAGAATGTTATTATTGGTTAAGGGTAAATATCAATCATTATGTAATATGTGAACTGTCCAATAAAGGTCATTTACATTCAAGAAACAGCTCTACTTGAATTATTTTTATGAATTATGTATTTCTTACTTTGATTCAGTGTCGGTGAACAGAACTGATATATGGGGCACATCAGACCTCCAGACGTTAGGCGTCAGACCTTGTTTACGTAAGCCATGTAAACCTCTGTAAATATATATATATATATATATATATATATATATATATATATATATATATATATATATATATACGTACAACATGTCGAGAAAGTCACACAAAAAAAACTACAGATGACTATAATGTAATTTTTTCTCTACTTTATGTATTAAAGAAGTGCTCTTATTATAGTGATTAGTGCGACGAAAGGGCGAGTGGTGTGGAGACTCAACTGTCGACCTGAGAGTCCAGGGTTCAATCCACTGTGAGAAACAAATTGCTCTCTCACTCTCCTACATGCTTACTTACCTAAGTGTTCTTGCACACTCACCCACATGCTCGCTCACTCTTCCACACTTTCACTAGCTCCCCCACGTTTTCGCTCACTCGACCACACGCTCGTTCACTCCACCAAAGTTCTTGCTCACTCAGCCACTTGCTTGCTCACACCCCCACGTGCGCGCTAACTCACCCATCTGTTTTGGACCTCTTGACACCCGACATGTATATGTATTTCTAGCTTCACTCATCTTCTTGATTTTAGTTTTAAAAAATGCTTATCAATTTTAACATATGGTCAATATGGTTTAAGTTCCTTAAAAAATGCACTTCAAAGGAAGAATTTTTGATGATTTTAACCATTTTTATTTAATGCTTCAGTAATGTTCCGCGTGTGCCCCAAGGGACAATGTTGCCCAACCCGGAATTATAAAGTAGGTAAGTAGTTGGTAGCTAACAAGGTTACCTAGAAACATGAACTTCCCCACGTAGAATAGGTTTTTCTTTTATTTTCTCTATCAGCTGCGCCTTGGTCATGTTATTGTTGAGTGGAATGTGTTGTTTGAAACGGTCACTGAAAACACCAACTCCTATACGTGTGTAGTTGGGGCCAATGTCCATCTCATTCACCAGGTCAGCTATAAGGCCCCATTGTGTATCGTAATCCAGTATGTATACACTTGGGGATGCGACGACCAGGAAGTAGATATCAGCTTTCTTCTTTTCCCAGCCTGCAATAGACATGCGTCTATAAAATGTAATTACAAATAAAGCATTAGATACTTTGAGATATCTGTATCACTCTGTTTTTGAAATGATGTTGTCTAGTAAGTTAAATAAAAATCAGCAATGAGGGTCAGTGATGTATTGGTCAAATAAGAAGTAAGGGAGCGCATAGTGGGAGCAAAAAGAAGTGGGAGTTGTCGGGACATGAAAAAGTACCGGAACGCGTTCCGGTTCTGAAAAAATGGTAAGGGAACGTCGTTCCACTACGTTCCCCTCCCAATACACCACTGATTAATCAGTAATTAGGGCTACAACCAAGTTCATTTTTATTTATAACTTCTATAAATTTGATGAAATATAATACAAGACAATGTTCAAATCATGTCGTAATGCCAGAATCAGTGGTACTCACACTGATCAGGACCGACCAGGAATACATACAATGAATACATACAATAATACATATAATGAATACATGCAATAAATACATACAATTATACGTACAATAAATACATACAATTATACATACAATAAATACATACAATTAAACATACAATTTTACATACAATAAATACATACAATTAAACATACAATTTAACATACAATAAATACATACAATTAAACATACAATGAATACATACAATTAAACATACAATTAAACATACAATAAATACATACAATTAAACATATAATGAAAACATGCAATAAATACATACAATTAATTTTAGATTTTAATTTTTATTTGTTGCCTACTTTTCAGGTGGGTTGCGAAAACCAAATATAATTAGAAGAAGGTCGCAAATCGCAGACGAGTGAGAACCAATGCCTTTAACGTACACTCAGCAATTAAGTGTATGTATGGATAATGTCCAAAGGACATTTTGAATTCCCAAACCGTATTGCAGAGGACCAAATTTGATATGTACCTACATGAATCCACACGACCGACATTGTCAAGAGAGATGTACAAAAGATTCTATTATGTTGACACAGGCATCAGTTCAAGGTTTAGAAATAATTGTATTTATCATGAAAGTATTTATAAGTTCATTTTTTTTTTGGCAAGGGCTATATCAACCGTTTAGTATATGACAAAATAAAATACACACTATACTTCACTCAAAATATTTGACAACTACGTTAATTGTTTTTTTTTTAATTCCTCATAGCTATAAAAAATTGACCTAACGTTGTTGTTTTTATTAATTTATTTATCAACATAGATAAAAAAAATGTTCGATAGTTCAAAATCTCATAAAGTTCTCATCTCCGACTGATTTGAAATTTTTAAACAACTTTACATTCAAATTCGTTCTCCGTCATTGCTATAAACTGTCGTGTATGATGAACAAATTAAATCAACAACAATGTTCATTACATAGAAAAGGGATATAATCGTGACTAAGAACGGCATTAATAAATGGGTTACTTCTTTTGCATTAATGTTTTTCCCTTTTTTTTTCCCGACAACGTACAAACCCATATATTAAAAAGGAATGTGTGTATGAGGGTTTCGGGCGGCAGCGCCCCACTGACGGATAACTACTATTATATAGATGAAATATCTGTGCTAGGCTAGGACACACCCACCGGCGGCGGAACGAAATATTTTAAGGGGGGGGGGGCAAGCCAAAATTCAAGGGGGGGGGCGGCGCCCCCCCTTGAAAATTTAAGGAGGGGCAAGACAAAATATGACCGAAGGACAAATTTTACCCCCTTATTCTATAATAGAATATAGTAATTCTGTAGCAAGTATTTAATCGATATTATTAAAAAAAAAATAATATATTAAAAAAAAATAAAAATGAACATTGAGCACTTCTGTCGTCAACTGATTCGTAATGTCAGTTTGTTTACAAATTTAATAGTGAAATTATATCAGAAAATTACTGATAATTATCATGAATGATGATGAATATGAAACCGGAAACGGGAAAATCAATAAACAAAAAGTAATTATGAAAAGATAATAAATAATTGTATTTTCTTTAAAAATTACATTTGCCGTCATTCGGTAGATGGCAATACTTCTCTATACTTATAAGACGCATTTGCTATCTGTCTGTCTGTTCCCTTAAAACTCAAGATCCAGACAACCAAATAACGTGAAATGTGATACACGCAGTGGCGCAACCAGGGGGGGGGGGCAGGGGGGGCTTGAGCCACCCCCCAGGCCAAATCATCAATACACAATTTACGTTATAAAGTTACAAAAAAGACTGTCAAACTATCTTTTTTATATATGTGAGCCCCCCCCCCAGCATTTTTTGCTGGCTGTGCCACTGGGTACACGTACACAAAATTACATGGGGAATGTTCTTAAACAGGTTTCGTTCCATCTCAATGGGTACTTTAATTGTAATTAATTATTTTGGATATCAAAGACATGAAAATTGGCAAACTTTTACCCCGATTTCAGGTTTTACGAGCTTCTCTCCCACATAGCTAACTTACTATAAATATGATCGGTACGGGGAACCAAATATCACATTACTTACTACATTATTACATTCCATTCCTTCATCCATAGGAATTGTCATCTTTTGATACTGTCATGCCTAAGAGAGAGAGAGGGAGAGAGGGAGAGAAGGAGGGAGGGAAAGAAGGAGAGGGGGAATGAGAGGGATGGAAAGAGGGAGGGAGGGCAGGGAGAGAGAGAGGAACTGCCAAAAATGTTGTGTATCACATTGATTTAAGATAAATGTACCCTTTTATTGCATGCAAATAAACCTTTTTTTACGCGTCTTATTTTAAATCTTAACTAAACGTCAAATTACGCTTCGTAAATAAACAGAAAACATTATTTTAAACCCGGGCAAAGCCGGGTTCTTGCAACTAGTTTTAAAATATGCCACAACAACTCTCAATAATGTGATTACTGTAAAATGTCAATTAATTATAATTTCTTTCAACTATTAAATTTAAGAAATAAATCAAATAAATTATGAAAATGAAAATGATACATATAAACTAAGATGAATTACAAAGTTAAAAAAGTTAAAATTTTAGGGGGGGGGCAGACTGGGAATTCAAGGGGGGCGCCGCCCCCCTTAAAAGTTTTAGGGGGGGGGCGCTGCCCCCCCTGCTCCGCCGCCAGTGGACATACCTGTGTTAGGTTAGGACGTACCTGTGTTAGGTTAGGAATGTCTGTGTTAGGTTAGGAACGTGATTTTCGGAGACAAAAAACGAACATCGCCATCTGTTGGACCTAAAAGCAACACACAGGTATTCTAAGTAGGTGACCTTTCAAGGGTGGAAAAAGTGCCCCCTCCCCCCGCATTCCTTGCTTTCCTATGATTCCAGAGGATACGCCATTTCATTTTTAAGACTGCTATTCCTATTCGGTTGTCATTTGCATTCAGTATAAATAAAGTATATGTTCACTGTTTAGAATTGTAAGGTTGGACTCAAATATTTGTTGCTTGTTCTAAAGTAAGCGAACCAGACAACATCTATACTGCAATGACAATCTCTATATCTGCTTTGAAAATCTATATTCTAGACGACCTCTATATCTGCATAGACAATGAAACAACATGAAATAACGTACACCTACAAGTGTTGTGAAATCAAGCATTTTTTAAAAAGTGCGCTACCACTTGTCTTTCTTTTCCATTTAACCAGAATGAACCACATCAACCGGTAAAACTAATTTTAAAAATGTAACTTGGTGTTATAGCGTCAGAAATGTAAGTATTATGATGGGAAAAAAAATATCTTGAGTCAACATTAGAAATTGAATCATATACGTGTGACTACTGAAGTTTTCAAATACAGTTAGACTCACCATTTGGTGACGTCAAAAGAAGTAGAGCGAAAGATGAAAAAAAATGAGATAAGTTTAAAAAGTTGCTAACGAGGCCAGATAAAAAAAAAAGATTGGTTAGCTTTGTTTTTAAAAGATTAGCCCAGGGTTAAAAAAAAAACTGTTAATGTCACCGATAGCAAATCTTAGTCCCGTCTGAATTCAAACGGTCCTGTCATTTCAGGACCCCTAACAAGTGCTTAGATTGATAGATTTTCACAATACGTATCACTTTGAGTAGCAAGATGATTTTAAAAATTAGAAGTTTTTAATACAATTGCATATTAAACTTAAAACTTGCATTTGGATTTCGAAAAAAATCAAAATTCTCAAAATAAGATCACATTAGTACCCCGTTATTGTGCCTGTCTATAAGAATGTCTTGAAACAGTCATATGACCAGCACAACGCCAAGGGGAAAACGACAACTGTAAAGATTGTATCCGATGCTGTAAAAACAAAATATTTTCTTTCATGACTCCATAAAAAAAAAAAGATTTCTTTAGACTAACTGACGTTTGGAATTTCAGAATGAGTGTGAATATTTTAAATTATTTACCACAGTAATGGGGGGTGGAGGCACTATCAGAGTCCGCCCAGGGCGCCTATTACTCTGATTGCGCCACTGGAAGCCACTCTGTGCCTTTTTTTAATCCTCTATCGGATCCTTTATACTTGGAACTGTTTCTTAAAGCCGTTTTATAAAGGGTCCTAGGCGATGTTATATTTGTCTTGGCGAAAACACAATCAGGGCCGGTGCTAGCAAACCCTGAGCTACTTATAAACCCCACCGGCCAGACACACATGGTTAGAATATATTAGTCATTTTAAATGATGACAAAAAAGCCCCCAACTTTAGCACTATGGCCGAGTTTATTAGGTCACCGAATGAAGCACATCGCAGGAGGTAGACAACTTGTGACATAGTGATAGGCCAGTAACTGAATCACACAAACAACGTGTGACATTGTGATAGACCAGTAACTGGATCAAAAAGATAACTAGTAATATTATGATAGACCAGTAACTGAATTACACAGACAACTTGTGACATTGTGATAGGCCAGTAACTGAATCATCGACAATCGATCTAAATAACTAACCATCACAAGATTAACACTGTCCCAATATATGGCACAACAGTTTGCGTTTGAATAACTGTTTAAAACACTTCTTAAAATCTTAATGATTGTCATTACCTTTTATCCCTTTCTGGCAATTGACTGGATTGAAGAAAACCTTTTGAAAAAAAAAAAGTAAAATGTAGTTTTTTATCATTCACAAACAATCATACAGATTCTGAATCAAGCTATTAGTCGATAATATTTGGGGTTTTAAATTTATTTAGTCAACGAACCATTACTTAGTTCTATTCAGCACGTTTGTTTATTTTTTTAATACTCATCATCAATCTACATTTTCTATGAAAAAGGTACCGGAACTCCTATTTATGTACGTCGTGTCATAAAGAAATAACACTGAAAATATAGTACAGTAAACAGTACATTTTTTTGAATACGGAAAAAAAAGGTGCTGGAAATGCCGCTCAGGAGCGCTCCACCAGAAAAAAAGCACTGCTCCTCATTAATTTTAGATATAATCACAAAACTGTTTCTTTAATGTAGTGTGTTTTAAGTGCATTTTCGGGAAGTCGAATGCGCTATTGTTTCCGTTTTGTCTGTCCTTCAGCAACCATAAGTCCTAGACCCATGATGTATATACTTTTTTTTGTAGGTTTTGGCCTGCCATTCCTGCATCAAAAGTCCATTTCGCGATCTGACCTCTGAGGCCTGGACATCAGTGTTTCGTATGGTACCGTTTTTTACTATATAAGCTATATTAATAATTATGTCATTTTCATGGCCCCACTCTACACCTTATACATAGCGATACGAGAATAAGGTCCCTAGGGGCCCCAAGAGTATCTATCCCCCTAACATAAATTTGGTTTAAATAATTTTGGTCATGCCCTCTGAGGGCTGGGCATCAGTGTTTCTTAGGGTACCGTTTTTAAAATATAAGCTTTATTAATAATTATGTCATTTTCATGGCCCCATTCTACACCTTATGCATAGCGATACAAGAATAAGGGCCCTAGGGGCCCCAAGAGTATTTATATCCCTAACATAAATTTGGTTTGATTAATTTCGGTCATGCCCTCTGTGGGCTGGGCATCAGTGTTTCTTAGGGTACCGTTTTTTTTTTTCAGATAAATGCATTACAAAATTGAATTTATAAACATTTCCAAAATTTACAGATATTTACTGAAATCTCACATACGTACTGATACATAACACGAAAATGCGCTAACACGTCCTGTGTCCAGAATGGAACAGGCTTAAGATGCTGGTTTTTTAAGTTCTGCCTCTTACAGGCCAACATTTTAAACACAGAGCAGTTTTTATGAGTAGGTAGAATACGTAACCGCCTGGACCCCACACTGACATAGACCCCCACTTTCCACTACTAATGCCTTTCAAATCTGATGCTATAGAACAGTGTTTCCCAAAGTGTAGTAAGCGTACCCGAGGGGGTAGGCGCTGAGTTTATCTGGGGTATGCGCTGAACAGGACTGCGAACATCGAGGAACATGAAAACAATGAAATGAGGGAAAACCATGACAGTAAAAACAATAGCAAGATTATTTGTTTATTTGGGGTACTTAGTATTAAGTAAATAAAAAGTGGACTACACAGATGTCTAAAGTTTAGGTTAAACTGCTCTAGAAACATCAACATATACTTCTTTCCGAAGGCCATCAAATATCTCAAAGTCTCTGCCTAGAGCCACAAGAAACCGACTAGTGGCTCTGGTTAAGCATATAGGTATAAACATGAACAAGTTTTAAAGCATTAAAAAAAAACAGTTTACAGTTTAAAAAAAATAACAATGAAATATAGTCCTTACTATCATCATCAAAATTGTGAATGTAAATCTAAACGAAGTAAACATATTGAACATTTTCTTAGTACTCCAGCATCGAATTTTTCTTAAATCCAAAGAAGTGCAAGTATGCAATCTGTTTCAATAAATACAGCTTGTGTTAGGCTCAAGTCTTCAGAACTTGCTTGTTGTATTTTCTAACTAACTCTCTTTACTATCAAATTAAATACTTATAACAAAAAAAAAACAGCTATCCGGTTGTCAAGTGTTGTCATCACACTAAACTTGGAAATTTTTTTTAAATGCCTTTGTTGAGAAACGTGTGTCATTTATAGACACAGGTTTTTACGTAAATAATATTATGTCATCTGTTGAATTTTATCAGCCGAATAAACACAGAGAAATCTATAGGTACAATCTGAGGGGAAGTGATTGAAGGGGAATAGTTTTCTCTTAGTTTATATATATTATACATATATATATATATATATATATATATATATATATATATATATATATATATATATATATATATATATATATAAAAATATCAACAGTGTACCTGGCGCTGCCCGGTAAGTTAAAACGTGACACTTGAAACATTTCTAACACACCATTGGGTAAAGATATGGGTGCTAATTTATGCCACCTACCTAATGTGCATAAATGACCTACATTTCATGCATCAGAAATTACGTTTTACCCGTCAACGCTAACCAAATCAACCAACCAAACTAAACCAAACCAATCATCCAAACCAAACCAAACCAAATAACCAAACAACCAACAAAACCAAACCAAACACCGTTAGGTAAAGATATGGGTCTAATTTATGCAACCTTCCAAATATGCTACCGACCTAATGTAAATTTCATACGTCAAAAAGTACGTTTTACCCGTCAACTTAAGATTGTTTGTTTAAACAGTATTTAATTCTCTCAATGTTAAAATCAAAACGAAACATTGCAACAATGATCAAATTATTTTTTTTTCTCTGCCACTCTGCAGCACAGAGGCAAGTTGCTGTGACACGATACAGCACCCAAGCGCAAAATCAATTCGGCTTCTTACTTTCTTTTTTTTTCTTCAGTTCTTACTTACACACTGTTCTTATCTTAATATATACTGAATTTATGCATGTGTGTTAGTATTTATGTACTTTTGTGTTAGTTTTAATGAACTTGTGTTTAAGGCTGTTATATGCGTTAGTTCAAACATATTCTGATTTTAAGTCACCCTGAAATAAGTATTTTTGCAAATTGTATTGTGTAAGTTGTGTAGCAATGACAAATAAGTATTTATGCAAATTGTATTGTGTAAGTTGTGTAGCAATGACAAATAAGTATTTATGTAAATTGTATTGTGTAAGTTGTGTAGCAATGACCGATATTTTTTTACACTTTATATTATTACATGTATAATTATTAAATTGGATGTAGAGTATTTTCATAGAGGTTGATACTTTGAACATATATCCATTTTATAAAACAACTTTATATCAACAATTTTTTTTTCCAATTTTTTAACTATATCTAAACAATAAGGTAGTTCTGACATGCGAAATATTTTGGCTTCGCTAATAATGTAGTTTTAGTTTGTTTTGTTTTGTTTGTTTGTTTTTTTTTAAATTGTGGGTTTGTCTGTCTGTATTCAATGAGCAAACATTGTATACCCTGTCACCGTCAATTTAAAAAAAAAATTGAATTACGAAATAAAATTTTAAAAATACACAGTTTGTATTTGTAATTAATTGAATGACCTGTAATATATTATAGGCTATTTCCGCAAAGTAAGTCTCTTTATTTATAATTGATTTTTTTGTAGTGAGCGCATAGAAATTCTGTATACCTTCTATATACGATATTTAACATTATTAGTGTTTCTAGATGTGAAATTACATCCTTCAGTAGCCATTACATTAATATTGTCCAATACATTGTGCGAAATATAAGATAATAAAACATATTAGATTTTTATAATAATTATACTGTTAGTACGGTATATTTAATTAACTACATTAAATTATGCATAGTCTATATAAAGAATGGTGATAACGTGAGGTCACAGAAAGTTGAAGCGATGTGTGAAGATGACCGACTGTACTCTAACTACTGGCAAGAGGTGTACATGTACTCGATTAAAAAGTTAAACTTGAAATATATTATTGCCAATATGTACTTCTTTGAGAACCACTTCTATTATTTAAGAACACTTCTTTATGGTCAAATTTTTTATCACAGGGCTGCAGACAGATAGTTTTGATGCCCCAGACAATCGTTTCCAAACATGGCCACTCTGAACATACACACCACAGCCCATCGCTGAATAATTTAATAGATTTCTGTACCCAACTGGGGCCCCACGATAAATGCTAGGGCTGAACCCCCTTGCTCCGGCTCTGCCTATGAGCTGTTAATCACACTGGAAGATCGTGACCCCAAAGTCTTTTTTTTACAAGGCAGATGAAGCAACTACATTTGTTTCAGCCAGTTTACAACGTCACAAAACTCACGATATCAACATGCGGACTTTCCGTGTCGGTAGCTTTTGATATGAAACTAGTGCAAGCACCCTCTATCCTCCTCCGCACCCCTCATCCACACTCCTCCCACCCTCTTCACTTGCATCAAGCGCGTGTCCACTTAATTACACTTCGAGTGCTGTATGACGTCCATCACATTGAGTATCAATATCCAGTTCCTTACTGAACCGTTAAAAAAAACTAATGTCAGTATCATGAAGTTTTTGAAAACATTTGTTACGGGGAAAAAAAACTGTATCCTGATTTTTTAAAATAGATTTTGTATTTTTTTTTAACTTAAAACAATTTTTCCAAACTGTCTGATGAAATTTGATTTAACAATGGGAAATGATTGAATGAAAAGTTGTTTTTTTTTCTTGATAGTGTAATTATCACCAATTAAATTGAAATGGGCTGCATAGTGAGAGTTACAGCTACATAGGGAGATTTGCAGCTACACAGGGAGATTTACAGCTACATAGGAGGATTTACAGCTACATAGGGAGATTTACAGCTACATAGGGAGATTTACAGCTACATAGGGAGAGTTACAGCTACATAGGGAGATTTACAGCTACATAGAGAGATGTATAGCTACATAGGGAGATTTACAGCTAAATAAGGAGATTTACAGCAACATAGGGAGATTCACAACTACATAAGGAGATTTACAGCAACGTAAGGAGACTTACAGCTACATAGGAAGATTTACAGCTACATAGGGAGATTTAGGCTACTTACTAAATTTAAACAATGAAATAAGTAAAATCTACTTTACCGGTTGTACCCAAGTTAAAAGAAAAACAACTTTAAAAAAAGACATTTATTAATAGTATCTATAAATCATAAATAATTCCCTAGGCTTAGATCACATAAATATTGATAGAAATGATATTGACTAAATAGAACTGTGAGCGCCCATAGGGATTAACCAATATTAGCAATCCAAGACGTACAAAATAAATAATAATTAAATGTTAAAATGTTGTCATTTCATTAATATAAAAATTACAATTTACTTTCATAGTTTTCTCATTCGGTCTATCTTTTCTTAACTCCCAACAAACGGCATACAATAAAATGTGACTCTGGTGATCCATAAAGTCAAACCATGAAAAATATTATTTTTTAAAATATTTTTTTATTACAAATGTAATATTTTTATTAAAAAAATGCATGCTAAATACTTTCTAATAAAAAATATTTATTTATTTTTTATTTAACTACAATTTCTCGCAAATAAAATAACACTGTCAGTTGACCGGCACCGAACGCCACTTTGATTTGTTTACGTTTTGTCAGTCACTTTGACTACATTAAAATGGACTCAGATTCTCATTATTTAGTGGAAAAAGAACTTAAATCTAGTGACAAAAATGAAACTAACACTCGCTAAATCAAAAAAAAAAATATAAAAACATTCAAAACTGACCAAAAAACATTTTTTTTCAACTTTTTCAAGAAAAAACACAAGGTAGCCTCACGACACAGGCGCGCATAAGGCCAAACCCCTCACTTTTTTGACATCTTGTCAAAAAAGTGAGGGGCAGTGCAAAAAACACACTGTGCATTATGTCTTTTTTAATAAAAAAAAACTTTTTTTTCTACATTTTTTGCGTTTTTCTTAAAATTAAATTTTTTATGTGAATAATTAAAGGAAAATATGCATATTTGAAAAAAAGTCACGAAACATTTTTTTTTTGAAGAAATTGATTGACAACTGAATATTTCATTTCAGAAATATATGTAGATTAATAAAATGTCTGAAAAAATGTTTTTGTTTTTAATACTTGTTTTTTGTCTTATTGATGTTTGTACACTTTAAAAAAAATAATTTTGTTTTGTTAAATTCTTTTTTTTTTAAATATTATCAAAATTTATTTTCACAAAAAAAAGCGGCACAGTTTTAAAGCCTATTCAAAGAAGGAAAAAAATGATATATCACACATATATGGGCTATAAAGGAAACAGACAATATAGTCCAAAATGTAAGGACACCTGTTTGGTAATAAAAAATGCCAAAAACCTGCCGTCGATTAAGAGTTAAGTCCGATTATTATATGGCTATTTTAAGTGTTGACAAATGAACCCCCCCCCCCATCCACTTCTGAATAGTCAACTAACCATACATAGATTTTTTTTTCCACCAGTCATTAGCCTGGCAGATTTATTTTTCTGAGTTTACACAGCATAGATGCCATAGAACACTCAGACACAGCAAGTTCGGTGCTTTTTGTGCCGGTACCCACCGGTACGGCGTACCGGCACCTTTTTCAATGTGGGGAAAAATTACTTTTTTTTTTTGTATTTTAAGAGGATTTAAGTTATTTAATTATAAAATAAAATTGTTTTAGACATTTAGTATTTTTGCATTTGTAATTTAGCTTGCATCGAGGTGCGAACTTGTAGTTAAAAGTTAGGCAATCCATCACTGAGTACCGGCACCTATTTTTTTTTTACAAAAAAAGCTCTGAGCAAGTTAAATGAAAGGCTTTAATGAAAAAATAATATTAACGAAATTTCCTAAAAAAAAGGAAGTTGCAACTTGTCTTTTTGATCTAAGCTTCTTTAAAAACATTTTTACAAATAAAACTTAATGAAATGTGTAAATTAAGTATCTATGGTAAACCCCTCAACATGTATGTAGTTCATGAGAAGAACTAAAGCGTATTCACATAGTGTTTTAAAGAAAGGGATGCTATTTGTGTTTGTCTTAGAAGGGGAAAAATCCCATACTTTACCATCTTCTATGACCAGTTGATGAGAATATGAAGCATTACTAACTGTATTACCATACTCTGTTTATAAATATTCCCACATCTTGTCAGACTCTGTATTGTCTCTTTGAAGTAAACATGTTCTTTTATTTCACAATATAATTTTTTATTACAATAATCCACTTTCTTTTATCCATAATAGATTTTTCACTTACTTTTATTCAACATATTCCAACCTGATCGTCCAACAAGACTGAAATCACTTCGGGGGACGTTTATAATTTCTTAACGGCCTTTGGGGAGGGGGTGACGAAGATCGATGCACTGTGACGGGAATAGTGAACAATTAAGTGATACTAGGGGAGGGGGGGGGACATGACGTACTAAGTGAACGGCCCATACGTACATGTCGTAAATAATGGTCTACTACTGCCTCTGCCAGTCGGTTGCACACAATTATTTTTACTTATTATATATTGTACATAATTAATCACTGTTAAATATCCAAAAAATACATGCACAATAAATAATGATTGTTTAGGCCGGTTCATCAATCATCATCATCATGCAATGTGCTCGTGAATATCTGAGTCATGAAATCATGTGACGCCTGTGTTTAAAAAACAAAACTCTGGGTGTCACTGAATCAGCAGATTCACTAATTCCGATGCTATTCTGAGAAAATGTGGGAGGCTGCATTAGTTCATTTGTTTCTTGTTTTCGTATTCAGACAAGTTATTTTAATCTTCAGTCTCTCTTTCGGGGCCGTTGTTAGATTGTGGAGGCCCTAGGCAGAATTTTTTGAGAGATAATTATTGGGGCTTAAGTAAAATTGTATGTCGATGGCCCCCGACATCATCGGATTTGAAATATGTTTTACTTCAAGGGGCCCTTTTAAAAGTTGGGGGCTCTTGTGGGTAGCCCTGGATGCATACCTATAAGAACTGCTTAGATCACTATCTCTCATGAGATCTAGTACATTTATTCATGTTTAACAAAACCCTTTGACCAAGTTATTTTTTGAGCCGCAGGCCACATCATGTTCGTAAATTTGACCTGCGATATGTTAACATGAACTAATATAAATTAAATATAAACGTCATAACATAAAATACTAGTGCTGGGGCTTCACGTTGAAAATCAAGCCGGACTTTGGCCCGCGGGCTATAGTTTGCGCATGGCCCCCTTAGACTCATCTCTGTCACTCCCTGTACATAACCAATATATCTAATGTACCAGAGAGACAGTTGTTGTCTTGTTGACTTCAGAAAGAAGCAGTGTCAACTGTGGATGCAAAACAGTATGATAACATACTATTGGTGGGATATTGATCAATTTTGTTACTGCTCAGCATAGTGGCACCCTGTTCTACTGTTCTACATGGTGGCACCCTGTTCTACTGCTCTACAAGGTTGCACCCTGTGCTACTACTCATTTTTTTTAACTATGATCGATTATAAAACCCGACTAGACCGAATTCTTTCTGAATTGAAATTTAGAATTGTTCATTTTGGTGTCACCCCTATTTGGATGTCACCCTGTGCGGCCCGCACCCACAGAACCCTTCTTGTGACTCAACTGGCTCTGTGTATATTGGACTTACAAGTACATAAAAATGGCTCTGTTTATAGAAACTTCGTATAGAGAAAGCAGAGATGGAATCCCAAGTTTGGATTAAAATGAGAATATTTCACTTTAGTTTGTCCTCACTATGAACCATGCTATCAATATGAATTCAACTTCCACCATACTTTCTAGTCATGTACCATGCATCATACATACTTTATTATAGAACTTTGATAATTTTAGATCCTCACTGATAATACCATAATTGTTTTTTTTTTTTTTTATTACAAGTTTTTGTCCTGGCAAAGACCAATTAATTAAGGTCCTCCCAGTGCAACAGTATCCACCCAGTTTAACAAAACTCCACATCAATTGGTCTATGGAACATCATGTTAAATATCTTTTTCATTTTACAGTAATGAATGAACAATTATTTATCACTTGCTATAGATTACAACAGTGGAAAAAAAAACTAAATTTTCATTATTGATCTTGATTAATATAATACATCAGTGATAAGCTATGGTTATTTCAAAATGCCATCAAATAAGAAAACAGTATTGCATAACACTGAAAAAAAAACAAAATTAATTTTCAATATTGACTTTTATTTATAGAATTCATCTGTGAAAAGCAATGATTATTTTGAAATTCTATCAAATAACAAAATATTATGCAATCTAACCATATAAATAGCAAATTGTAAATAGTGATGTATAAAAAAGGTACTGAGTTCATTAAGTAATAAAAGTGGAGTAAAAATATTTACATTTAATCAAAGCAAAGGGAATATATATAAACATATTAATAATACAAAGCTTCAAAAAATATCAATATACTGCCCAAACTAAAAACTGAAGAACAATATGAACATGGAATGTATGAAATATATTTGACTAGCCAATACAGGCAAAAACAAAATCACAAAATGTTAAACTGCATGTGAACTTTTATTTAAGTTAAGTGACTTATAAAGCTTAATAATAGAAAGGCAAATGCTGCAAGGTCTTATGAAACTCCAGTTTTCAAATAAACTCATCCACTATTAACATGACATAGAAAAGCAGCTCAATTTTTATCCTTTTTCTGATGAATATCAAAGCTGAATACATATTCAGTCACAATCTTTTTCCCTTTCTCAAGATGTTGATTTTAATTCGTAATGGTAATTAACTGTGTTAAACATCTGTGAAAAAAAAATAAAAATATTAATCTTCCAATGAACACATTTATGGTAACACCATTTCTTTGTAAATTTCTAGAGATTTATCATATTTTTTATAATTGATAATTAAAGAACTATATCTTTTTAAAAAAATATATATGTATACATTGTGTAAAAATAATTTTCAAAAAATTATTATTTGCTTAATAATTTAATAGATTAGTGAAAATTATCTGATGGAATAGTACACAATTTACCTGCACAAAACATTTTTAAAAAATCTGGTTTTCTTTTCAATAATTCATCAGTAGAACTTAAATACAGTATATGGTTTTGACTTGATGCTAATCCTCCCAAATAATTCTTATTGTGGTCTGTATTTGTGTACACAATGAAAACCTAGAATAACAATGGAACATTTTATACACAATCATATACTTAATAATTTGTTAATTTAATAAAATGAGCAGCTTATTTTGACAATGTCAGGATATTTTTATACTGTTGCTAAATTGTTCTAATTTTTTAACTGCTTCAAATTTATTCATTGATTAGCAATTACAGGAGATAAAAATTGTCCAAAGTACTTCGTTAATGATGTATGAAAATCTGGATTTCTATGTTAATTTTTTATTCACTAACTTTATTTTTTAACATTTTCTTCATTTTTTTTTTTTAATTCATAAAATATTCATCATTATTAATCAATCAATTTCAAGAAAAGATTGTGTGGATTGAGGAAATTTTTAATTGAGACTATAAGTATTTATGACAAGCAAAGTGAACTCTTCATCTAAACAATTTTTATACTTCAAAACCATATTAGATAGGCTATATGTCTTTTTAGGCAATTTTTTAAAAAAATTGAACATACCTCAATGCCTTCATTTTTATTTCTTATAAATTCTCTGTACACTTCTACATTACTCCTGGTATCACCATACAGGAATGCCACTAGTCTTCTTTTGGCAAAATCTCTTGCACCTTTCTCATCAAGAAAAACATTCCTTCTGACATGCTTGAGTAAAGTAGAAATATCTGGTCCATTATCCACATTTAAACTTTCAATAAATTTTTCTCGCTTCAAATTCTGTAGAAATAATTATATTCAAACCCATATATATTTTTGTTTTTGATATTTCAACAATTTAATAATGTTATAGTCTTAAATGCTATTATTTATTTAATTTTTTTTGTACCAAACAAAATTATTTTACAAGAAAATAATAAGATTTGTTTTCCTTTTTGTCAATCACAGAAATAGAAAGTGAAGCATAAATGTATGACCAAAGGTAATGTCATGAAATTTGTCTATTAATGTATATTCATTTTGCTATAGTAACAATGTTTATTATTCTTGATTCTTCCTATTATATATATAATGCAGTTAAAAGAAGTTAAATATACTTTGGCAACTCTATAAATGTAAGTGTATGATGTCATTTAATACCAATCATTCAGAATTTTATTGGTTTAAGTTTTGATATGCACAGAAAATCATAGAAGTTTTGCCTTCACTATATTCAACTTACCTGTATAAATGTAATCTCTCCTTCATGGCATGTTTTAGAGACAACACCCACTCTTATATGTCCAGAGTTGATACTTAGATCTTCAGATACATTTTGCAAAAATTTCTTGATTTTATTGGAGGCTAATTTGCCATACCCATACTCATCAAACAAAAATAACACATCCATATGTGTTTTCTCCCCACACGCTATGGAAGAAAAGTATTTCATTCAATCAATAATAGAATTTGATAATGTTGTAATAAAAAGTAAACCAGAGATCATTCTTTTTAAAAAAAAGAAAATGCTTAACAAAGAAAATAAATTTTCAGTAGAAATTCTACTAACAAAGGTAAAAGTATTCACTCATTAACAAGTTATTTAATTATTGATTTGTTAAGTATGGGCATCAATATTGAAGGGTATACAGTATAAATATATCTACTGTGGGGAAAAGCTTTCAATATATAAATAGGTATCTAAATATAGGATAGTATTTGTTTATTCTTATCTGAATGCAAGACTATGTTGTCAGATGTACAGGTAAATTTGAGAGTTGGACTAAGCAGTTGATCTATAAGGATGTGTATGGGGCTATGTGTTAAGAGAGAGGATATATTTTCTTAGATGATGAATAGGTGAAAATGAATATATTATGTTTTAAGGACTATAATATGCACCCAGTGTTTAGAAGAGGAAAACAAGAAAAAAAAAACACATTTATACAGCCCTATTGTACCTCACTGGGAGTGAAAGATGCTCCCTCATTATCCTTTTCTCTTCTGGGGGAAAAAGTGTATCTAAGTTATAGTTAAAAAAATATTGTACTTCTGTATGGCAATGGGTAATGTGTGTATTGGCTTATCTATATATTACGAGCCTATATTTAAATTTAGGTCAGCCTAACCTTGTTTTTATAAATAACCTTGTTTTTTTAAATAAGCCATTTTCATGTGAACTAAATAAAAAAAGTAATTTTCACTTACTTCCTTGTTCTTTTTGCAAGAACTCAACTGTAGGGAATAACAAATAAATAAATTAACATAGAGAATTCAAAATGTTTTGAAATGGAATTTTAACAATTAATAGAAAAACATTCAGGCTATTTTTCATGAAAGATTCTGTCATAAAGATATTTCTCTAAGCCAGAGGCTCTCTAAGTGTCTCTTGTGACCCAAAGGTCATTTCAGGATTTAAAAAATCTTCTATGCATAATTACAATTGTATATGCCACAAACCTAAAAGTTTGTAAATCTTCAAAGTAAAAGGGAAAACCTATTCTATTTATACGATCCATGTTTGAGAGCTAATGTTCTAGGCCAATTACTCTTTCTCATGGACTGCTGGGAATGAACTGACATTATAAGAGAACTTTCAGCAGTAATATGAATGATTAATTGATTGCTACTTAAGATCCATTAATATGAAATTTGTAATAAGTTAATACAGAACCACTGTTAAGTAATTGGAGGCACTAAGCAGATATTTCAAGACATTTTAGGGGCGGTAAGAAAAGATACATGTTATGACACTTTTAGCATCATATTTAATGGGAGAGAATTCATGAGCCGGCACCCAAGGTAATCCCATACTTAAACTATACACAAGAACAGCACTGGGTTAGAGCAATAGAAATTGTATAATTAGTAGCTACCTAAGTCTAGGATATAAAATGTGACATTTAAAGAAAGTTTGACATCTTTTCTTATTCTTTAATACAACCAAAAGAATAAATGTAATGGCATCAGTGGTGTAGTGAGGGGTGGAAATGGGGGGCATCATGCCCCGGGCGCTACTCACAAAGGGGCGCCAAATGGTATATTTTACACATAATAGTATATGGTTTTCGAATTGGGGGGGGCGCTAAAAAGGTATTGGGCCCCGGGCACGAGTTAAGCTCAAGAGGGCACTGTATGGCATTGTTGCATAAATTAATGGCACAAAAAATATCTTACCTTGCGATAGTTTGCTAGAAAGGGAAGTGCGAATATTTGAAAGGGAAACGAAATCATCAACTTGGAAAATATAATCTGAAGGTGGATCACTAGATATCATTGTCAACTCGTTCCAGCTGATACTTCTCCCTACAGCTACAGAAAACAAGTAGATACCATCTTTCTTGGCTAAAGTTGCATTGTCTAGTGAAAGCTGTAGATATCTGTTATATAAAAAAAAATTCAAGTAATTGCCTTGTTTCTTAATCTTAAAAGAAAATATGGTGTAAATAGAAAACTGTTGAAACATAATTTAAAAATTGTGTTGAATATGAGAGGCTCTGATGGGACTAGTAAGCTGCTATAAAAGGACTTGATGGGTGTGTGTAGTCAGATGGGCCCCAGTTGGTGGAGACTGTCAGAGGCCCAACATTAGCTGGCAGCAGATCTATTGGTAGTTTTTTTTTAATCGATTTACCATTTTTACTGATCTATTTATGTCACTTGTTTCTTTCTGACTAGTGGTTTTCGGGCATCTTCGCTTAGCGACCCACTATGAAATAGTTCAAGTCTGTTTAGTTTTGATTTTCAAAAAACACAAATTAAGAAAAACTACGAAAAAAGAAAAAGAATACAACAGTCTATATTTTCATAAAGAAATTTTACTTCACTGATTACCAAACATTAAGGTTTTCAAGATAAAAGATACCAAAGAATTAGAGTTGTATTATGTACAATTGGCTTCTCCAGCCATTCATTATGCAGTTCAATTTTGTCGCGACTCAATTTTCTTTGTAGTAAGAAAATCATAGAAATGTGGAATTATATTGGGCGCATCAGAGCATTGGGCCCCAGGCAAATGTTCCCTGCAGAGTCTGATAGTATTTAACAAGTTTGACAAGGTCGGCTCGTGGTGGGGGAGGGATGCACAATGTTTAGTGTTCCGCGGGTGGGGGGGGGGGGGAGAGAGATGTCAAATTTTAAAATTCCACGACTTCAGAAAGGTTTAGAACCAATGCGTTGTGATTCGGTGAAGTAAGATATTAACAAACTTATTTTTTACAGCCGTTTGACATATTGGTTATGGATTACTTTCAGTATAACACGGATTTCAGCTTAGCGTACACATCAGTAAGAAACGATTTTAACACGCAATAGGTAAAGGCTTGCCTATAGGAAAGACAATCATGGTTTTATAGATCCTGTTTAAGTGTTGTTGTTTTGTATAATAACACTAATGTATGGATCGATAAGTTGACAGGTATATCAAGATTAAAATTAATGTGCAAGACTGTTACAGTTTAAGGAGTGAATCTGCGTTTGAAGTCTTCAATAGGTGTATTGTGTTTCATGAAAATTTTTCTTTTTGGTGAGGGGGGGTTTTTTTTTAAATTTTTAAAAATTTCATGATTGATATTTTATTTGTCTACGAAAAATAATAGGACCGCAACATATGTTTGCTTTTAATTTTGTATTGACTCTTAATAAATTTATCATAAAGAAGTTTAACATCTCTTTTATATTTATATATTGACGAGTCCGTGCCAATTATGACATAATATCCCGACTGTCCTTTTTTTCTCCTAATTCTCACCTTGATGGGCCATCAGTAATCAACAGTGATGCATGGGGTACATCGTCCCTCCATACATCGGGTGTCAGACCCTGCTTACGTAAACCATCCAAACCTCTGAAATAAAAACATAGGCTACATTTTAAATTTAAACTAAATTCAGTTTACTTAAAAAAAAACCTTTAAGGCGACGTTTATTCAATTAAAATGTTACTTGTATAAACAGATCTCAATATTATTTCAACAATAAATTATATCAAAAGTTTTTCTTAAGAAAGCAAGAGAGATACTTTCTGACATAACTGGGGACTCTAGACAAATCTCTGGATATATTTGGGGGAGGGGGAGGGGGTACTTGGCAAAAAGCAGTCCTAAATGTCGTATCCCTATTGTCATTCGAGATGTTAACCCTAACCCATAAGAGCTGTACTCTACACATCAAGGACAAGTTTTCTTAACCCTATCCAATTCTCATTGCTGACATCAATATGTTTCATGATCTTGAGACCTTGAGCAATTACTTTTCTATATTTAGAATGTAAGCAGAAGGACAAAAGAAAAATCAGCATCAAGAATATGTTCCTAGCCCAAAGCTGACATAATTTCCATCAGCACTAAAGATATACCGACTCCTCCAATCACGTACTAATGACAAACTTTCATGACCTAATTTGGTATTTAAACTGTGTCAGTTCCATATACCAAAATACAATCACTTAATAACAAACAAAAAGCCCCAACTGTTTATGTTGACAATCACATCACAAAAATAGTATTGGCTCAAAGATGTCGTCCAAGAATACCTGCTGGTAAGTACTCGGTGATGGGAATACTTACATTACTCTGTGATGGGAATACTTACATTACTCAGTGATGGGAATACTTACATTACTCGGTGATGGGAATACTAACATTACTCGGTGATGGGAATACTTACATTACTCGAAGATGGGAATACTTAACATTGAAAAACAGATTGTAGATCTGGCTCTTAAAATAATTAAGCTACCCGCTATGTACCCCAACTAACAAAGAGCTTCACTCCATTATTATGTCCTATTAAATCTAATGCTGAGAGAGCGACGACGACAAATACTTTTTCTGAAGCCACCCTCACCCCCCCTTATATATCTGTATGTCTCTGCCTAGGTGCACCAAAGGCTTAAAGAAATGCCCTAGTTATCAATCTAGATGTAGGTCGGTGGGTGTGATTACCTGGATATATATCCGTCTCCCATTAAGTAAGGAGCCTGATTTATAGCATCCATCAGCTGCACCTTGGTCATGTTATTGTTGAGTGGAATGTGTTGTTTGAAACGGTCACTGAAAACACCAAGTCCTACACGTGTGTAGTTGGGCCCAATGTCCATCTCATTCACCAGATCCGAAATGAACTTCAACTGTTTAATGAAATCATATCTCCACACACTGCTTGAGGCATCCGCCAGGAAGTAAATATCAGCTTTCTTCTTCTCCCAGCCTGATAAAAAGAGAAGTATTTGTTCAGTTGTTCAGCTGTTGTTATTTTTTTTTCTCTATTTTACAAGAAATATATATTTATTTATCAGACTCAGGGGGCATGCAGCAGAGTTATTGCTTTGACACCGCGTGGTATACACCGTAAACCCGCTAGAAAAGTGTGGGAATCCCCGTATAACCACTTAAAAGTGCCCAAAGATATTAATTGTCCATTACATAGAACCTATTGTATTTTTTGTCTAAACACAGTATACCGGGAAAAAACCCACTACAAAATTGTAGACTTCGAAATTACATCTGATCATCCAATGTATAAATATCCCACAAATCGCTACTTAAGATACATTAATATGCAGGGGCGCATTTAGGGGGGGGGGGGCGTGTTACCGCAAATTTAGGCAAGACATCATTAAATTATCGAAATATTGTTTGTTCTAAGACCAATTTTCAACAATGAAAACAGTTTTGCCCCCCCCCCCCGTCAAAGTTGTCTAGATCCGCCCCTTGTTAATATGATATAGTATGTGGCCATGAACAGTTTACATCCTATGAAGTCATATATAGTGCTTAAAAAAAGTTAATGCAACTGACCATGAAGGGTCTGGAAAGAGATATCTCTCACTGGTTTAGTTTGTAATAATTTTCTATCATAAGGAAATCAATAATGGCAAACATAGCAAAAATACTCGCAATCATCTCATACAAGTTAAATCAAATAAATGTATAAAGTATTAAACTGTAACTAAGTTAATGTAAAAATTAACATTTCAGTCTGTTGTGTCCACTTTTACAAGGAATTTACAAAACGCTATTTTAATTGCTGTAAGTTGGATTCAAGTACATTTCTGAGAAAACTAACTCATTATGTTGTTATTTTAAAAGTAAAACAGTATACTGCGTCAGCTTGTCATTATATACTATATGTGCCCAACGACATAACAATGTAAATTAAGTGGTAAATAAAAACGGTACCATGTTCTTACGCGCAAAAATATTGACTACAAAAAAAACATTTCATTATGATTGTGTAATTTATTATACTGAGCTGGGTATCTGTTGAAAATGTCAACCAAAAGTATTTCAAACAGCAGTTGGGACAAATGTACAAAGCAATGGTTGAATTGATGTTTATCGTAAACACCACATGGTGTTCTATGTGGTACACCTGATGGTGGGATATAACCAGATAATATGCGTACACTAATGTGTATCAGGGCCACTGCCACATTTTATAGGGCCTCAGGCTAAATCTGAATATTCGGGCTAATCTGTTTCCCTTTCAGGGCCACAGACAAAAGCTCTAAGGTCCCAGGATAAATCTGACTACTCGAGACAAAATCTCCCCCCTTTTCAGGGCCACAGCCAGAAGATTGGGGCCCCAGGATGAATCTTACTACTCGGGCCAATATCTTCCGCCCCCCCCTTTCAGGGCCACAGCCAGAAGCTTGGGGCCCCAGACAAGTGTCCGTGCTGACTCTCATTGCGGCGACCCTGATATATGTTTTTTCCGACAGTTCTGAATCCTTTTCGGGGAGGGTAAGGGAAGTGACGGGTGGGTACATCAAAGGCTTTACAACCGTTGTAAAGTGAGACACACTGGACACTTACAACAGTGTATGTCACTTCTTGACACGTACAAAAAAAAAATGTCTTAACCAAGCCTAAGTTGTTTTCATGACCTTCTGGACACACACAAACGGAAACTTGAGCGGATTCATTGCTTCAGAACTAAAGCACTATGTACAAAGTAAAAAATCCATTGTTCCGATAACTTTACATTAAGTGTTATGTAAACAGATTATTGTGTCAATAACTTCTCTTCTGTTTATACGTTGTGGCATCCATAAATTATAACAAGAAATAAAAATGTGGTAGTTAGGTTGGGTGTTTCATGGAAACTTTACAAGTTTGAAAAAAACATTCTCCTGTTTCTGTGTTATTAATTTATGTGTGTATGCTTTTTGTTTAATTACATGGTCGAATACATTCCTTTCTAATTTGTTTCCTAATCTCTAATTTGTTTCCTAACCATTTGTCTAATTCAGATTTATATTCTTGATGGTGACAAAGAGAATTGTTGCTAATGTATGCATAAAGGCATTTTGGTGTTTTTAATTACGCTTTTATTTCTAGATTATTTTATAAGAGTGAGTTGCTGTTTTTTTTTTATGGTTACTCATCAACATGTTTCGCTCCTTTTTGGGGAATTCCACCGCATGCGTTAGTGGGCTCTTGGTCTTAATCGAGGCCATACTCTCGAATATACATTGTTAACAGTGTTCTGTTTATTTCCTTCAAGTTAACTAGCCTATAGACTGTTAAGTGGGTTTTTCAGCTTTCCAACGAAGTGGGGTTTAATTGCTTCACTTTCTGTGTAGTCAGCCAATAATAATAGATTAGAACCAAATGTTGAAAGTCCACGGTTTAAAAAACAACAACATTATATATGAATGCAATATAACGCGCATACATTAAATAAAATAATAGTTTTATTGCTTATAAATAAATATGATTGTCTACAGAAAACAACTATTGACTATTACTAAACGATATGTTGATAACAACCTCAGTAAATTACATTTGTCTTCATAATGTTATGGCCATATTAACAGCCTAAAGACCCTGGCACAAATGAATTGTAGGCCTATTTTATTATAAACTATTTCAGTGCAAGTGCAGCAAGATCCGAATGACAAAAGTTTCCTTACTATAAGCATTGCATTTTTAATTAGTGTAGACATAACTAATATAGGGATAACTTAAACTTTTCTAGCTCTATCATTCTTAGTATTCTTTCTTACTGGAGTGTATCGATGTTACGTTAGCCCAATTACTTTAGCCGGATTTACAGACAGGCCGACTAGACCGTGGCCTAGGGACCCCACGAAATAAGAGGGCCCCAAAAAGTTGAGTAGTATGTAAAAATGTAAAAAAAAACTTTATTTTTTATTTTTCAAAAGGGTGCCACACATTTTTATTGGCCTGTGGCCCCTAAGATTGTAAATCTGTGTATCCATCAAAGATCTTCAGAACAAAAAAAAAATGAGGTCGAGCTTCTGTAAGTGCAAACCATCAAGTACTGTAATAGTAATTTGTGTTATCCGACTTTTGTTAAGTAGGTTTTTTTGGTATTTATTGCTATTCTAACGAATAAACTCTTGACTCTGGGGGTGGAAGTGGACCAGGAGGGTAGGAGGGGGGGATTTATTGCGTGGGTGAGATTGCCATTGACACAGACTCGCTTTTGGGTTTTATATGTTGACCTTAGGCACAGACTTTAAGATGTACGTCGACCTGTACCGTCAGATTTTATATGAGTTTATACTGATTGTAAAGATGGGACGGGGGGAAGGGGAAGGGGTGTCTTGGGTGAAGCCTAGTTTGTCTGTCAGTAATAACGACTCGCTATAGACCCATACACATTTCTAGCTTCAGACCTCCCCCGCCCCCCCCCCACACATTTAAACAAAATATTGGACGAAAATTCAAATGAAGTACTGATATCATTTTCTGCCATGTTACGGTAACTCATTATAATGATGAATACGATTGGATCATTTTTTATAAGGCGAAAATGAATTAAACTACATTAACTATGGGGGAAAGGGGGGGGGGGGCTACAAAGTCCAACTTAACTGACGTCGGAGCTCAAATCAGTAGCAACCTTATGGGGTGGCGAGAGGGCAGTGTCCCTTGCACAGCGCCTTGATGGGGGGAGGGGCGAGATAAAAGCTTTTGTCGATACGATATATATAACCCAAAGTTACGTTTCTAGGCTCATCATCTGACTCTGCCCATTAAGCCTATGAGTCGTACATTTAACTGTGAGACTACGGTAAACAACCTGTAATGAAATCATTAGATCGGACTTGCCCCATATCGTTTTTATTATCTTTAAAAAAAAATATCCTAGGCAGTTCGTAATGTCATTCAATAGAAAACAACGTTCTTACCTTTTGTGTCGCTCTGACATGTGCCTGTGTTGGAGAAAACCTGTTGAAACAAAGAACATATTTCATTAAGGTTAAAACAATAAGAGGTTTTAGACATTAGTAACAATTGTTAAGCAGTTCTTATTGACAATTCTCATGATGGCAATTTTTTTTCTCTTTTTGATCGTTACATTTTTTTTTTACTAAATAGAGCATTGTTCAAAAATAGTGAATCAAATAATCATTTTATTTTAAAGAAAGTGGTTCGTGGGACAAATTTAAAATTTATATTTAAATTATTGAGACTCTATAAGTCACGTGACTAAAAGTTAATGACTCTTTAATTTCGCTTCTTTGATCGAAGTTTCTCTTTTAAAGTGGGCCTCGAAAAAAACACTTTGCCATGGGGGGGGGGGGGGTGTCGTGAAGCAGGCAACTGGCTGGTCCCCCCTCCCTCTCCCCTTCCGATGCCATATGGCTTAATAACAGTGTTAATGTCATATGGCTTAATAACAGTGTTAATGTCATATGGCTTAATAACAGTGTTAATGTCATATGGCTTAATAACAGTGTTAATGTCATATGGCTTAATAACAGTGTTAATGTCATATGGCTTAATAACAGTGTTAATGTCATATGGCTTAATAACAGTGTTAATGTCATATGGCTTAATAACAGTGTTAATGCCATATGGCTTAATAACAGTGTTAATGTCATATGGCTTAATAACAGTGTTAATGTCATATGGCATAATACCAGTGTTAATGTCATATGGCATAACACAAAGTCAAAGAAAGAGTCAAGAAGGTAATTATGGTCCCAGTTTCGCACTGGGCATAGTCCTATGGGTGCGTACTTTGAGAGGTTGACGCCCAATGTCGTTTCCCTTGGCCGACACTGCAGAGAAGTTGAGGAAACCGTGGAACGTGTGCTATTCGAGTGCCCCGGGCTGGAGGACCACAGGATGGACCGGGCGGGGCTTGGCCATTGGCCTTTATGGCAGTTCCCAGATGTTGTGGGAAAAGAGCAAGTTTTATATCCAAGAGACTAAGTCTCAGCCCGTAGTTTCATTCAGTTCAAAGAGAGAGAGAGAGAGAGAGAGAGAGAGAGAGAGAGAGAGAGAGAGAGTTAGTGACAGGGAAAGGTATTTAGCAGGGTTGTGTACTCAGGGTTGTGTACTCAGGGTTGTGTACTCAGGGTTGTGTAATCAGGGTTGTGTACTCAGGGTTGTGTACTCAGGAAGTCAACGAGAGCCGCATTCCGGTTTTTTTTTATAATAATAATAAAAAAATAACACACCCTAGTCAATTCATCGAACAAAAATAACTTAATAATAGAAAAAATGGCTCATTGGAAGCCATATAAAAACTCGTCGAGGATTTGCTTATGGATTTCAGAGCCATTGGGGCGCCATTGTTTTAGAGAGCCTACACTTACAGCCTGAATATGGAACATTGCCCACTTGTTCCCTGGGCTGAGATAATAATATTAACTGAAGATCGCGGTACAACACTCTAAAAGATAAAAAGTTAATTCTTAAATTTACTAACTGGAGATAACTGCTTAATCGTGTCCTTCATGTCTGACCTATGTGCATCACAATTTGCTTAAAACTATCTCTTCATCGTATTAAAAAAATGGACACAATAGTGTAGCTTATTTGGGTTATTTTTTATATACCTGTAATTATTTTTACAGGTGGACTTATTTATACTTCTTATTTAAAAAAAAAAAAAAACACGGTAAAACTCATTAAACTAAAATTTTCAAGTGGATCCAGCTATTTTGTTTATGCTTTTCATGTAAAACAATAAAAGTTTATATTTAATAAAGCCCTAGTCTATTTTCTTTAAATAGTCATTCGAAACATATCAGCAAAGGCATTCTTATGGATAGACACATCAGGCAACTGGCTAGGGGACCCCTCCTTATTTTAATTCACATCAAATCTGATTATTCCAGGCCCTGACGTGTTTTTGCCAATCACCCCCCAAATATCTCTGAAACTCTCTGCCCAGGGCACACAAACATTTACATGATATATATATATATATATATATATATATATATAATGTTCTAATTGTGAAATGTATACATTTTGAAAGAGTCACCGTAGTGAAAAAGAAAAACTGACTTACTAATACAATCAGAAACATCCTGAATGAGAATTTCCATATGTTATACATATCCAACATTTTCTTCATTTTCCAGAAACAATCTTTCTTAAAGTACAAGTGGTACAAATAAGTGGTGTATACGTCAAATGAGTCTTTGTTAAACTTAAATCTTCAAGTCTAGCTAGTGGTGGTAATATATAGCTTTGGCTGCAACTCTTGCGATCGTGACTACCTCTGGTTTGTCAACACCAAAAATAAACAAAACAACTTGCTTTTGTCATCTGTTGCGTCTACGGTGTCAGCTCCAAATGTTTCCCTTTTATATTTTCTTAAAGCTAACGTTAGTCACACTATGACCTACATTTTATTTATAGATTATGACGTAGGAAGTTTTTAAAAGCGTAAAAAAGAGTAGAAAGGAGGGTTTAAAGTTTGTAAAATATTTTACGAATGTAGAAAGGTGTACACTGTTGTTTGGTTTCAGAAAAAAAAATTTCATTGATCAATATACCAATGTGGAGGGCAAAACAATAAACAACTGGGAGCACCAGACAATTTTATATCGGATTCCTGGACAAGGCTGATTATGAGCTTATATGGAAATTGAATGAAGGGTGTAAACGGAATAGGTAGGACTTCAAAGGTGTTATGGGGATAGGCGCTGAATTTTTAACCTGTGAAATAACTTGCGCCTGTTAGACAAATGAAAGGGCTGATTGCGGACGATATCAAACAGGCGCAATTAAAACATCAAGTCTGTATAAGGAAACTAGGTGACTTTATTAACATGATTTTATTAAAACTAAGTTTGTTGGTTTTATTTAGTCTTTGTTTATAACATATTAATCTTCAAATTTCATATGTGTATTTGTTTTTATCCGGTTATGTCTTTAACTTTAATGATAACTCTATTTACACAGCGTACTAAGCTATGGTGCGGCAATATAAGCCTTTTTCTCGGGCGCAGCACGTTGAGTGCTAAATTGATTTTTAATAAAAATCGTGACAGAATGCCATGTGGTACTAACACCATTTCGTGAATTGTCGTGAATGGCTTGCGAAAACTGACTTTGTACCCCGCCATCCCTTCCTGGACAACTGAAAAACATAGCTAGTTCTCCGAAGGCTAAAATGGTCTGCTATATACGAGCTGTCCGTATGGGGGGAAGTAGGCAACTACCTGGTCCCCCCTCCCTCTCCCCTTCCGATGTCATATGGCTTAATAACAGTGTTAATGTCATATGGCTTAAAAACAGTGTTAATGCCATATGGCTTAATAACAGTATTAATGTCATATGGCTTAATAACAGTGTTAATGTCATATGGCATAATACCAGTGTTAATGTCATATGGCATAACTAGTTGCAAGTACCCGGCTTTGCCCGGATTTAAAATAAGGTTTTCTGTTTACCTTCTCCCTACCCCCTCTCTCCCTTCCTCTCTCTCTCCCTCCCTCCCTCCCCCTCTCTCCCTTTCCCTCCCTCCCTTCCTCCCTCCCTCCCTCTCTCAAATCTCTCTCCGTCCCTCTCCCATCTCCCTCTCTCCCCTCTCCCTCTCTCCCCCCGTCCATCCTCCTTCCCTCCTCCTTCCCTCTCTCTCCCTCCCTGCCCCCTCTTTCTCTTTATCTCTTCCTCCCATTTCTCCCATCCTCTCCCCTCCTTTCTCCCTCCCTCCCCTTTCCACCTCTCTCTCCCTCCCCCTCTCTCCCCCTTCCTCCCTCCCTCATTCCCTCTCTCTCCCTCCCTGCCCCCTCACTTTTTATCTCTCTCCCTCCCTCTCTCCCTCCCTCCCCTCTCTCTCCCTCCCTACCCTCTCTCCCCCTCCCGTCCTCCCGTCCTCCCTCCTACCCTCCTTTCCTCTCTCCCCCTGTCCCCTCTCTCTCTCTCTTTATCTCTCTCTCTTTATCTCTCTCTCCCTCCCCCCTCTCTCTCTCTCTCTATGTATATATATATATATATATATATATATATATATATATATATATATATATATATACTAGTTGCAAGTACCCGGCTTTTGCCCGGGGTTTAAAATAGGTTTTACCTTCTGTTTTCTCCCTACCCCCTCTCTCCTTCACCTCTCTCTCTCTCCCCTCCCTCCCCCTCTCTCCCTTTCCCTCCCTCCCTCCCTCCTCCCTCCCTCTCCTCCCTCTCCCCCTCCTTCTCTCCCCACCGTCCATCCCTCCCTCCCTCCTCCTTCCCTCCTCTCTCCCTCCCTGCCCCCTCTTTCTCTTTTATCTCTTCCTCCCATTTCTTCCATCCTCTCCCTCTCTCCTTCCCTCCCCCTCTCTCCCCTCCCCTAACCCCTCTCTCCCTCCTTTCTCCCTCCCTCCCCTTTCCATCTCTCTCCCTCCCCCTCTCTCCCCCTCCCTCCCTCCCTCATTTCCTCTCTCTCTCCCTCCCTGCCCCCCTCACTCTTTATCTCTCTCTCTTCCTCCCTCTCTCCCACCCCCCCTCTCTCCCTCCCTTCCTTTCTCTCTCCCTCTCCCCCTGCTCCCTCTCCCATCTCCCTCTCCCTCCCTGCTCCCTCGCCCATCTCCCTCCTTTTTCTTCCCCCTGTCCATCCCCCTTCCCTCCTCTCTCCCCCCTCCCTCCCTCCCCTCCCTACCCTCCCTTTCTCTCTCTCCTCCTGCCCCCTCTCTCTCTTTCTCTCTCTCTCTCTCTCTCTCTATATATATATATATACATATATATATATATATATATATATATATATATATACTTATTATTATGGCTTCACACTTCTTCTAAAATCCTTTTTCATTCCTTTATCTTCCTCAAACTGTACAAATCAGAGAGCATGAAAAAACATCAACAATTCTTTGCATCACAAAGGCACAATACAGCACAAGCGCGCAAGTTCTATTCGAACATCGGGAAATGACGTCACAGAGGAATTTTATTTATGGCGCAGTCGAGATTACTTTAATATAGTAAAATACTAAAATAAAAAAAAATTAATTACAATTAAACTACCCATCGAGATGAAACGAAACCTGTCCTATAACCTTCCTCATGTAATTATGTGTATGTGTAACAAATTTCACATTATTTGGTTATCTGGATCTTGAGTTATAAGGGAACAGACAGACAGACAGACAGACAAACAGACAGACAGACAGACAGACAACAAATGCCTCTTATAAGTATAGAGATATATATATATACTTATTATTATGGTTTCACACTTCTTTTAAAATCCTTCTTCATTCCTTTACCTTCCTCAAACTGTACACATCAGAGAGCATGAAAAAACATCAACAATTCTTTGCATCACAAAGGCACAATACAGCACCAGCGCGCAAGTTCTATTCGCTCATAGGGAAATGACGTCACAGAGGAATTTTATTTATGGCGCCGTCGAGATTACTTGAATATAGTAAAATACTAAAATAAAAAAAAAATTAATTACAATTAAACTACCCATCGATATGAAATGAAACCTGTCCTATAACCTTCCCATGTAATTATGTGTATGTGTAACAAATTTCACGTTATTTGTTTGTCGGGATCTTGAGTTATAAGGGAACAGACAGACAAACAGACAGACAGACAAACAACAAATGCGTCTTATAAGTATAGAGATACCAGTGTTAATATCATATGGCCTAGTACCAGTGTTAATGTCATATGGCCTAATACCAGTGTTAATGTCATATGGCCTAGTACCAGTGTTAATGTCATATGGCCTAGTACCAGTGTTAATGTCATATGGCCTAATACCAGTGTTAATGTCATATGGCCTAATACCAGTGTTAACGTCATATGGCCTAATACCAGTGTTAATGTCATATGGCCTAATACCAGTGTTAATCTCATATGGCCTAATACCAGTGTTAATGTCATATCTTATATGATGCTATAAGGACAGTGGCACCGCTAAAAACTCCTCCTGATACAATGATACCCCTGTCAGGCACCATTGAAGTCTCAGAGGCCCAACCGCGTGGCATACTCTTTAACAGCTTGACCTTTGCCCCAAATGTATATCAAGTTTTAGTTAGGGCCATTAAATACATAACCACGGCCCTGGTTATTCCCTGTTGAATTGTGTCATATTATCCAGCCACCTGAGCCGATAATTTTGAATTCAGTTATATTTTCTTTTTGTTGCGATCATCGTGATAAAGGGAATGGGTTCGATTTCCGGTGATGTCATTACCCAATGTGGTGCCTTGATAGCCTTTTTCAGACTCGGTTATGTTTTACGGGTGTAGCAATGTCTCTATATAAGCTGCATCATTATTTGGTTAAGGAAGAGATGAGTGAACTCCTGCCCTCAGACTTTAGTTCGACTTAATTGGCTGAGTGATCCGGTCCGCGATTATATGTACGTCTATTTTACATTAGTTCTACCACCCAAATCATTTGCTCTTGACACCTGCCCGTGTGTCAAATTTTAGAAATGTTTGCTGCCTACAATTAAAAGTTTGCCCAACCCTGATTTAACGATACTGTATATGAAAATGAACATTTCCTCGTACAGTAAAAAGTTCCCCTAAAGGGCCATCGGGGCAGATGAAGTGTATAATTCATCTGTTTCTATAGCCTCGGCATATGAAGGGATTGTGTGGTTAGCACAACGCCCAGCAGCCTTTACTTCCCCAACTTAAAGTCGGGTACCCATTTAAAGCTGGGTGAAATTGTGGGACGACCTTGAAACACATTTCACCTGGAAAAATTCTCATGGTTTTCACTGAGGATCGAACCCAGGACTCTCAGGTTGACAGTCGAGTATCTACACCATTCGGCCATCCGTCCCACCCCTCGTACAGTAGAGATTATAAAAGATTGGATAATTTATTGACAAGCGTTACTTTGGAAGCAGCACGGAATAAAAATCATACAGAAAGCAAAATCCTCGCTTTGAATGACTATTTAAAGAACACCTCCAATTAGTTTTGTTTATGTTGGCCTCTTTTTTTCGTGATACATCAGTGCAGCATTGCGTGACGAGCATCTCATAAAACTTTTTAAAAAGTCACTGAAAAGAATGTAATTTTTTTTTTATTAAGGCAGGGACGACATTTTAATTACGATATTTCTTAAATTAAAGAAGATGTTTCTATTAATTTATTATATCATGTATGATCAGCCCCTTAGCGTGAAAATTCTACAGCAGGGGCCAGGCATTAGCAGCGGGGCCAGGTAATACATTTTACTAAGTAGACCAAATAAGCAGTGGGGGTCAGTCAAAACGCAGGGGGGCGGCCCCCCTGGGCCCCCGCACGCTACGGGCCGTAAATCCGCCGAAAAATATGCGGTGCGCCTCATTAGCCGCCGTATTTCGTTCGTCGTTATATTAGCTGTCGCATTACTTAATCTTATTGCACATGACCTTGCTGAACATATCAGCTCTGTCTTGAAAAGCTTTTCTGTTGATCACAAAATACTAGCTGCCATGATGGTGCTGCAATTATGATAAAGACTTCAAAGCTTTTGATGGATGCCTCTGAGAGCAGCACTAACAAACAACACAAATAACACACCCTAGTCAATTCATCGAACAAAAATAACTTAATAATAGAAAAAATGGCTCATTGGAAGCCATATAAAAACTCGTCGAGGATTTGCTTATGGATTTCAGAGCCATTGGGGCGCCATTGTTTTAGAGAGCCTACACTTACAGCCTGAACATGGAACATTGCCCACTTGTTCCCTGGGCTGAGATAATAATATTAACTGAAGATCGCGGTACAACACTCTAAAAGATAAAAAGTTAATTCTTAAATTTACTAACTGGAGATAACTGCTTAATCCTCTGAGAGCAGCACTAACGCCATCAATGACAGTCATAGACACAATGATAAGTCAGTGAAGGCATCATGTCCAATGCGTTGGAATTCAACATTGATGATGATTCAGTCTATACTTGACTTGAAAAGAGAGGTTCAAGATACTCTCAAGTGTATTGGTCTAGTTGATAGTTGTCTCCATGAAGATGAAATTGACTTTTTAAGTGAACTCGTTACCTTTCTGAAATCATTTCAAGACCTAACTGATCTCTTCAGCTTTTCAATGTCAACTTTATCAACTATTCCACAAGTGATAAGGCACATAAGAAAGATCTGCACTGCATCAAATGCTGATGATGACAAAATACGAATGATCAAGCTGTCAGCTCTCAACCAGCTTGACCATCGATTTCCTGTAAGTTATCACATTAAGCTGCATCAGCTGCTTGATCCAAATTTCAAATCATTGATTCTACGGTCAGAAGCAACCACAATTCTGGAGAACGCAATACAGTCAGCAATGGCCAGTGGATTCATCATGTCTAAATGCTGCTCTTAGAGCGGCCTAGGGCCATTTGAAGAGTTTTATGCGCTCCCATTGAGACAGTTTTCTCTATTTTTTTTTTTTAGTTTACATTTTACATATTGATAATTGCATACACTATGGTGTAGCTCTTTAAAGTATTTTACAGGCTTTTAATTAGTTTCATTTTCTGTTGCTGGTTTCATAGCCCTCCCCCTCCCTTCCCGATTATGATACGAGTCCAAAAGACTAGACAGTACAGAATATTCAGAAATGGGATGAAATGGAGTATGGACCCAGGTATGAGCTACGATCAAACCTTCTGTACTTAGAATCATATATTTATTCTAAATGTATATTTGATATACTGATTTAACGGATATGAGTTGAATCACTTTCAAGCTCGTGGTTTAGGCGAATTCTAAATTACATGCAAGTGCAATGTACATATTCATGACAATTTTACTATAAGACTTCCTGACAATCAATTCGTTGAAAAGCTGTGTCGCGACAACTCATCCTCGAGCTAAGACAATGGAAAACCTTTCTTTGCAACAATTATGGCTCTTGATTTATGACACATGTACATTTAGTAGGCGAAAGTGTTTAGAAGGGTGGTCTGGGGGGAGGGGGTGTAAAAAAAAAACATTTCAGTCATGTCACTAATGATTTAATTTACTATGGCAAGTAGATGTCGCCCACACTACTAGACCGATCAGGTATTAAGATCAATTCTTGCATTTCACAATCCTGTACATTAGTCATTTCATCTAATGCACTCGCTGGCATAGGTATTTATTGCTCAGCCGACTCGGAAAATTATCGGTATTTGTTAATTTTAGAACGATTACTGTGACGATATTGGCAGTTGCTGATCTGTATTTATGTTTGTGGGTGTGTCTGTAATTGTGTATACCTAAATGTTTTTCTGTTATTGTGTAATGGTCTGTAATTTTATATTTGTTTTTCTGTGATTTTGTGATTGTTTTTCTGCCATTGTGCGATTGTATGTAATTGTGTTTGTCATAATAAAGATACATTTCACGTCTGAGATCTCGCTTGTAAGTAATTTTCAGAATCTGGAGTATAGTGTGATTGTTCATAACAGTGAAAAATAAGTGCCGGGTAAATAATTAACAATGGCAAATGTAAAAGTTAGAGTAGAGAACTGCAACTGAGTTTTTAACGTCGCATCGAAAAAGCAATAGTCATAACAATGTGAACATTTTTAAGTTGCAGAAACGGTTTATTATTTGTATCTATTACGCCACTTACAAAACCATTATGAATGAGAGTCCTGCACATGTTATTGAATTAATGGTCTTGAACACGTTATTGAATTAATGGTCCTACACAGGTTATTGAACGAATGGTCTTGAACACAGGTTATTGAGTGAATGGTCTTGAACAGGTTATTGAGTGAATGGTCTTGAACAGGTTATTGAGTGAATGGTCTTGAACAGGTTATTGAGTGAATGGTCTTGAACAGGTTATTGAGTGAATGGTCTTGATCAGGTTATTGAGTGAATGGTCTTGAACAGGTTATTGAGTGAATGGACTTGAACAGGTTATTGAGTGAATGGTCTTGAACAGGTTATTGAGTGAATGGTCTTGAACATGTTATTGAATTAATGGTCCTGCACAGGTCATTGAACGAATGGTCTTGAACAGGTTATTGAATTAATGGTCCTGCACAGGTTATTGAACGAATGGTCTTGAACAGGTTATTGAATGTATGGTCTTGAACAGGTTATTGAAAGAATGGTCTTGAACAGGTTATACTTTAATACATTTTGCCTGGGTAACATTTAAAGAAATTAGTCAATATTGTATGGAACAAAGCAAAGAAATTATAAATAAAACTAAGTTATTGCCCAGTGTTTAAATTTCAAATTACTAGGTCACATATAGAGGTGCAACTAGACCAAAATTTCAAACGGGGGGGGGGGGGGGGCAAAAAAAATCGCTTGTATTAAAAAATCACATTATTTATATATTTGTATTTTATTTTAAACAAATTTTGGTCTAATCTTTTTTTTTTTATTTCGGAGGGGGCAAATGCGCCACTGGTCACATAGTTTAGCTGGGCGACACTAATTTCGACCATTTAGCATGTTAAACTATGCTCTAGTCGTACTGTTCATAATTTTTATATCAGATTGTTTAATTAAACAACCCTTTTTTTTTAAATGGTGACCTAATGCCGCTCTTAAGAGTTCAAATTAGTGCATCTACCAATTAACCAGTTGTTGTTTTTCCATATTATATTATTATTTACCATTTATTCACAACATTTTATAATAATACGAAACATATAAAAGATTCAATGTGAGCGCTGCACTCAACTCAACGAACAGTCGCCACCAGGGGGACAGGGTCGTCTAATACTGTAGGCAAAGTAGGATATTTGTCTACGATCCACTAACATGTAAAAAATTAAATATCGATTACTAATACACTGTGATTGTTTTCTATCGCGAGCCCCCCCCCACATATCGATTTAGATACCAAAGTGTAAAGCACCCCCCCTCCACCCTCAACAGTCCCCCCGGTGGTGGGGGGGGGGCTATGATGATGATAGTTTACACTTTGATCTGTTCCGACAATGGCATGGCGGGGTTATTTTTTGAACTAATCAGACGTAAATTATTCAGAAGCGGCTTTACGCAGAAGGCAGTCAGCAGTGAGAGGTGTAAATGGTAGAAGGAACGGGGGAGTGGGGTGCATGGGTACTTTTGTCTCCTTACAAGGGATCCTTCTGGAATACTTTTTGGCATGGAAATGGAGGAGGGAGGGGGGGTCGGTGGCACATAAAAAGTTCTTATCAGGGTGACAATGACTATAATTGCCATCTGAGTGGAGGTCTGATGGCGTAGAGACCACCTTTGAAAGGTCACCATTGGATTCTTCAATAAGTGGAGTTGTGTGGGCAGAGCAGTTCCAACGTTTGGGGGGAGGGTGGGCAAGCCAAAGTACATTTGTAACCCGCGGGGGGGGGGGGACCCAGGCAAAGTATATTTAGGAGTTTTTAGTATTCTGCTTGGTTTATTAAATTTCCTACTAGCATACTTAAGTCAAATGTGGCTGAATAAAGTATTGAAATATGAGCTGGAACAAAGAAGGAAATGTCTTCATTATGACATGGACATTGTCCATGTTTCATTCCTCAACACACAGACACATCTACTGTCCACTATTATGGACTCACAGAAATAAAAAAAAAAAAAAAAAAAAAACAAACTGATAATGAAATTTTCCTAAAAAAAAATAATGTAAATGACCTTGTAAAAACTAAATAAATTAATCATACAAATAATATTAACAATAAAAATAAAACAATTTCAACACAACAACAACTGTCACAGCATTTAATTTTAATTTCATTTCTATGCTTAAAATAAGCTAAAATATTCTTTTTTATTTTTATATAAAATAAAATGAAGAAAAAAAAACAAAACTAGAAAAAATTAAAAATCTTTCAAACATTCTTTAAAAAGAGAATTTTTGTAAATAAGATTCAATGATCATTATCATAGTTTTATATTTAAAAAAAAAAGTAAAATAAAATTAGACATTTCATATCAGTGTTAGTTTGCCAGTTTCTAAAAACTTATTATTGATATCAATTCTAGATGATTCCAAAGATTGCAATACTTTAAGATACAGTAATAAACTTAAATGCGTTTAATTAGCTGGGAAAGAAAGATCAAATTTTATAGTGAGCACTAAGTTTCTTTTTCCAGAGCTGCTGACAGAAGTAGTCGCAATAAAGCACAAAATAAAATTAATTTAAAAGATAATTAGGGAAAAATCACTAGAAATATTAAATATAAAAGTATTTCTTATTACAATGTTCCACAATTGTGAAAAATCTTTCACAACACATTTTTACAATTTTACTTGAAACACAGTATTTACAATTCTTATATCACTACAACATCTAATTTGTACTAGATTGAAAAATGGAAAACCTTGTTTTTTTTTTAGAATTAAATTAAATATCTAATTGCAGCTAAATGATGAATCAATACTAAATAATTAAAATTTAATACAATTATTGTATGACCGAATGTTTCAATGACTTTAACTGGTTAGCTAAGGTGGCTTACTTGACTGATATTTTTACAAAATTGAATGAACTTAATTTGAGCCTGCAAGGTACTGCTGTAAATATATTTAAAGTTGAAGATAAAATAGAAGCAATTATTTAAAAAATCGACTTGTGGTCGAAAGGCATCCAGAACGGTGTATATGAGTCTTTTCCAACTCTCAATGATTTCATAGAAAGCTCCAGTGAAGAATTGCTTATTCAAACGCGTCAATTATTTGTTGAACATTTAATTACTTTGAAAAGCAACTTCAGGAAGTATTTTCCTACTCCTGATCCTTACAATAACTGGACCAGAGATCCATTTAACATGGACATTGCAAATGCTAAATATTTATCTGCACCTGAACAAGATATTCTCGCGGAATTATCATGTGATATGACTTATAAACTAAAATTCAACAAAACTGAATTGACCAGCTTTTGGTTACTTCTCAGGTCAGATTACCCTGCGCTTGCAAATAAAGCACTTCAACATTTGATTCCATTCTTCTGCACAACATATTTATGCGAACAAGCTTTTTTGGAACTATTTTATATTAAGTCTAAATATAGAAACAAATTAAATATACAGCCAGATCTTAGAATAAAAGTTTCCAGTATTAAGCCAGTTATTGAGCTTCTTGTTTCAAGAAAACAACTGCATCCATCTCATTAATTTATGAAATATTTATAAAAATTTAATGTAAGTACCCATTATAATTTGTGAGATTTGTTGCTATGACAATGTTTACATTTTCTTTCTTCAATATTATAATTTCTAATAAAATGTGTTCTACAATATGCAAAAAAATCGTTATTCACCAATCACTGTTAGAAATATTCATCATATATCCTTGTCCTTATGAGATTGTAAGCCAGAAATTAACTAATAAAATGACGTAAAGTACCTAAAGTTGGAATGGGGTCCGCCAAAAAAAAATTTTTCAAGTGGGGGCTCGCGGAGTACATAAGTTTAAGAACCTCTGTTCTATTGAATTTATCATTTTAAGCACTATGCTTCTTTCTAAAAAAAATTTATATCAAATTCTTTAAATTTTTATGGACATCGTTTCCAGTATTAGAGAATTAAGACTGAATAAAAAAAGCTACAAGTTATTGTAAAATTTATCTCATAACGTTTACGAGAAATTCACCAGAGATAAGAGCATTTTCTAAGACTTTTGTATTTTGATATATTCTAGTAGAGTGTGGAGATTTTCTCCCTCCTGCTCAACCTGAACTGTCTCTCTGGGTTTATTTTTCTGACATGCCTGAGATCTGTTCTGCCGACTAGGTTTGCTTGGGCCATTAGACTTCCTTGAAGTAAACTCCCCATCACGATAATGTTCATTTACTCTCATAATACATCCATCCTGTAATAGTCTAATGGCTATAGCTGCAATGTTACGAGCATCGTCAAGCCCACAGTGTGGTCGGCCCTGAAATTTCATTCCAAGTTCATCTAACATTTGATGTAGGTTCACTCGTCCACAACTATAAAAAGCTGTATATGCCTTCCGCAAATTAATCCAATGCTTAGCCCATGGCGGAAATGGTACACTACTTAATTCAGTCTGTGTTTTTAAGAATCTGGACATATCCCAAGGGCTAAGGTAGAAAAAGAAAACAGAACTTTACTTTAGAAATGTACAAACCAATCTTAATTTAACACTACCCTACAACTTTACTTAAGAAATGTGCGAAACCATCTTTATTTAACACAACCCTGATATGAAAATATAAGCATCTTAGTGACAAGTTGATCAAATTTGTACAAACCCATCTGTTAAAATAGCAAATTGAAAATCTGTGCCTAGCTTGTGTATTGTCATCCACTCCTCAAATTCTCTGAAAACATCTGTAAAATCTTTAGCTTTGTCTACTTGTTGCTAAGTGAGGCAAAAAAAAAAATCAACAATAATAATATATTTTTTCATAATTGCATTTGAGTTATTTAAAAATTACTTTTTAGTGTTATTCAATTTATTATAAATTCAACTCTATTAAATGTAAATTTAACAGCAAAAACCAAATACATGTAGTCATACACCACTTAATGCAGGCATATATTCCAACAAATGAAAAGGTTATTCAAAGCAATAATATCATGTAAAAATATGGGGATTCATGGAATACATTACAAATCAGGCCATAATGAACTGTAAATTATTATTCCATTAATTATTGATATATTTTACTTTTAAAATAAATAGTACATTTAAAACAAAAAAATATTTCACTGACTAGAAGAATGTTAAAATTTATTTCATTACATTTTTTTTTATCAAGAAATTAACTAACATAATTTGTTTCTATTAGCTTATAAAAACTTGTATTTATTTTCCAGCGAAAGGTTGTAACTTTTGTTTTTTACATTTTATCTTTATCACTCTTTTTATGACTTGAAATAAAAAAACAGTAATACATGTACAAATGAACTTTTTTTTCATTAATACATAATATGTTGAATCGTAATTACATACTTTTTGGCTTTCACTATACGGTGATACCAAGCTCACTACTATACTGACTATTAGTTTTGCTGATATTAAAGTAATGATAAAGTCATAAGATTTAACATGTTTTATGAATGAATGAAGATGAATGAATGTAAAATTAAATTTTGGGGGGAAAAAAGTATTAGAATAGTAGAAAAACACTAAACAGAACAGCATTAAAGCGTGGTCTGACAAATAAAATTTTTACTGTAACTACATAACTAAAACTTACTTGGGAAATCCCGGTAAGTTTTGTACAAAATTCTGTTAATCTTGGATTGACTTTTGGTTTACAGAATCTTTGAAAAATGTTGCTCTGTCAATAAAAAAGAAACATTTCTTATAATTATAATGAATACGCTTTAATTCTAAATATTTAGGTCATCATTTTAAATTTTCAATTTAAACGCCACGACTTATACATTGTTGTATTTCAATTAAGCTATTCTTATCATATGCTGTATTTTGTTGGTACAGGCTTTGTTTGATAAACATTAGCTTTTGTTATTATGTCTTCATGGCCTATGCAGCCCTAGCTATGAATACCAACAGTTGTTTGCCTTAATGGTAGGAGATAACATCACAGTAGTGAAGGGTTTCAAAGGAAAAAAAGATCTAAAGACTTTTCAAAATTTACACATTTATATAAAGTTGATCAATACATCAGTGCAGTGAGAATTCTTTAACTTACAACAACTTGATTCCGTGTGTCAATCAATACAGCTGGAAATTCAATAATCTCATGCACAAAATTTTCATTAGTTTCACTGCAAGTAGCTTCAAAGTCAATAACAACTAGGTAATCATACTTGATTATTTCATCCTCTGATAAGCTTTTATTACACTGAGCGAATCTCTGACGTTTGTAATGATTTTTCAATCGCTTTTTCAACACATCTTTTACTCCACTAAAAGACAGAAAAGGAAATGTTTTGTTAAATTACATGTACTAGCTGACAAAAATTTTTTTAATTTGTAGAATATTTCTTGTCTTTACTTTATTATAAATATGTTTATTGAATATATAGTCATTGAAGGCATTTACTAATAAACTTCCCTTTCTTGTCAGTGCAAAGTGTTTTTCATACAACAGACTGTTTAGCTCATGAATATATTCAATGTGATTTTTCATTCTTAAAAGGGAAATAATTTACTTTTCTATTTCATTTTAAAAAAAAAATAAAAAAGTGTAAATTTTACTGTTGCATTAATGCCTACCATTTGTATCATTTATCAATAAACAGAAGAATAAGTACAAGTAATCTTCAATGAAATTACACCTGATATATTATGTTATAGATAAATTCATCTTAAAAGAGCGTTTTTTCAAAATGATGAATTCAATCACAGTTGAGTTTGATACATGTATTATAAAATTCAACCTAAAAGGTGTACAATACATTCATTTTTATGTTTGATAACAGAAAAATACGGTCGAAACCTTTACTGCCCTGAACTTTAAGGTTTAAAAATTCCAATAATATCAGGATTTTGTATAAAAATATTTACAGATTCAGGCATTTGTTGTTCTTTTTGTTATCAAGCTTACTAATAAACTTCATTAGGCTGGATAGTTGAGAGTCTACAGTACCTTGTATTTAATCTAAATTCAGATAATTTCGCCTGTAGTTGCTCTTTGGTCATTTTATTGATTGCACCGTTGATCCTTGATAATTTTGACAGCACCTCATCTGTTTGAGCTGTATCAAGGCGAGATTTAGACTTGTTTCTTGTGGATGTTAAGTCACACTCTGCTGGGCAACTTTCACCATATTTAATCTGTAATATTAAAGTAAACATATTTAAACAGATGTAAAAAAATTAAGAATACGATCAACTTTAACAAAAAAAAATTATAAAAAAACTATTTCTTTTCAAGAAATAAAAGTCTAATTATTATATAAAAAAGTATAAAGCAAATAAACTAAAAATATAAAAATTTACAATAACAGACAAACAGTTAAATGTAGCTTTCGGTCCAAATATGTATTGCACGTATAAGTGTCAAATTAAATTAAATTGAGACAGGTGGGAAGAACTATATGAAAAGTCAGATATTATTAAAATGTTTACACTTAATTAACCATAAGTTGCCCATGAAAAAGCTATCGATAGATAACTGAAAAATTGTTATAATTGTTCTTATTGCTGTGATTCCAAAAATATCTGTATTATCGACAGATAATTAATTGTAATATCCATGTTTTATGCAGCACACGTTAGTTTAAAAAAAAAAAATTATACAGCTCATAACAAAAGCTATGCCAAATTTATAAAACATCATGTTCAAAAGAAACACCTCTTCTAAATAAGCTAAGGCTGATGCTTCAAAACTTGATGGATGAATTTCCAAATTTCCTTCAGTAAGATTTCTATTTTCATTCATTTCTGTATTAAAGTTAGCTGACTCCATCTAAAACAAAAAAAAAACTCATAAAAATAAAAAGAAACTTTATCTTGAAATATTATTTACAAAATTGGAGGTACCCATTATAATATGTTATTTCTTGCTGACTAAACTAATTATATTGATAATACTATTATAACTAGACCTTTTAGTTTTATAAAACATAAGTTTTATATTGAAAATTTGACATACATATCTATATAAAGGCACATGCTAATTAGATATTGTTATGCTGATTTAATTTAAATAACGAAAGTTGAAAAGACTTATAAATGGAAATTTAGTAAAATGTCAAGCAAATGATTTACAGAATATATGCATGGATTTTTTTTTTCCATAGACCTTAGTTTGAGGTGAAAGAAAATTCTTAACAGCAGTATCCTCTAGTCGAAATTGAAATGCCTCAGAACTAGGAATCTGACCAAAGATTTTAAGAAAATTTTGCCTATGGATACTATTGTTTGTTTTTTTTTAAATTCAGGATTCCAAAGCACTGTTTGTTTGTGCTCCTGTATAAGTATATCCAGATATATCTAACGTATTTTAAGCCTTTTTTTTTTAATTACACATTCTTACCAAAATTTTTCATTTAACTGTTCCCCCTTCAAAAATAATCAATTTCATAACTAAATAAGACAACATAAGCTACAGCTTAATAATCATTATTTCAATGATAAGATGGCTTTCACTCAATTGTACATAAACTAAATGTTTAGTTAGGGACTACATTAACTAAAATAAGCTTTGGAAAGTTGACATATACAATCATTTTATGGTATAATTAGACTGTTAAGACAGTGACACGTCCCGCTTGTTTTCTACCCTAGTGATTGGTTTAGTTTTGACACCAGATTTTTTTTTAAATCTGAGCATATTTCATTTTACCCTAATGAATTTAGTGAATGTTGGATTGGGATATTTAAATGTTATACTGGTGGGGCTATGGAGAGAGAAAGTCATTTGTCTGTTATTTAGATATTATTATACTGGCAAGGATGACCATCTCAATTATAAATAATGTCAACAAAGAAAGATTTAGTTATCAGTCTGTCCAAGATGAAAATAAGATGTTTAGAAAGACCAGGGAAAAGTGGGGGGCAGGGTTAAGATTTTGCAATGTCAGAGTTAAGGTATACTAGAGCAGCGGCTCTCAACCGATAATACACATATCCGATTGGGCTACGGTAGGTATGTGACATGAAAATTTCAGATTATATATATGTCAATTTTTTTATTTCTCATTAAAAAGAACTTTAAAAAAGCTTTCCATATAAATCAACTTCTTTGCAGATGGTCAATAATTTAAAAAATTAATCTTACTTTATAAGACAGATTTTTGTTACATGAGACAAACAAGCAAAACTGTCAAAAGATGACTATTTCATCACTTAAACTGTTACAACTTTTTAATTCTAAAAAGAATTCTATATATTTGGAATCAATAGAAACAGCATAAAAAAGGATTAGAAATGCTATAAGTACATTGTAGTTTGCGCTATTAAAAGTGGAAACTTAATGTGATAAATTGGAGAGCACATGTAGACATTAATAGCAGACAATCAAATTATTGATTACAAATCAGGAGTGTGATCCTGGTAGAATAATGAAACTTGAGACTTTTAATCATGGTCTTGTGTACACTAGGCTTATAACAAATCTTATATTTATATTTTATTTTACATAAATTTTAGATCAGGGGGGAAGGCGGGGGGGGGGGAGTGAATTGAAATAAAGGCCTTATTATCTTTCAAGAAAAATAGAGTGTCATGTTTATTTTCATAACAATCCCAAATCAGAAATCTCCCATATATGTTTTTCAACCAGAAAATTTTTGGTTTGGTCTGAACCATAAAGAAACTTTGCAGGTAAATAGATAAATTGTTTTTTGAAATGCTTAAGAAATATGTTCATTGCTTATAGAATATTTTGGTTGTGGCCACATATACTTTTGGAACATATTTTTCGCAAGCAAATTTTGTAATGAAAACTAACAAAAAAAATGCAAAAAAATACTTAAGAAACTATTTCACTATTAAACTTCAGCACATATGTCACATCTCATAAATATCTCTAACTACTTGCACAAAATAAATGTTTTTCAGAAAACACAGTCACAGCTTGTCGGGAAAAAAACGACGTCGTTAAATATTTGATTTCCACAGACCTGGGTACAGGAAAGATTATGCAAGAATACACAATTATAGATAATTTTTTTTAACAACCAATAATTTGAAGAAGGTCGCCAGTTCACTGAGCTTTGAGGGTACTCTCTGACATATATCACACCCTGACTATGCCATGCCATTGCGTACAGTTGAGAAAAAAGCCTGAGAATCACTGTCTAGAGTGTCTATAATTATAATATAATTACAATAGATAAAACGCACTAGCTCCACGTACGTCATATGACGTATGATATATTTTTTTTTTACCTCGTACGTCAACAGAATGAACTCTTATGATTTGAAGTTATTTTCTTTTCGCACTTTTTTCTAATTATACATTAAAATGAGAGGTTAGTTTGTGTGGCGCGCTAGTGATGTAGGTTGTTCGCTTGGCTGAGACCCAGTTTGGCTAGCTATGTGCGGGTTCGATTCCTAATAGAGACATACATTTTTTTGTTCAGATTTTATTTTTCAGGATCAGGGTTAGGGATAGGGGGTTAGGGATAGGGTTAGGGTGTGGAGCAATATCTATTGATGGTTATTTTTTTAAAAAATCATAATTTTTTTTTTTCCAGATTTTTTTTTCAGGATTAGGGCTAGGGATAGGATTAGGGTTAGGATTAGGGATAGGATTAGGGTTAGGGTGTGGAGCAATATCTATTTATGGTCCCCGAAAAAAAAAATATCTCCGATTTTTAACAGTAAATGACATCATCAACGTCTGCAGTAAATAAGAGTCCTCATTCGTTCTGTTTACTCTTTAAATGTGTTAAAACGATCGCCGATTTTGAGCACCATCATTGTGTAAGTAATAATATCATAATATAAACTGCATTTATAACTTTACATCATAAGAGTTCATTCTGTTGACGTACGAGGTAAAAAAAAAAATACATCGTACGTCATATGACGTACGTGGAGCCAGTGCCTAGATAAAAAACATGAGGCTCATTTGATTTAATATTATATATATATTATTTTATTTTAGCCTTGGATTAAAATCTTTATTTGTATGCCTATGGCTATTAAGTATTATCCCAGTAAAAGTATTAAGTAAAAGGAACAGACTCATACATAGTTATTGCAGAGAAGAATTATATTTTGATAATGAAAATTTCGAAGTCACACAACCCAACCCTGGCATTTATAAATTAACTTTTGACATATAGACCTGATCTAAGATTATAAATTATATATATACCCATATAAATATAAACTTTTTTCATGCAAACACTGATAGAGGTGTTATTCGGTTTAAACAAATGCAAGAAAATAAAAAAAAAAAACAACAGCTAACTCTTCTATTAGAGAAATTATATATGCACTGATGATTCTGCCACTGACATTTATAAGAAGACAAAAAGTTTATATCGGGCTGTGTGAGCTCTTTATATCTATGAGTGTAATATAGATTAGCAAATGCGTCATATTCATGAACATCATATATTAAATGTAACCGAGACGCCCTCCCATCCTTAAATCCCATTATCATTTCCTATTTTACCTTTAACCCTACCAGGGGCGGATCCAGAAAATTGGAATGGGGGGGGGGGCGTGGCTTTGTAAAAACGTTATATTTCGAGCAGCAGCAGAGAAAAAGGGTCAAGACATTAGAGGGGGTCGGAGCCATAGGGGGGCCGAGGCCGGGTCGCCCCCCCCCCCTAGATCCGCCAATGCCTACCTTGTCTTGAGAATCTCCCTCTACTGAAATCTGCTTATTTAGTTACATTGGTTATCACAGCCGATTTCTTTTTGTCTCTAATACATGTACTAATATTATTGCAGATCTACTCAATTATGACACTATGCTGTGTAAGACAATACCGTAAATAAGGGAAGGCCAGAGGCAGTTAGAGATCAGTTGGGTTGTGAATGTGATGCCGGGTGCCGAAAATATTGCCCCCCCCCCAAAAAAAAAAAAAGCGATAGATGGCCTAAATAAGTGTAATGGTGTTGTTTTGTAAGCATTTTCCGATGTTGGGGCCCACGACCACTGCATTGGAGTTTAGGTGAGTCTACAGTGAAATAAAAAGAGTAATTAAGTACTAGTAAAAACCGTTCTGATGGGAGGAGTAGCATGCGGTCATGGGAAATTATAACCTTTTGTTTAATAAAAATAACCTTTAACCTATAATAAAGCTAAAATAAATTTTTAATCACGCTAACAACTACATTGACTGTATTACCCTAAATATTTATATTGCATAAATTATATTTACATAATGCCTTTTATATTTATGCCTTAAAAAATAAATAGTGTAATAGTGAATGTTAATTTCATTGGCATGTTATCGACATCTTTTTCTGTTAGTGAAAGGATATTTTTCTAAAGTTGGCAACACTGCAAAAAACTAGACCAATTGATGATACTGTGTAGTAACATGGCTACTACGGAGATGTTTGTACCACAACAAAAAAGAAATCTATTATTCTTGATAATGCTAACGTTTTCTTTAACGTAATAGTGTTTATTTATTTTTTACATCTATCTGGTTTATGTTTAATGCTTTAATTGTTTAGCTAATAAAATGATTTAGACACTTTACCCTTTACGGCTTTAGCCAATTTTATATTATCGGTTCCAATAACTAATAAAGGTAGGACTAGCGCTTAAAAATTAAGATTTTAAAAGAAAAAATCTAACGCATTCTATATTATTTTTTAGAAACACTCATATCTTTAATTTAATCGAATTCCAAAAAGTCAAACACAAATTAAAGTCACTTAAGTATATCATTTAGAGAGCATGTATTAAGGGATAACATTGATAATTATTTTAGCTAATGACAACTTTTAACTGTGAGAAACTCTCAGCTCTTTGAAAATAAATGTCATTTGTAAATGTCATACGTGATAGTCATTTCTCAGCAAAGTATTCTTATATGCAAGAAAATAATAAGTTAATTGTTCACTCTAACTCTAACGGCTCCTAACACTACCCTAAATATGCCTCCAGCATTTGCTGCCTTTGGTTTCAACAATGGAAGTCAAATTATGTTCTGTGATTATGATTAGGATGTCCTCATAACAAGTAGCAAGATATCTCTCCTTCTTTTCAATATCACTTGTGTTTTCTTCAAATTTAAAAAAAAACATTCAATTTTTGTGGTGTTATTTTCTTAGTTCTCAAACTTTGCATTTAGCTATATTCAGGGGCGGATCTAGACAACTTTGACTGGGTGGGGGGTGCGAAAACTTTGACTGGGGGGGGGGGGCAAAACTGTTTTCATTGTTGAAAAAAAATATTTCAATAATTTAATGATGTCTTACCTAAACTTGCTGTAACGGGGGAGTGTGAAAACTTTGACTGGGGGGAAGGTAGGCAAAACTGTTTTCATTGTTGAAAAAAAATATTTCAATAATTTAATGATGTCCTACCCTAAACTTGCGGTAATGGGGGAGGGGGGGCATGCCCCCCCCCCAAATCTATCCCTGGCTATATTCATATTGCAATTCTTAAGCACAGTAATGCATTTCTCAGAATTCATGACATGTCAGTATCACATAACTTAAATATTTACAGTTTTTGTTATAATATGTTTCTTAACTTGCTATCATGAAACTGCTGACAATCTATGGGCCTGGTACAGTGTGCTCACTTCTGATAAAATGTGTAAATAGTTGACCCCTTTCATTTTGATTGAATTAATTTATGCAGTTTTTGTTTCATCAGATGTAAGGGAAAATTCAAAGATGCATTGCCAATAACCAAAAAAGAATATTAAAATATGAATTAATTGACATTTTTGTGCTAAAATAGTTTTACATTTTAATACATGCAAATTAGTTAAGCTTTAAAGAGATGAAAAAAAGGGTAATTTTTTCCCTCAAATGATTTTTTAAAAAATCTGCATTATCTTGACAATCCCATTTTATTGATACAATATGGTTTAAAATGTTTAAATTAAGACTATTTGAAATTCAAAAATTTCTTCATTTAAAAAGAATTTAAACGTTGAAAAAATTATAACTTGAAAGTTAAGTTATATATTCAAAAACTGATGTAATCTGATCCTTGCATCCACAGATTGATTACCACTGCTGTTGATTTTTGCAACTTTGGCAAAAATATAAAAACCATTGCAGGTTTTCAAAATCAGTCCTGCTCATCTGGAGAGCTGCACATCTTAAGTATGTTTTTTGAAAAAGAACAACAGACTACTCTCACTAGTGCTATAGACAAGCATGATAATGGTCATTCCTTCTTCACTCAGTCTACTGCCAACTCATTAGACACAAAGAAATATTTTTGTTACATCTTTCGTTATATCGCAGTTCATCCTTTACCGGATGACACAACTCATGAATATGTAATAGCAGAATATGGATGTGATTTCTCCAACTACTGTGTGAACAGAACTGTTGATCAGGTGTTAAATAATGTGAGTATATGAAATAAAATTGAAATAAAAAATAGATTTAATTTCATAGTAATAGATTTTAATTAAAATTTCTTTTTTTTTTTCCCCTATCAAACATTTCTTTAATAGGTTACTATAAATAATCAAACTGGAAAACTGTATTGCTGTTCCAAAGAAAATTGCAATGATTTAGACAAGGTTCATGCTCCTTCAGAAAATCGTATTTGCCATGAAGGCACACAAAATTTAACATCCATTTTAGTTGGTAAGTCAAATCTTATATTCTAAAATTAATTTTTTTAAAATTAGCTACTTTTTCATCATTTTATTATCAATGACGGTACATAGAAAACTATAGCAATTAATCAGATTTAATTAAAAATAATTTTCTCAGGTGGCTTGAAATCCTGTCATCATCCTGATGCAGCTTGTGCCAAATCAACTCTTTACATGCCAGACGGTAAGATCGAAAGCTATTTTTGTGACAATGAAAATCAGTGTTCCAGTGCACTGATATCTTCAGGAGCTTTTAAAACATGTGCAAATGTAAGCAAAAGTTTAGTTTTCATTCTGAAAAAAAAATGTTAATGATTGAAATTATTTTTAAACAGAAGCGTGTTTAACAATCCACAAATCAGGAAAGGAACAAAATCTTGTCATGGACAAGTTTTTGAGCATTATTCTGCATGTGATTGATTGCAGTTTTCTTTTATAAAAATGTATTACATTTTGAACAAATCATCTTGAAGAAAGATAATATGTATGAAAAGAATATATTAATTGTACTCTATGTAATAAAAACTTTTTAGGCAGTACAGTAAGACCCCCAATTAAGCGGTTTTGTGTACATTCCATCAATCGTAAACATTAAACAAAACAGTGTTAAATGAGGTTATCTCATCATGCAAATGATGGGGTTAGGGGAAGATGGGTAGAAAATTGGTCAGGTATTTTACCATTAAATTTATTAATTATATATTTTATAACAATAAAACAAAAATGTATTTCTTACAAATATAGAAACATAATAAACGAATATACATTGTATATTGTATTATTTCTAGAACAGGTAATTCTAGCTGCTGAGCTTGTCATATTTGCAGTTACCGATGACAGTATTTTTTCTTTATTCTTAAGAATAGTCATTATTCTTGAAGTTGCCAAATTCAATGCAGCACCAATTTGAGATTGGCGTTCTCTAGTATCTAATCTAATCACTTGCATTTTAGTTTCTAGCGAAATGCTTTTTCTTGTTGCTTTATTTTCGTATTTTTTGTTATCACCCATGATAAGAATTAAAAATCATAATATTTCTCACTATATCAATCGTTATATTATATAAATTTATACAGTACTTATAAAAATGTAAACAAATATTTGAAACGATAAAAATACGTTCGTATAAAGGTATAACACCGTAGGAAAGTAGAAACACAGATAAACTGCTATCAGATATTGGGAAACCTAATGTTGCACGTGCAATTTCGGGGAATCTCCAAATTTAAAAAAAGAGCGTTAAATTGAAACCCTTCTAAACGAAACAGCGTTAAGTGGGGTCTTACTGCACATGCTTTTTCTGTTTTGAGATTCCCTATTGTAGTGAATTTGATGAGAAATTACAAAGTTTTTTTTTTTTGCTCAAAACATTCCATGAGCATTGTTAAATATTTGAACCAAAAAGTGTTATATTATATAAAATTCCTAGGCAAGATTACATATCACACCTAAAATGTTGAAACATAATGACTCAAATCTTAAATTTTAAAATTATTACATAATGGATCTAAGTTTTATCTCGTGCAATTTTATTTTTTAAAAAGAAAACCGTAGATAATGTCACCAGTGAGCTGTGCTGCTGTGACCAAAACAAGTGCTACTCACCACCTTGGCTGATTCCATCTCATCCTGTCGAAGAATTACACCCTGAGAATGCACCACCTGTTGCCAAAATGGACAAGACAATTGAAAAACCAGGAGATGGGAAATCAGACAGTCTGCTTATCACTGGCCTACTTACGGTACTTCTGTTTGTCTGTGGACTAGCAGCTGGTGCTGTGTTCATTTTGACTTGTAAGAAACGTAGGAAGAATCGACAAGACCCAAATGTTATAATGCAATATGAACGTTTGTCCTCAGACATTGACATTGATGAAGCTGTTGTTTTGTAACTTTTAACTTGTGTTAATTGTAATAAAATATATACATTTTGTTTCCAAAAGTCAGCTTAAATATTTTACAAACTCACCTTTAATGAGTTAAAAAAAATAATGACACAAATTTTATGAGATCTCTGGTCTACCTGGTTATATTTCCTGGTCTATTTGACCACAGAGTTTTGTACTTATTTAATTGACACTGCTTGAGACGTAGGATATTTTAAGCAATACATATATATTCTTAAATATTATGCATTTGTTCATTCACGTCAGTTTGTCACTAAATAAATTTTTTTTAAAGCTATTTTTCCTTTTTATATTACAGTATAATTTCTTATCAATTTTGATGAAAGTAATGAGCAATGAATGTTTTATAAGCATAATTTATTATTTAACTCTCATTTTTTATTTTTATTTTAACTTTACAAGGAGTGTTTAAAACCATTTTATAATATGTAGCTTTTTGTAGTCTTTATGGTATTCAAAATTTTTGCGTTTTTTTTAGATGCTGCTTATACGATGTGTTAATCAATCAAAAAATCATCCAACATTTTGCATAACTTTTAATCAAATTCTGTCTCATCTAATATCTGCAAAATATTCATACAAGATAAATACATACACACAAAATATGACCTTTACTTAGAAATATTTATTTTTATAGCCAATTGTTATTTTTTATTTTGGTTTCTTCAACATAAATATCCACACTTTGTGCATCAAAATATTACTGTTAGTTATATTATTACTATATATGACATTGCTATGCATAATAGTTGCTCATTTATATATCTTGTACAAAAAAGCATTTGAAAGGATAGTATTTTTGTGTATAGTATATAATCAGTAAATAAATTAACTTTAAAATTTTAATTTGAAAAATTTAAGAAAGTTATAATGACGTGTGGATTTCGTTTTTTCATCTAAGAGTTTTTAAGTTGCTTTCACCTTAAATGTTATTTAAATCAATGAATTCTATTATTTTGATGATTTAAAATTTGGCTGTAGCAGTATTAACTTTTAATTGGATCTAAGTCATTTGCAGTTTAATAATTAACTGGATGATCAGTGCCTTGTTATAAAAGCCACTATTTATGTTCATGGTAGACTGCATTTAGCAGCTCAACGCAGTATCTGTATTGTCTTAATGCATGTATCAGACTGCTTGATTAGTTGTACATATATATGTATTCAAGCTACTAATCTCTTTTTCAATATTATTTTTATTTTCAAATCAAGAAAACTTTAAGAAAAAATTTCCAATTATTTTTTTTATTTGTTTTTTAAGGATTTTTGCATTCTTTAAAAAATTTCCTACAAAGAAAATTGTTTATTTCTATGTGAATATATTTTTTTATGATCATAATACTTTTTATTATCCAAGGACTTTCTGTGTGAAAACATCAGATGATAAAAATAATGTCTTAATTACTTAAGATCTAATGGCATTTTATTTTAACACTGTTTCAGCAACATTGCTGCTGTTAATTGTTTGCATTTCTTCATTAATATGAAAATAAACTAATTTATTGTCATTTAGTGTTATAAACTTAATGTATTTCCTTTGCACATTGAATAACAAGTTTCCTGTCTGTTTTGTTCTGCGAAAATGTGCGTTGATAGTTACATGAGGCTTTCATTGGTAGGTTGTAATTTTCTAGACTTGATGCTCCTTACAAAAAAAAAATTAATGTTAATCAATACTGTTTGAAACCAAACATTCTCCTGTTTTTGAAAACTATAGTTTGCAATATTACTTGAGAAAATTTGAAATTGTTGTCAATTATTTGTTAACATATGCTTTGATAACATATAATTCATCCTAAATGTTGTTTAGTTTTTGAGCATTTTACTTTTGGTGCTGAAATTTTGTGCAGTTTTTCTAATCGCATAATAATTGTCATGTTTTTTTTTTAATCTTATTACTAACTTTAACCACAAAGTGTATCTTACTGGATTCATTTACTCTTTTATTTCTCAGAACAAAGCTTTTTAAAGTTATACAGTCATGTGTTTAATCTTGAAATGGTTGAATAATTTTTTATGCTAAATAATCAAAGACAACTATAACATTTTAGTTACAGAATATTTTAAGTTCTACGGATGATCATTGAAACTAAACGCATGTAAATAATTGTTTTTGATCTTTCTTTTTTTTCTGCTCACATTTTCATGGTGACCTTTACTTAATGTAGAAAATGTTTAACAAAAATGGTTGCAACAAAACTATTTTTATACTAGTGTGTTGTTTTTCTTTCTTTAATTATTGTACATTTTGAATTTTTTGAATGAATAATGAACATGTTTTGAACCATCATATATTATGTATGAAGTTGAGTATCATTTTGAGTATGACTGTATTTCACCAGCAATACATATGTTTTGTCAGTGTTGAGGACGTAGTGATATGAGTGTGCCTTATTCTAAGTAATCTGCTTGTCTGCAACATTCTCTGATACATAAACTTTAGTTGATAGTGTTGTTGAATTGATTGCTCAGTCTATATGTCTGATGTTGAGCTGTGGACATGTGGTTCTCACTCTGCTTGTCTGCAATATTCCCTCAAACATACATTAGTGTTCGTTCAAGTTTTGAATTCATTTCTCGAACATTATATTGAATGCTGAATTCCAAACCATTGTTTTTCCAACCCTTTTTCTATGAGTTATAATGCCATTTTATTAAAGGTTAATGACATGCAAACCTGAGAAAGGTAAAAAAGCTAAAGAACATCGGGTAAGAGATAACCCTTCATGACTATTTAAATGTTGACCCTTTTGTTTCACTGCTTTGGACTAAAAGAAAATGTATGTCTGTAGCTTTGCTTTAGAAATACTTTCATTTTTTTTTAATCTGTTGGTGATGTTGGATTTTTTATTAGGCTTGTAATTATATACTTTTTTGTGTGTCTTATTAGGTTTAGAATAAAGATTGTTATTATCGTATTAATTATCATATTCTATTGTGCGCTTCTGTTAAAATACTTTTCAGCTGAAAAAAAAATGCTTGGTACATATTCACCTTCACTCAACACTACAGAGTATGTAATGTTAAAAAATATTCTGTTTTGTACATTTGAAAGTATGTAGACAGGGTATCAGGCAATATTTATTCTAAAATACTTCAAATAGCAAAACTGAATAACTGACATTTATTAATTTTTTTTTTCTGGTTAATCTGGAGAAAAGGCTGATTGCTTCCCTTGCTTTGTAAAGTATTTTTTTCAGAAATGTGGGGGAATTGTTCAGAATGCTAACTTTATAAACCATTTTATGTTCCTTTGACAAGGCTGTAGCCAGAATTTTGTTTTGGGGGAGGGGGGACTGTGCGGAGAGTTTTATATAAGAAAAAATTGGAATGCATTGATAAATAGAAATATATTTTATAATAAAATTTGAATTTTAGAATTAATTGGTGGGGGGGGGGGGCTCGCCTCCCCCCGGCTACGGCCTTGTCCTTTGATATTAAATTTTTATTGAAACATTTACCATTGATATTAATAAAATGTAGTAAAAGAAATCCCTTTTAAACAGTTCTAATAAGTAATTGTAATGTCTTTCTGTTAGTAGGCCACATGTAATTAACATGTTGCTCTAATCATGCATGTAAAAGTTACATTGTGGTTTGTTTGTTTTTTTGGTTGTAAGAAGAATATTTTTGTTTGGTTTGTGAAAAAAACCAAATAAAACAGAAACATTTCTACTTATTTACAGATTTATATTCAATATTTTTTTTATTCGGACTTGACATGTAAAATGTATGAAAATAAAAATTTAACTAATGGTCTACATTAATTTAAAATAAAAATTGTTGTAGCAAATCAAAACGCATTAGTAAAATATAATAAAAATATCACCTGCCTATTTCATCTTGAGGTGTGATTTTTTTTTCCTTACAATAGAAATGCTGAATAACTGAGTTAAATTTAGTTTAAAAAAAATTATTTTGGTTTAACTTTAAAAGAAACATGAATGCTTCCTTGTTTCATCTTTTTTGTAAAAATATGTTTTAAGAAAGTGAACAAATCTTTCAGAGTACAGATCTTAATTTATTTTTTTACTTTTTATTTCACTTTTTTTTTTATACATTTCCCATTGATAAATTTGTTTCGTCTTACTCTGGCAAAATAATTTTTTTCTTTCCTAGTCTAATTTAATTTTATACATTTCAAAAAACCACAGTCAACTCGAACATTTCCCTTTGATATTATTTTTGCGTCTTATGTTATTTACTGACATTTAAAAAAATAAAAAAATTTGTTAAATCTTGTGTTATTGTTTTAATTGTAGCTCTTAATAGAGTGGCAAGGGATGGAGTAAGAAACAAGAATCTATATGCACACCGCTTTTATAAGATGATGGGAAACTTTTATTAAACTTTGTTAATTTCTGCATCAGTTACTAGAATCTTTATCAAAATAAAATGCACACGTTTTTAGAAACTTGCCTTGTAATGTTAAACACCCAGATCAAAACTTAGGTGCATTATTTAAAACACCATTTAACACCATGTAAAATAGAAAAATATTTAATCATAAAAACACACTGAGGCCATCTCTTGCATCAAGTACATGTACACTCATGTATACTGGGTACAATTTTGTTCATTCAAAAGTGTAGAATTTAATCAGTCATTCTAACAATCAGCCTATTTACCAAAGTTGATATTTTATACCTGGAACCATTTTGTTTTGTTGATGTAGAAGGCCCTCCTTTGGGGGGGGGGGGTTGTGCCGCCCCTGTAAGTACACCAGTGGCCTTTTATGTTCTTCACCATTAGGTATTTGATAAACTAGAGTGTCTATAGCATAATCATTTCTGCCTTCCCCGAATCTTTCACTTTTTTTTAAAATCACAATATATAATTTCAAAAGATGCTGCGCTGTTGGGGGTGGAAAGCTGCCCTCTGCATGCCCGTCACACTGCCATGGCTGTTGAGGCCGTGGGGCAACATCGAAGCCCATAACCTTAAGATAACCTAAAAGAAGAATAAGATAAAATTAATACTATTTCTATGATGAGTACCACCCAGACAGAGCAGGAGCTACTACATATTTGTGGTCCCACATCCAGTATAAGCCACAAGCCTGCTAATATTGAGAACTTCATAATGTTTTAACATCGGGGCCATACTACATACCCCTTCCCATATACACACACACACAATTATTAAGAACACTCTTAACTGTGACTGGCAAAATAATTATAAAGTCTTAAAAGGGGGGGGGGGAGGCCTTAGGCGTCTAGTTTGCACATCTCCAAGAAAGGCCCCTACATCTGGCAGAGTTTCACTTGGCTCTAAAAGTGAAGGAATGCAAAATGTCTATCTTGGCCTGCTAAATGTCAACTTTACATTCCAATTGTATTGTCAGAAACCCATTTTGAGATGGACATGTCAACACTATGCACTCTGTAACTTAGCCACGTTCTGGTCCTATTATCTAGTAATAATTTTACCAACTCACAAATAATTATTATTATATTTCTTTGACCTTCCTGGACGTATGTTGAAAATAAAAAGTCCGGACTTTGAAATCTCCCGAAATAAACACTCATGTACACATTTTAATCTGAGTTTAAAAAAAAATAAAACAACTTCCATTGGTTCTATCTTGGATTGAATAAAGGAAAGTAACACATGGGGAAAGTAACTTATTGTTTCTCAGCATGCGATCTGTTATCATTCTATATCTATGGGGAGGGGAGCTGTATACATTTCACTTAAATGTGAATTGATTTCAAGACACACTTAGAGACTAGTGATCCCAATCCAGACCAACTCTGAAATAGATCAGAAGACTACATTGTCTATTTGACGTTGTCATGAAATTTGAACAAAATACATCTAAATACTTTTAAAATTGTGTTGGAAACACTACGATACTACATTTAACGAAACAATATCTTCAACAATCAAATAAACTTTTAACACACGGTAAACATTTGTTAAACATCAAAAATATTTAATGATATAAGTAATTTTAAATTCAACTGCTCGGCTAATCTGATCAGTTTAGGAATGAAAGTAATTTAATAGCGGCAGTGGCGTCATTAGGGGGGTGCGGGTCACACCGGGTGACACACACATAGATGTGACACCAAAATATTAGAAAGAACTCGGTCTAGTCGGGTAAATAACCGATCATAGATAAAAACATGAGTAGTAGCACATTGTGCCACCATGCAGATCAGTAGCTTAGTGTGCTGCCATGCAGATCAGTAGCCTAGTGTGCCCAATGCAGATCAGTAGCCTAGTGTGCCCAATGCAGATCAGTAGCCTAGTGTGCCCAATGCAGATCAGTAGTCTAATGTGCCCAATGCAGATCAGTAGCCTAGTGTGCCCAATGCAGATCAGTAGCCTAGTGTGCCCAATGCAGATCAGTAGTCTAGTGTGCCCAATGCAGATCAGTAGCCTAGTGTGCCCAATTCAGTAGCCTAGCGTGCCCAATGAAGATCAGTAGCCTAGTGTGCCCAATGCAGATCAGTAGCCTAGGGTGCCACCATGCAGATCAGTAGCCTAGGGTGCCACCATGCAGATCAGTAGCACATGGTGCAACCATGCAGATCAGTAGCACAGGGTGCCACCATGCAGATCAGTAGCACAGGGTGCCACCATGCAGATCAGTAGCGCAGGGTGCCGCCATGCAGATCAGTAGCACAGGGTGCCACCATGCAGATCAGTAGCACATGGTGGCACCATGCAGATCAGTAGCACAGGGTGCCGCCATGCAGATCAGTAGCACAGGGTGCTGCCATGCAGATCAGTAGTACTGTGTGACAGTAATTGAATACAACTCTTGAGATGGTTGAGATGATTTTGAATATGACTCAGAGCACCTAATGAGGACCTAATGAGGACAATCTACATGTACAAGAGTGCAAACCACTCCAAGCTCCGCGCACGAGATGGGCCACTGTATAACGTGATTCTATCATCACCAGGTTGTAGAAAAATAAAACTCTAGGCCCAGCATACAATACTAGACCAGGGGCAAAGCTCATAGGCCATCCCCCCCCCCCTCGAGGTCGTGTCTGCTTAAAGTGTGATTACATTTGTGTCCAACAAGCATTTGATAGGGGGAATATAGTGTTGACATTGTATGTACTCAATATATAGTTCATTCAATACACTCAATACGTGTGTCTCTGTATGTGTCTATGTATGTGTCAGTGTGCGTCTGTATGTGTGTCTATGTATGTGTCTATGTATGTGTCTATGTGAGTCTATGTATGTGTCTGTGTGCGTCTATGTGTGTCTATGTATGTCTATGTATTTGTCTATGTATGTGTCTGTGTGCGTCTGTGTATGTGTCTATGTATGTGTCTATGTATCTGTCTATGCATGTGTCTATGTGTGTGTCTATGTATGTGTCTATGTATCTGTCTATGCATGTGTCTATGTGTGTGTCTATGTATGTGTTTCAATGTGTCTGTGTATGTCTATGTATGTGTCTCAATGTGTCTATATGTGTCTATGTATGTGTCTAAGAAATGCAGGCAATAAACACAATCTATTTATACACGTCAGATATCATCACTAAATAAAAAAAAAATTACGATCCATTTCCTTGCTGTTAATTAAACAAAAACTAAAATTGTTCAAAAGCTTTTTTTTTTCAATATTAATCAAAACAAAACAAAATATTAAAGAAAAACAAACAAAAAATGAGATATAGTTTTTTTTAAGTAATTAATTTTAGCGTAAAAAAGTTCGTTGAATTAACTTTCTTAATTTATGAATATTGTCACGCTAATCCATTCACTCTCAGAATCTGGTGTTTGAATTCTTAAGTTGGATAAGTGGTTCTCAAAGTGGGTTATATCGCCCCCTCCCCTCACCGGGGGAGATGGAACCATTTGGGGGGGGGGGGGGGGGGGAAGCGATTATCCAAACCAAGTGGGACAATGAAAGCTTATGGGGAAAAATAATTTGTTCATTTTTTTATGATATGAAAATATTTTTTTACTAAATTATTTTTATTTCATTAAATAAGCATGTGTTACTTACTTTTTTTTAATGACATAGAAAGTTAAAAGGCAACTTCATAGATTGCCTGTACCACTGTACATGTTTTAAGTGAGCTTACTCCTCCTATTATTTTACTTATCGAAGAAGTGGTGTGTAAAGTCCCTGTAAGGATGAGATGAAATCTCTTAGATCCTGTAAACCACTAATGGGACGGATTTTATTGTGTCCTTCTTTCATCCCCCACCATAGCCGATAGTGCAGTGGCCATGGGGGCACAACGGGAGGTACAGCAGGGACTTTAACCATAACCTGAAATATCCGGCTACCCTCAGGTTTGACAGTCGAGCGCTTTACCACACGACCTTTGAAGAATTGGTAACATGGATTATTAATGAGGATCTAGATACTGTTAAACAATACATGGCTTTTGATATTATCAAACGTATTCATCTGAGCAAAGTAAGGCACAAATCACAATTGAAGACATGACTCAAAACGTCGAATATTCCTTTTGTGATTATTATAAAAACTAGCTGTACCCTGCAAAAACCTTCGCATAGAGTTACATCCCCTTAAGCTTGAATGGTAGGCTAGGTTATTTTTGGTTTCGGGCAGATCCGATTTTTTCATGATTGTATTTTAAACTGGAATACTGTTGTATGAATTCTTTACTTTCGATTTAACGCTGAACCCACGCCGCTATTATATTTAGGGAGCGACCGATATGCCTTTTTACCGATAGTCCGATACCGATATCTTTCCCCAGCATTTTTACCGATACTGATACCGATACCGATATTTATAAGTCTTGTTCCCCCCCTCCCCCCAACTTCCCATCCCCGAAAAAAATACACACAGATGTTCATTAATTGTATCATTCAAGGTCATACATTAGAATTAAAAAATGCCAATCCTATTGTTTCAAGGTCATATCGCTGATGCAATTTTTGTGGACGTAACAATTTCTATGTACGGGTTTTTTTTTTCCTTTTTTTTAAATCTTGTCTGATCTGGTTATAGAATTGGGTTATATACGGATTTTTTTTCTGCAACTCTGTTGTGACAAAAAAAAATATCGGCAGTCAAAAAACGGCCGGTCCGATAGTTAACCCATAGTGCCAATATCGGTCCGACTATCGGTCGCTCCCTTCAAAAATCGGTCGATCCGATATTAACCGATAGTGCCAATATCGGTCCGATACCGATACCGATCCGTTTATCGGTCGCTCCCTAATTATTTTAATGGATGTAAATGCTCTGTACAGCTTAATGAATGAACTTAGCCAGGATGTGAAGGCTTATCTTTAGCAAACGTAAAATTTAAAAAAAAAAGAAGAGATAATTAATCAAGAGTTTATCCTCGGTAAACATTCACCCATTGATACCAAATGTAAATTAATATTCCAGGTGTTCAGAGAGCTGGGTTTTTTTTTTTTTTTGAGAAAAAGAAATACCCATTTAAAAATATTCTCTCAGTTGCTACGGACGGTGCACCTGCAATGCTAATGCACCAAGAAGGACGAGGACAATAGACAGATGTATTTGGTGTGCACTGAGGCATTCACGATCACCGCCCTACATTTAGTTGCTAAATATTTCAGCGAACGCATGCGCACCACTAAACTAAACAGCGTTTCAGTAAAGCGGTCAACAGAATCAACAGCAATCCCTTAAAAGACTTTGTTTCGACAACTATGATATGAAAATTTTGAAGAATTTGATCTCTTGTTGCTTCATACCGAAGTCCGTCCTGCAGCCCCGTAGAAAAGGGGGGGCACTGGGAGGCCGTGCCTCCCCCCCCCCCCCGCTAGGTGTGGAGTGCCCCCCCCCCGCTTAAAAAGAAGAAAAAGAGGAAAAAATAAAGAAAAAGTAACTAAAATGAGGAGGTATCCCCTTGCTAGGTATTGGTACCCCCTGCTTACTTTGACCTGGCTACGGGCCTGCCGTCATGGATATCAAAATGCGTGTGTTAGACTAGATTGTATTGTCTCTTTCACTCGGTGCTACAGTTTTCATAAAAACGGAGACTGTGCTTTATGATCTAACTTGGTTTCTTTAAAAAATGGCATTGGCTTATTTTACGGACATATTAAAAAAAATTCAATGAAGTAAGCCTACAGCTTCAATGTGATGAACTAAATTTAATAAAAACAAAATGTTATTTCTGCTTTTACAACAAAACATCTTATGTGTAAAACGTAATTTAAGACCAAGAAAATTCAGACAGTTTTGAAATTTACTGAAGAAGAAAATCTGGATGAAGATGTGAGCTCGTATTGTCAACAGCTTGGGACATGTTATTACTTTGTATGTCTACATTGACATATTGTTTACTTTGTATGTCTACATTGACATGTTATTACTTTGTATGTCTACATTGACATGTTGTTACTTTGTATTTCTACATTGACATATTGTTATTTTGTATGTCTACATTGACATGTTGTTATTTTGTATGTTTACATTGACATGTTGTTACTTTATATGTCTACATTGAAATGTTGTTATTTTGTATGTCTACATTGACATGTTGTTACTTTGTATGTCTACATTGACATGTTGTTTACTTTGTATGTCTACATTGACATATTGTTATTTTGTATGTCTACATTAAAATGTTGTTATTTTGTATGTCTACATTAACATATTGTTATTTTGTATGTCTACATTGACATGTTGTTACTTTATATGTCTTATTGTCTACATATTTTTTGTTCGAAAAAGGGGGGTCGATAGACGAAAAAAGATTGGGAATCACTGAGCTAGATATCGTGAACACAGGAGCAATTAATTATACAAGAATGCAATACACAAAAAAAAGTGTCAACAATGAAACATGCAAAACCATTTATTTGAAATGGACTTGGTTTTTTTTTCTTCTTTTTTTTATTTTGTAAATTGGAGCTTTCATTTTTAATTCTGCTTTTATACTTTTAATAGAATAAAATTTCAAATAGCAAATTTAATTGCAGTCTATAAAATAAAAAAAAAATAAAAACTCTAATTAAAATACACTAAAAATAAAAAAAAAAAAATTCTTAGATCGTACAAATATTTATAGGAATTGTCCTTACTACTAAAAATATATGTGTGGGTGCCCATCTATAAATAGATTATTTATTTATCAACGAATGCAAAGACATATTTAGCCGAGTGTAATGTTTTCACCCATGCATTAAAATAAAAGCTTTATTAAAAATATTTCATATTTTTGTTATTTTATACGTTTTAGCTTCAAAAGAATGAAACTTTTTGCTTTTGGGTTTTGCACACATTATCATAATTTAATAGGTCTACAAAAGACTAAAAATATTTTGCACACTTATGCACCGGTGCTACGCTTCGCACCTATGATCTATGACAATCTCAAGGTGAATTTTTTTTACATTTTAAACATTTGTATATAACTGTGGGCCTAGACAGGTACTTCCAGAGATGTTAAGCAGATTCTGGCCAAGTAGCCTACCTTTTTATTGGTACGCCTAGCATTGATCTAGTGTGACGGATGGCCGATTTGTGTAGATGCCAGGGTTGTTAACGATACTCTTAAATTGTATCGTCAATACCGATACCGATACTTCATGAAAATAGTATCGCCAATACCAATACAAATACTCAAGTAAAAATGTATCGCCAAAATCGATACCGATACAATACCGATACTTTTGAGAACAACAACATATTTTTATTTAAAATATAATGAGCGCAAATTTCTCAGGTTTTTTTTAAAAAAAAAGTAAAAACAATTAAATACAACGCCAAAGCACAATTGTAATGCTAATCACTTCACCATTTGGCAGCACGTAAGAAGACCATCATTTCAAAATGATCATTGCTTAGCCTAGAACAGGGGTCGGCAACCTGCGGCTCGCGAGCCGCATGCGACTCTTTCGATGTGAAGTTGCGGCTCTTTCGATGTCGGCCTAATCAAATACCATAATCTTGAAACAAAAAAAATTCAGTGGCTCTTTAAAAACCCCTGGCCTAGAACGTAATGGCATAAAAAACACGCCCACCCAATGAAACCAGGCGCTCAACTGCAGCACTAGCCGTAATTCCTGTGTTCAGTTGCAGGTATAGTTTCTTAATGCTTGGGTAGACTGCTAATGACAGCATTTCTGATGAATTATCTTCAAGATATCTGTCTACTTCAGCAGAACTGTTACTATTAAGCAATTCATCCTTGTTAATATTAAAGTTAGTAGCTATCTGGAACAAACAAAATCGCTCATCTTCGGCTGCGGCAATCGGCACGTATCTCGTAACTCCCGGAGACACTCGGTGGAATTCCTCTTACGATTCTGTTGCAAAATTTCATTGTTTACTATCCAATCCAGAATTAGAAGTTAAACTTGATATGGTGTTTGATAACAATGACATCAAGAAACTGACTCCGCAGCAGAAAATATTTAGAGCAGAATACATTGAAGTATTTGATCCATTGTGTTGTGGACTGGGCATTTGGGGAGGAAAAAATAATATTGGATTTGGCTCTTTACTGCCCAGTGCCAACACTAAAAGGTAAATTACAGGTAATGATTTTGCGACATAAACAGCCTCTCACGGTATGTGAACCCCTTGTCAGAGCTGTTGATTGCATTAATGCGCGATTCAATTTTATATTTTCTGATCCAGAGGCAAAACTGGCAGCAGTGGTCAATCCAAAATTTAAGACCAACTGGACAGACAACTTTGATCACAAGGTAGAAGCTGTAAAAACCTTAAAGCGTGCCTGCAGTGCACTTCCCATTCAACTAACTCTGCAGTGTGGTGCAGCTTTAGTACAGTCAACAGTACAGATAACTGAATCTACATATTTTTTTGCTTCTTTTACTGCACGGCGGCAGAAATAGGACGAATTGCTTAATAGTAACAGTTCTGCTGAAGTATTTGTAATGGTGAAACCTTAATCGAAATATTAAAAAAATTTTATGTTCTAAAATATTCGTGTCGATTGGATGGTGAACTTTTTTATGCCAAACAAAAATTAACCCATATTTTCTTTATTTGTGATACAAAGTTCCACCAAAAATGATATGGGGATATAGGCTTTTATTTTAGTCATACCCCATTGACTGATCGCTGAGTGCAACGACTAGGGCATACTTCAATGTTTTAAATGCGATGACAATATACAACTGTTACTATAACCAAAATAAAACGAAAGAAAGAATGTATAATGTTGACACATGAAAGAAAGAACAAAACAAGATTAAAAAAAATGAAAAATGAAAGCCGACGATAAAAATTTTGCGTTGAACGTTTGAAAATTCCCATGCGGTATTTCCATGACAAAGAGTGTCATTTTACAATATATTTTTTTAAATTAGTGTATGTTCATGTATTTATATTAAATAAATTGTTTTTAACCACCCAAGATTGTATTGTTTGATGAACTCGGCATATTATTTAATAATATAATATGTGTTAATTATATGCGGTGCCGAACCTAGGGATTTGGGGGCTTGGCCCCTTTGGGGGACTCTTGCATTTTGACATTCGACATTATGACATAAGATAATGTAATTAATATTTCATTTAAAAAAAATTTTTGGGGCCCCGCTCAAGCTGGGGCCCGGGGCACTTTCGAATTTGGACCCCCCTCCCCCTACTCTAGGTACGCCTCTGATTATATGATATTGTTTTATTACACAGTTTTCAATTTTCATTACACCATAGTTTTAGAATTTAATACCATTCAATTAATTATTTTTAATGAAATGCAGTAAAAACTTTAAAAAAAAATCTATAAATAAAAATGTAGGCTATAAATATAAATAAGCACAAATGAATTAACAACTCAATTAACATAGTTGTGTCTTCCCATCTCTTCTTTGTCTTCCTCTTTTCCTTTTTCCGTTTGTTGTTCCTTGCATGGTTGTCTTTGCAAGACCTCCACTTCTCGCCACGTGTCCATACCATCGCAGTTTCCTCCTCTTGACTGAAGTTTGTTTGCTTCTTACCAATTATTTCTTTTGCTGTTTCAATTACTTTTGAGTTGAAGGTATCAGTGACTACGTCTATGGCTGTCTTTGAGTCATATAGGCCGGTCAGTGGAGCAAGAGGGCCGATGGCAGCCGTTATTTTAGTGCGCACCTCTTCATTCGTTATGTGTTCCGTGTATGAGATGTTCAATAGCTTGAGGAAACATCTCCAGCGCACTTATTCTTCTTTGGAGGTCTGCAGTAAGCGTCCAAGTTTCACATCCATACAGGAAGATCGATGTCACCAGAGAGCGCATTAATCGAGTTTTTGATCTCAGAGAGAGTTTGTTGCCTTGCCAAATGTGTTTAAATTTGCTCAGAGCTGCCGTAGTCTGTGCCAATCTGGCAAGAATTTCTGGCTTTGATCCTTCGTCGGATATTATGGCCCCTAGGTATTTAAAGGAGGAGACAACTTCAAGTTTTTGCCCATTTATCCGGATGTCGTTTTCGAAGGCTCTATTTGTCATGACTTTGGTTTTTTTGGCATTGATTTCCATGCCATACGCCTCTGCTGTTTTATTTAGTTTTGCAGTGAGTTCTTGCAGTTCGTCCTCGCTGCCAGCTATGCCGTCTATGTCGTCGGCGAAGCGCAAGTTGGTTATGGTTCTCCCTCCGATACTGACAGTTCCGGTGTGGTCTTCTAGCACATCCGTCATAATCCTTTCAAGGAAGGGGTTGAAGAGAATGGGGGAAAGGAGACATCCTTGTCTGACACCAACAGTAGTTTTAAACCAATCTCCCAGTTTACTATTGAAGAGTACTGCGCTAGTTGCTTTGTCGTACAATTTTTTGATAACTTCAATAAGGTTTGCATTAATGTTGAATTTGTACATGGTTGCCCACAGTGCTGCATGCCACACTCTGTCGAACGTTTTTTTAAAGTCGCTGAAGACGTGATACAGACCGCTTTGATGTTGCAGATATTTTTCACAGAGTATTCGCAGGTTAAAGATTTGTTCCGTTGTGCTTCTTCTTGCTCTGAAGCCAGCTTGCTCTTCTGAGATGATTAGCTCTGCCTGTGGTTTCAGTCTATTTAATATAATCATGAGCATGACTTTGCTTGGATGGCTAATCAAGCTTATTGCACGGTAGTTTTGGCACAACTGTAGGTTACCCTTCTTTGGGAGCGTAATAACTAGTGATTGAGTCCAGGGAGTTGGCCAATCTCCTGTTTGCCATATTTTGTTGCATATGTTGGTTAGTAAGTCTATAACAGGGTCGCCTCCTGCTTGAATCAGTTCACCTGGAATGTTGTCTGCTCCCGCTGCTTTCCCGTTTTTCAATTTTTGTACGGCAAATGCCACCTCCTCGCGGAGGATATATTGTTTATCTGTGTTGATTGACATTGGGCAGTTCAGCACTGAGATGTCGCCTTTTGCGTCTTCATTGTATAATTCAGAGCAGTATTCGGTCCATCTTGAGAGAATTTTTTGTTCGTCTGTGATACATTTGGCGGATTTATCCTGTATGGTTGAGACACGACTTTGTTTGTTGTATGTTAAGTCCTTGACAATTTTATACGCCTTTTTTTGAGTTGTTCTTTTGTAAATTGTCATCGATGTTTGAGCATTGTTGTTCTATCCATTCCTCTTCTGCTTTCTTCATGTCTTTTCTTATCTTCTTGTTGATTGTTTTGTATGTGAGTGCTCCTTCTGTCGTATTTTTCGCGCTCTTAAGTTTCCTTCTTTCATCACATAGCCTTAGAATGTTAATGTAACCCATGGTTTTTTTATTGTTTGCTTCTTACCAATTATTTCTTTTGCTGTTTCAATTACTTTTGAGTTGAAGGTAACAGTGACTACGTCTATGTCTGTCTTTGAGTCATATAGGCCGGTCAGTGGAGCAAGTTTTCCTCTAATGGTTGCTCTGAACATCTCTGCGATTTCCGGGTCTTTCAGTTTATCAAGATCAAAGCGTAATCGAGAATTGCCTTGTTGTATTATCTTTTTTAAGTGGAGGTGGAAAGTCATCAGCACAAGATTGTGATCACTACCGATATCTGCTCCAGGGAAACTTCTGGTTTTAGATGTTTTAATGCATGATTTGTATCGTTTTTTGACCAGTATGTAATCTATCTGATTACTATGTTCTCCGTTCGGGCTGTACCAAGTCCATCTTCTGGACTTTTTATGCTTTCCAAGTGTATTTGCTAACAGGAGGTTATTATATCTGCCAAACTCCAAGAGCCGAAGCCCTCTGTCATTGGTCATGTCATTGCAAGAGTGTCCGCAAGTATCTGCCAAGTTGGTACATGCATCTTCTCCAACCTTCGCGTTCCAGTCTCCTTGAACGACGATTATGTCCTTCTTTGGTGTTTGGTCCACGATATCCTGCACTTGATCATAAAAGGCCTCCACTTCACTGTCATCGTAGCTAGATATTACATTTAATCTAGAACAGTGGTCCCAACCCTTTTCTCGCAACGGACCGGTCAGCGTTTGATAATTCCACCGCGGCCCACTGATTATTTTTCGTAAATGGAAAGTAGGACAATCATGAGATAAATAAAGAAAGAAAGAATTGAAAGTATCTTGGGCGGGCCAGTAACATTCGTTCCACGGACCGGTACCGGTCCGCGGCTTGGGGGTTGGGGGCCACTGATCATGACGAAGTTCGGGAATCAGCAATAATATTAACAATATATGTTCAACTTCTCTGCCGTTGCACAAAAAGCTTTCATAAAAATTAAATATTCTAAGAATTGTAAATATGCCCAGATCAAGCAACATTAGCTTTACTAAATCATGAATATAATGGTTGCTTTAATTCGTTTCAAAGATAAGTTATGTTATTTTAACAGTTTTACAGAGAATTTTTTAGATGCTATGTAAACTTTGTATTTGCAATTAAAAAAAAATATTATAGGCCTACATTGATTGATAACGCATATATGTATCAATCTATGTATAATTATATATATATATATATATATATATATATATATATATATATATATATTTACATATATATATATATATATATATATATAAGTATGTATGTATATATATATATTACGTAGGTTTGATACGCCTAACTATTCATGTTAAACGTTAGTTACAAATGTGATAATCATTAAACGAAAGAAACAAGTCGACTATGTTATTATAAGTCTAATTATATTGAACACGTTTTTGATTCACCAATTTATACCTGATATATTGAGGCTTACAACGGAATATCGCTGTTTTTTTTAATTATTTGATTTGTTGATATATAAACAAAAAATAATTCTTTATTTTTGTTTTGTTATTAAAAAAATACAAATTTATCTTAATATATGAACTGACCTGTTGGTTTTACAGCTGAGAGACCAGCAAGTGACCACATTGTTAATAGGAATAGTTCTTTTAGAAAACTCATGCATATAACAATACAGCAATGAAATCACTTTAAAAATGAAAGTAAATATAACAAATAGCCTAATACTGAGGCCTCTATTGCATTTTATATTTTAAAAAAATGTTTTCGATTATTTCATAAAATTCTGTACAGATTTCTGACCATGTTGCACACAATTCAACAGTTTCGATGTTGTAAAATAATTTAGCCACAACAGCCAATCCTAACAACCACTGGTTACTGCTACACAGATAAACCGCTGGTTACTGCTACACAGATAACGGTTTATTTTTACATGAAGTGTCTTTCTTCAGGCCGATACAATGTGGTACTATCCTGAGTCAGAAAGTATTGATTTTTTTTTCTTTGCTCAGTGCTAGTTATTGATGCGAGCTGTTTAATTTAAGGCTACACAGCTCAACTCACGCAAGTCTAATTATAGCACTGTGTGCACACTAACGTGCGCTTTAACTCAACAAGTGAGCGAAATATGTAACATTGAGTTTTGACCAAATAATACATATATATATATATATATATATGTATATATATATATATATATATATATATATATATATATATATATATATATATGATCTGAAGGATGTCCATCATATATGTATATGTATAAACTGTAAGGTCTTTTAAATGCGTTGGAACGTTCCAAAACAATGACGCATGCAAAAAAAAGGGATAAAAAAAAGACGTAGACCTTTTAAAAAAATCGCATGACTTCACAAAAGTAAAAATTAATACAAAAAGCGCACAATAAAGAAGTCTGCAGACAATGAAAGAAAACTATTTTTAAAATAAGTTACTTGAAAATTCCGCCAGATTAAATAATATTGTTATAACTCTGCTTCACACCCCCGCCCCCCGTTCGCACCCCTGCCCGAGGTGAATGATGCAATCACTTTTGTCCGCCTACACATTGTTAATTCGGTCGTTCACCCCCCCCCCCGCCTTAGTACAAGTGATGCAATAGTGTTATTTGCCACCTGCACGCCCACGCAATGACCTTCACCCTCCATTTTGGCGGGAAAACGATGGTTTAGCGTGGGTGGGACTGCCTATAAAAGAAACTGTGATGTGAAAAGAAGGGACGGACGAACAGGTCGAACGTTCGAGTGGAGAACGACGAACGACGCAAGGAAGAAGGAAGAAGGGACAACGAGAGACCAGGTCTGTTGATGCCGCGAGTTCGTTCAGCACATCGCCAGCGATAGATAACACGTAGACTCGTTTCAACTTAGTTGTACGCATAATGGACTTTGTTGTTTTGTAGACTGTTGAATAAATCTTGTTATTCAACTATTGAACCCACGTGTCCTGTGTGTGTCATTCTGGGATAATATCAAGTCACAACAATATAAAACACAAAACGTTATTTGCTTTTAATGAGAACTCCCCCCCTCCCCCCGAAATCAGATGCTTAATCCAATTTGCTAGGACCTTCTCTGTTCAGTCTAGCAACCAGGGCTTGATTTACCGCCGGGGATATTCCCCGCACTGAGAACTGTCGTCCCCGGCTCTGCTTTGGCTAATTTCATCCCCGCCGGGGATGAAATCATAGACATTTATCCCCGGCTCTGCATAATTTTTTTCCTCCCCGGCACTGATTTTTTCTTAAATCGAGCACTGTTACAACTCATCTCTTGAATATGATGTCCATTTGGCTCTTAATTTAATTCTATAAAATAACAGATTTTCTAATGGGGGAGGGGGGGGGGTTCAATTTTCTTATTGGCACTAGTAGTAGATTACCTTAAATTAAAATGTTTTCCAATTGTAGTATATATTAACATGTTTTCTTAAAATTGCAGTTTTCATTGCCAATAAAATGGTCTATCTTCTATGTTTTATTTTCTTCGTGATAACTAATAAAGTCTTCTTAAAAAAACAAACAAACTATCCTTAGCAGGAGTATAATTAGGTGTAATTAGTAAGCCTACCTAAAAAAAAAAATTATGAGACAAGCATTTAAAAAAAAATGTTACAATCTAATAACCAATTATTGCTTATTGTAAAATTATTTTAATAACAATGTATCCATTTCCGCCAATACAGGATTTAATTGGAGACACCGGCGGAGGAACGAAATATTTTAAGGGGGGGCAAGCCAAAATTCAAGGGGGGGGGGCGCCGCCTCCCTTGAAAATTTCAGGAGGGGCAAGACAAAATATGACCGAAAGACAAATTTTACCCCCTTAATTCTATAATAGAATTTAGTAATTCTGTAGCACGTATTTAATCGATATTATTAAAAAATAATATATTAAAAAAGATAAAAATGAACATTGAGGACTTCTGTCGTCAACTGATTCGTAATGTCAGTTTGTTTACAAATTTAATAGTGAAATTAGATTAGAAAATTACTGATAATTATCATGAATGATGATGAATATGAAACCGGAAACGGGAAACTCAATAAACAAAAAGTAATTTATGAAAAGATAATAAATAATCGTATTTTCTTTAAAAATTACATTTGCCGTCATACTTCTCTATACTTATAAGACGCATTTCCTATCTGTCTGTCTGTTACCTTAAAACTCAAATCCAGACAACCAAATAACGTGAAATTTGATACACGCAGTGGCGCAACCGGGGGGGGGGTGGAGCAGGGGGGGGCTTGAGCCACCCCCAGGCCAAATCATCAATACATAATTTACGTTATAAAGTTACAAAAAAGACTGTCAAACTGTCAAACTGTCAAACTGTCAAACTGTCTTTTTTCAATATGTGAGCCCCCCCCCCCCAGCATTTTTTGCTGGTTGCGCCACTGGGTACACGTACACAAAATTACATGGGGAATGTTCTTAAACAGGTTTCGTTCCATCTCAATGGGTACTTTAATTGTAATTAATTATTTTGGATATCAAAGACATGAAAATTGGCAAAAGTTTACCCTGATTTAAGGTTTTGCGAGCTTCTCTCCCACATAACCAACTTACTATAAATATGATCGGTACGGAGAACCAAATATCACATTACTTACTACATTATTACATTCCATTCCTTCATCCATAGGAATTGTCATCTTTTGATACAGTCATGCCTAAAAGAGAGAGAGAGAGGGAGAGAGGGAGGGAAAGAGGGAGGGAGGGAGGGAGAGAAAGAGGGGAAGGGAGGGAGGGAGAGAGGGAAAGAGGGAGAGAGAGGGAGGGGAGAGAGGGAGGGAAAGAGGGAGGGGAGGGAGAGAGAGAGGAACTGCCAAAAATGTTGTGTATCACATTGCTTTAAGATAAATGTACCCTTTTATTGCAATTTGCATGCAAATAAACCCTTTTTTACTCGTCTTATTTTAAATCTTAATTAAACGTCAAATTACGCTTCTTAAATAAACAGAAAACATTATTTTAGACCCGGGCAAAGCCGGGTACTTGCAACTAATTTTAAAATATGCCACAACAACTCTCAATAATGTGATTACTGTAAAATGTCAATTAATTATAATTTCTTTCAAATATTAAATTTAAGAAATAAATCAAATGAATTACAAAGTTAAAAAAGTTAAAATTTTAGGGGGGGGGGCAGACTGGAAATTCAAGGGGGGGGGCGCTTAAAAGTTTTAGGGGGGGGCCGCTGCCCCCCCTGCTCCGCCGCCAGTGGTTGGAGAACAATTGTTGCTGAATGTTTTTGATGTGAGACTTAAATGGCTAAATAAAGGCTAGTATAATTTTTTTTCTTACCTACCCCCCGCCCCCCCCCCCCCCCGACAAATTAACTTTTTTGAGAAAAAGTTGCATTTGACTCCTGAAGGTATCATTTTGAATATTAAATTGTGTATGTATTAATGATGATTATTATATGTCATATTCAGGTGATAGTATCCGTAAGGTATCTCTTGTATTTGAAAAAAAATGTAGAACATTTTTAAGAGGTATGGGGGGAGGGCGGTCATATGTGGAGATAGGTGTGTGAAGGTCAATGTGGTTGGGTAGTGGTCAAATGCTGGTTAAAATCTTCGTGAGTGGGAGTATTCAGCATATGGGGAAAAGTGTGACTAGTTGTGCAGTGGGCATGGATAAAAAAGGGGGAGAGAAATGGAGAGAGAGGTCAGACAGTGTAACAATGCATCACGGAGATCAAGAGAGTTCAGTTAGTGAGGGGGCAATTAATGAGAAGAGAGGGATGATTGTAAGTGTTAGACAATGTTTGTGAAAAGGAGCTAATGTGTTAGAAGTCAAGTGATTAAGCAGTTGAGATGTTAAATGGAGATCTGTGTATTTAGTTTATATCATTGACTATTCATGTTGTGGATTTCTGTTATTTGTAGATCTGTATATTTAATATTATTCACTGTTCGTGTTGTTGATTTCTATATTAATAAATGAACCACGACTACCGAAGTTTCGCGTGATTTATGAGTGAACGAAAAGTGTATATCCATTGTACTAGTCTTAGTTTTATACACAACAATTTACATTAAGTGGCCAGATAAAATAAACGATACAATGTCGATTAGAGTTCATCCCGTTTCAGTAGCCATGGTATAGTAAGGGATTTTGTGGCTAGTGCAACGCCCAACCGCCTTTACCCCCCCTCCACCCAACTTAAAGTCAGGTACCCATTTAAAGCTGGGTGGACTTGGGAACTTTTAGCAGGACCTACACAAATCAGCAGGACCTACACAAATCAATAGGACCTTACTGAGGTTCAAACCCGTGGCACTGCCGGTTGACAGTGGAACAATCGAGTTAGACTTGTCTTTTACTAACAATGCTTTAGGAAATTAAAAAACACATTTGATAAAAAAATGTATAGCTGCATTTGATTTGCATTAGTTTATTTTCGTTACATAACAATGTAGTTAATGTATTGCAAAGGTCAGTGTTAAAGAATGCAGTCAACCCATACAAACATCAATGAATATACAAAACATACAGAGATAAAATGTACATACATACACAGATAAAGTATTTTTTAAAACTATATCAAATATTTTAAATTCATGTATAATAGTTTTTTTTAGTATAAGCAAACTATATTAGTTATGTATATAACATCTATCTGAAATGAAAACATTGAATTTCTGTCTGGTAGTAAATATATGTTATAGCCTAATTGTTACATGATTTTTAAAGTTCAAATATAAAATTCTAAAAATCTATTCCAAGCAGTCCAATGATGTATGTATTTTACAAAATTATGCTAAATTTGAGCAATAATTTAAATAAAAAAAGTTTTATCTATGCCAAAACCTTAATGAAAAATACTACAAAATGTTAAATGAAAATATTGAGAAAAAAAAATCTGTATACAAATCTATTTATAGAAAGTAGAAAAATTAAAATTTCACATAGAAAAAATAGCATTAAAAATATCTGAAAGTACAATAATTAATTCTAAACTGAAATTTTATAAAACATGTACAATATTTATTAATCTAATGACAAATCTTCTAAATCAATACTATCAAGTAAAATAATTATAAATAAAACTCACATATTTATACATAAAATGTTTGTATAATAAATAAAATATTATATGAATGTACATTGACTGTTTGTAGTATACATTAAATAAAATAGATTATCTTAGCAACTTAAACCTATAATACTTTGATAAGGTAACATAACATAGTATTACAAAAACTGTGAATGTAATTTTTCTGATAGGTCCATGACCGAGAGATGTAATTCATCTAGTAGGTCCATGCCTAAATGACTGAGAATGTAATTCATCTAGTAGATCCATGCCTAAATGACTGAGAATGTAATTCATCTTGTAAGTCCATCACTAAATAAGTGAGAGATGTAATTCATCTAGTACTAAACACAAACAAAATTTCTATGCAGTCAACTGTTACCTAAAGATAGTAATACAAATAAAATTTAAAATGTATTTAATGACTATGAAAAAGTTGAGTAAATAGCTTTAGTGCCACCCGGGGATGATTTTAAAAAAATGCCGCCTTCCCTTTTCTAGATCCAAACTTTTTAAAGTAAAAAAAACTTGGAACCTCACTAAATGTAGCAAAATACCTTAGAATATAAAAATGCTTTGAGATTAGAACACCCTGTGTTGATTCTGTGAAGATAATCTGAAGGTTTTTTAAATTTTTTTTTAAAATATATACACAAATGAAAACATTTACTATATAAATACAGGGGATCTTAAGTGTACAATCCACGAGGTGTGTTTGGGAATTGATTGACCTCGCAAGGAAGCCAGACCAGTCATTCCCAGGCAAGTCAGCGTGCCAAGGAATCCAATGCACAACGCGGGTACATTATTCCTGGATAGCCTTCACCTTGGGTTTCAGCCCCACGGCCATTCTCCCGTCCTAGTTACAGCCTGAAAACTGACAGCCTGAAAACTGAGAGGAATTCTGTAAGGATGCCTGTCTACGACAATGTCCCATCCTAAAGATGCCCTTGAATGTGTGCCACGACCTCGGTAAAAGCTCCCATCTCTGCTTCATAAATACACAGAGAGCCACATCGGGTTGTGAGAAACAGATGTGAGGCTCATGTCTAGCCGCCCATACTGACTACAGAACCATCAATATAGGCCAGTGATCAGTCCCCTGGATATGAGCAGATCGTCATTGCCACATTGTATAGTGTTAGGGGATCGCGAGCGTTCCCAACTTGTGCATCAATCAGGCTGGCGCGAACCACGAGCATGCAGGAAACTATTCCGGGAGAGGCGGGCTTTAGCACCAGGCGGTCGTTAGGAAGCTGAAAATCACGGGACCATCTCCCTGGATGGTGCATAAAAGGCTTCATTGTCAGCCTCTTTTCTTTAACCCAGCCATCAAACATCTCTCTCAGCACAAAGTGCTCATCTTTCCACTTTTACCACTCACTGGCTTTAATTTCCACAATATAACCCACCTCCACACCATGCCATGGTTTCATCTCTATTGAAGCCATCGGCTATCTTCCGGTCTAGTAACAAGAAATGATAGATTGCATCCCCCCCCCTAAAGCATCCTTGCTTGAAGTGACGAGACCTTTCTTCTCCAGGCACCACATCACCATTCCGTTTACCATGCGTTCGGCGACTTTCCCCGAGTACGAAGTTAGAGAAATCGATCTACGGCTCTCCACTACCTGTGCGTTATTGCCCTACTTATATCAGCACCGCTAGCCTCTCTTAGCCACCTCATGCACCTCAGTTTATCAAAACTGTAGCTTATCTTTTCCACTGACCCCCGAGGTTCACAACCATCTCATTGTTGATCATATCGCTACCTGGGGCCTTCATCGTGCTAAACTTCCTGAATGCATATGACAATTCGCCGACAAAGGATGGGGCTCTGAATATCATAATTTTCCAAAATAACCTTTGAGATTTATTGACTCTTTGTAATTAACCTGCGCACAACCAGATGAACGACCCTTGAGTCTTACCAACATGTTTTTCAAGGCTTCGCTTATCAGTCACATTGTAGGTACCTTGCGAGGCGAGGTCGGCATCACCCGCAGACAGTACCGTTATGGTGGTCGTTACAGAGGCCAGGTCCAACCAACCTCACACGATCAATCGAGCCAGTGTCTTGCCTACAGAGAACATGCAACAGTTTCACCCATCTTTGAAGTTTATAAAAAATCAGGGCCTAAAACATGTGGCGCCTCTGGCTCACGGTAAAACAAATATAAAATAAAATGGCAACAATGTATTCAAAGATTGAATGATTTGACATTGAAGTGGTTTTAATTGAAAATTAAATTCGTGTTCTGAGGTTTCACTGTATTAGAAGCAAGTAGAAAAAATAACGCACAGCAGAAGCCGCCCTTACCTACCATCTCGGTCGCATAGTTATAGCTTGAACTAATGTTTGGAGAAAAAATAATGATCGAGTTTTTGTAAAAATCTAGCAATGACATCCAGCTATGAATCGACCCATTTTATATGACTAATTTGGTAATGATTCGGAATTTGAATGATTAATGTCATATTCTGAGGTAGTTAAATGCAGTAGAATGATTGTTGTGCATAAGTGCGGCAATTAATGCAGGACTAGACCAGCGTTCACAATGTTTCATACAGGACTAGACCAGCGGTCACAATGTTTCATACAGGACTAGACCAGCGGTCACAATGTTTCATGCAGGACTAGACCAGCGGTCACAATGTTTCATACAGGACTAGACCAGCGGTCACAATGTTTCATACAGGACTAGACCAGCGGTCACAATGTTTCATGCAGGACTAGACCAGCGGTCACAATGTTTCATGCAGGACTAAACCAGCGGTCACAATGTTTCATACAGGACTAGACCAGCGGTCACAATGTTTCATGCAGGACTAGACCAGTGGTCACAATGTTATTAATGCAGGACTAGACAAGCGGTCACAATGTTATTAATGCAGGACTAGACCAGCCGTCACAATGTTATTAATGCAGGACTAGACAAGCGGTCACAATGTTATTAATGCAGGACTAGACAAGCGGTCACAAGGTTATTAATGCAGGACTAGACCAGCCGTCACAATGTTATTAATGCAGGACTAGACCAGCCATCACAATGTTTAGGAAAATAGTTTTTTTTTTATTTCAATTTCATATAAAAGTTCGATTTCAGAGGATTTGTACAATGAAAATCCAAAACGCCAACCCCTTTTCGTCCTAAAATAAAGTACTGCTCATGACTAAACCTGGTAATTACATTCAAAATGACTCATATTTGAATTTCGATTTTTTAAATACATTATATAAGCAAAAAGAAAATAAAATTTTTTGTACTATTCATTACCGATGCCTAAATAAAAAATATAACCTTCTAAGTTACCATTAAAACCATTTTTTTAAAATGTTAGGACATTTCTTCAGATTTTATAGATGTTTAATAAACATTGAATTACTTACAAATATCTTTCAAACAATATTCTCAGATGATCTTGCTCGTCTATTTATAAAACTAGTTTTCTCAGTTGGACTTCTACTTCTGTTTTTAATCTGTACGTTTTTCATATAAAGTTGTAAACATTAAAAAAAAAATATTTTTTTTGGTCTTTATAACATTTAGAACATTAGGATAACATTAATTTTAACTTACATCAGAAAACTCAATTTTACAACCAGATGATCTTGATCTTCTACTTGGGTATGTGTCAAATAAAACCTTTATCAATAAAAAAATAAAATGTAGGTATATTATAAGATGAAATCAAAGATTCTTTGTTAAGCTACACGATGAAATGTGATGGTTGATTCATATCTACTGAGATATCAGCTCAATCAGTTTATTTCATCTACTCATGATCTCTTATATTTTGAGTAGCTAGAGTCAGTAAGTAATATGAATGCCAACTAAGGAAAAACAATGAAAGAAAAAAAAATATTCTTCAAGGTTTTCATTAGGTTTTTCTATCCTGTATCTGATTTTCAGGCTGATCATTCATTTAAAATAATGAAATATATGTAGTATCCAATTCATTCAAGCTTTTCTAAGGATAGAATAAAACACTCACTTGCTGTAAAGCATTCAGTTTTTTTCTTAGGCATTCAACAGTTTCTTCAGATTTGATCCGTGCTGACTCCATTGTTTCAGAATGACGCATCATTTGTTGCTTTAATTGGTACTAAAACAGACAAAAATAACAAAAGTATTTCAACTAACTTAAAGAAAATAATTTTTTTGTGAAAAAAAAATAATGTGTACAAAAATAATTATCATATTATAAAAGCTAACTGAACTCATTTTTTTACCTGTTGGAATTTTACTGCATATATATATATATATATATATATATATATATATATACATATATATATATTTAAATATGTTTATATATATTTATATATATATATATATATATATATATATATATATATATATATAAACATAAAGTCAGACCTAGGTTTTCAAGTAACTTGTTTAACAAGTGTTTTGTAAGAAGAGTGAAATTTTGAAAGAAAATTTGCAATGCCTTGCAAGATAAAGATAAAAATGTGTAAATACATTTTAACTTGATTTATGAGCTAAGTCAGAAGGAGGTTTTATATGATTGTTACTGAGCCAATTGTTATTTTCTCACTCGCTTTTTCTCTCTTTCAGCTTGCTTTACTTTTAGTCCACATCTGTGTACACATATACATAAGTTTTATATGTTGCAGGGAATGTTCTTCTACAATAACCATTATGAAGAAAAATGTATCACTTTGAATGATATTAAGGAGGTGTGTACAATATTTCAAACGTCCTTCAAGTAAAAAGTAGCAGATTGAGCAATGACTGAAAAATTCTTACAAAGAAGACAATAGGAGGTGTGACAATATGAGAATTCTGCATTGGCCCTTTTTTGGAATGTATTGAACTCATAAACTGAGGTTTGACTGTTAATTACTTTTCTATAAAACATTAGTTATTAGGTGTATACATTGAATACAATTTTAAACTTTAACTATATTATGTGAATCTTATTTAATGAATTACTCTGAGATATTCTTGTTCTTCTGTTATTTTTTTCCTTAAAGGATCTTTTGTCCAATGATTGTCTGCAACAGATGTTATCACTGGTTGAGTGACACTCGGTACAATTATGACTTCAGTCATAGAAACATTTTCCTTGTTATCAAATATTCTGTCTGGCTGATAAATAGAGAAAAAATAGACTTAATTTCAGAAGAAAATAATGAAAGAGAAATAAAATCTTATAGTCATAGAGTTTTTTAAAATTAAAATTAATAATTTTCACTTTTTTCTAAAAAGTAAATAAAAATAAAATTTAACTTAAACTTAAACAAAATTTTTTAACATAACAAATAAATATTTTTATATAGAAAAGTTATGAGAAAATGTGATAAAATATTTTAATCATGCAAATTAATTGAAGGGTTCAGGTCTGATATACTATAAGACATTTGATAAAATTTAAACCAGCATTAAAATTTTTTTTGTTCGGAAAGCAAATACGTGCTATAAAATATATATATGAAATTATGTTAACTACTGTAAATCATAACAATCTGCTTTGAACTGGTGTCATATACTGGAAAACAAGAATGGCATTCAAAAGAAAATTTGAAAGAGCTATTTCACTGACGATTTGCATTTTATTTTAGCAATAGCAAGAAATATATGAAGAGAAGTGGCCAGTTTTTTTGCAAAAATAAAAAAAAAAAGATGGTGATCAAACATTTATTTCTACTATGTGTATTTTATTTATTTTTTTCTACAGCAGGTAAAATACAATCTGATTCAGTTTTAGTTAATTAATTTTTAACTCAGTGTCTCTTTATCTATACTGAGATGTTGTTTAATGACAAACTATCGCTAATATATAGATTTTTGAAATCTTCATCCTAGCCAGTTTTTTTTTTAAGTTCAGCTAATATAGTTGTTACTTTATCATTTATCATTATGCACAATTATTGGTCATTATTCAATTCATTATGTTTATCAAGTTTTAGATCTCATCCCTTGGATAGTGAAAGTGAATTAATTGTTTACACCTGTGATAGAGGTTAAACAATGGAATACTGCGATGTTTGAATAAATCAATAAGTAAAACTGAGAATAATATATAAAATTGATAAGAAATACTAAATATTCATTTGAGAGTGAATTGAATGTATACTATTGTGATTGAGGTTAAAAAAATGGGAATACTCAAATGTCTAAATAAATTGATAAGAAAATATAAGTATTATATTAAACTGATAAAACATGCTAAATACACATGCAATAAATGAAGCACTCTTATTATGTGTTATTTAATAAAACTATATACATGTACAAATACAGTCTCTTGTTTTGTACATTTTCTGATATCTTTTTCTAGACTAAAATATGATTATCGAACTGTTAAATGGTTAACATGATTGAGAAGCTACTTACATAAAATTGAATAAACACATGTTAAAGATGCTTATCATTAAAGATAAATGACTTATGAAAATATCAGCTTTAGGAAAATACATAATTATATGATAAGCTTGTAATAAGGGTAATTGATTTTTGCAACCTAAAAAATGTGAAAAATTTCTGATCAAACAAAATGCAGATTAAAAAGTTGATTATTATTAAACATTATAGATGATATTATAAATAATACATCTGCAAATCAAGTTTTTTTTGTGTTCATACATTTTAAAATTAAACTTTTTGAAGAAAAATTATAAAATCAGGAAAAAATGTGTTATTGGGGGAATAGCATTAAAGTGATAAATGTTAAACAAAACAGCCTTAAGCTGGATGTGCCTTTAAATGTACATGTATATATTTTTCTTGGCAACTTTTTTGTCTTTTGAAAAAATTTTTTATAAAAAATAAATAACAAATATCCAACAAAAGGGATTTTTTAAAAGAAAAAGAGTAAATGAATTAGTAAGTTAGATGTGTTACATTAAATAATATATATATAATAGTCATATATTATAAAGATATATTTTTGTTAGTAAATCAGTTTATAGAGTGTAATGTAAAAAAATATTTTTTTTCACTATTACATAATCATCTATTGCTTCACAAGATCTAAATTTTATGTCTTGAATTTTGTGTTCTTGTCTGCTGTTCTTTTCTTGACATTTTTGTGAATTGTGATCCAGCCAAGTAAGAGTTTCATCCAGGTTTTCCTGATTCCAGCTTAAGGCACTATAAATATCTTCCAGATGTTTGTTAATAGTTTCTTGATTTAGAAGCTGATGAGTGTTACATGAATGTATGAATTTTAAAGTTAGAATTAGCATTCAAATCAAGGAAAATACAAACACACAAACCTTTCACCTGTTAAGTTCTGATAGATCATTAGATAAGATGCATTTAAAAGCTACAAGCAGATGATACATTAAAGAAAACTGTTTGAGATGACTTAGTTTTTAAAAATGTATAAAAAAGGAGGTAGAATCAAATTAACCAACTGGCAATTTTAAAATATAAATTAAAAAAGTAAAAGCATCAAACTTCAATCAAAGCATCTAAACAATTGAATACATATAAGTTTTTATTGTACATTGATTCAAATCATCATAAAATAAAAATATATTTTATCGCAAATAAAAAAGAGTTCTCAAAAAAAAACAAAGCATTATTTATAAAAAGATTAATAAATCTCTATAAAAAAACAATTATCACTGAGAAAAATGTAAAAAAAAAACTAACACAAAGATGAGTATTAATTAATTTTTTCATATTTTATCTAACCTGCTGTTTGGTTAAGAAAATTTCTTTCTTTGCCTGAGAAAGTTCTGTTTCAAGAATATTAGCTCGATTGAAATGTTTTTCAGCTAATGACTGAAGCTTAGAAACTTGACTGGATGTTCGATTCTCTACATGCTTTACTTCCTGAGGTAAAACAAACAGACATCGAAGGAAATAATTTATTTTCATATAATTGGTATAATTTCTGCTTCTAAGTATCAGTAAGTTGTAAAAAATTAAGGATATGAATTAGTACATGTGATATGAGTTAGTACAGCTAACTTTTAGGCTCTGCCAGTAGAAACGTATGTTCTTGGTTGACACTGTTTTACCAGAAATTTGGGCCGAGCAGTATGCAGGGCCCCTACCACAACAGCTAACAATAATTAAATGTAAGTGGACCAATTTCATGCGACCTCTATTCTAGTGGCATGATTCAGTCACAACAGACATCAACACAATAGTGCCTCTATTCTATAGTACAAGAATTATCCAACAATGCATAAGAATAAACCTTTCAATAAAAAAAAAAAAACTAAAGTTGCATTAAAGATCATAAATTATTAATGATAAAAAAAAGCTGCAGAATAGATACTTATCAAAAGTAAAGCATAATAATTATAAATTAAAAATAAAAAAAAGCGTATGCTGAGTCCACTGCTATCATACTAGTCAATAACTACGAAAGTATTAAAATAGGTGAAAGACAATTATTTATTTATTACTTCATTTATCTTTAATTAATTTTTTTTTTATTTATGCTCACTATTGGAGCAATAATGGATAACAGGGCTGAAATATTGTGAATTATTTGTTTAAAAATTATTTTGACAGGATAAAAATAAAATAAGAAGTTATATGAAGAAATTTTAAATGACATTTTATTGTCAGATGTAGTTGAATAATTACTAATCAGAAATACAAGTAACATTTGTTTATTAACAGCAATAAGATAATTATACCCAATATTTTTTTTTACTTTAGGCTCTTTATTTCAAAGTGATATTTACAAGTTGAATAAAATAGATATTTAGAATTCTTTAATAGGACATTTGAATCATTGATTTAAAGAATCAGCACATCCTAATGCAACATTAATTCAATATAAATTTTAACACTGAATCTGAAAATTTCAACCTGTCCAATCTTATTTTACCTGTTTAGTTTGATCAAGATTTCCTTGAAGATCTTTCAAAGTATTCTCAAAGGCAATCCTTTCTTTTGCTAATGTTTCCTTTATCTATTAAGCAAAAACCACTTAAATAAGCACAACTAAAAAAAAGACAATAAACAAAAGTGTGAACATTTATAATGACTAGCAAAAAAAAAAAAAAAAAAGCACCATGTAAGACAAAGCTTTACAAGCTATTAACTTAAATATTAAAAAAAACCTACCCTTATTCAAAGAAATATTGCATTCAAGGCAAACAAAGACTGTTGCAAATTTAGTCCATATTTCAGCATAAACAGATAAACAGCTATTTTAATTTAGTATTTTTAATAAATATTTATTATTACTCATGTCATATTTTTTATGACATCTCAGTGTCATTTTCTGTACATAAAACAGTAATCACTGTTTACATTCTTTTTTTAATACCTAATGTAGTTAATTTGACCATTTTTGTTAGAAAACTGTTACTAAAATGTATGCAAGAAATATTTTTTTCTCGAAAAATTAACATAGCTTTAATATTAAAACTCTATTGTGTTTGTTTCATGCATAAAATAAAACAAAATGACTAAAAAAATCATTATGTGTACATAATAGGCTACAATGTGATTGACTATTAAGTACTATAGCAGTAATTATGTTCAACTTTATATATTTGTATCAAAATGTTTAAAATTAAATGATAAAGAAAATAACTTAAAAAAAAAATTTTAAATAGCTTCTGTAACATTATTTTGGATGCTAAAATTAGTTACATTTAAATACTATGAATTAAAAAATAAAGTCAAATGCAGGTCTCTAAAGAGCAGATATAAATAAAATGATCAATTTACTGTTCTTTTAAATGAAAGCCTGATTTATTAGCTGCTGTCAGTAGAAAAATTCAACCTAATAATAACATTCAACTGCTGAAATAGACTCCTAAATCTACACAGCTAGACTAAACACTACAGCTACAAAATTACAAACATTATTATAAACTAAAAAAAATAAATTACATAACAGCTATATCAATAAGGAGAACACTGATCCTATGAGAAAGCAGCAACATTCTTAAGCACAAAATTATTAACATTTTCAAAAGAGAAGCAAAATAGTGAAAATAAAATTTGACTGTAGTATTACAGGACAGAATGTTTTTCAGAACAGAATAGTCAGACAAAAACAACCCTGTTTCTAAAATTGAATAAGCACTTTTTTATTTTTTGCATAAAAGATAACAATTAAATGCATTAACAGTGCATCTCTCCTATTTCTGACTGCTCTGATTCTTTTCTCATACTTTTTGGTATTTTATTGTTTGCTTTATCTTTATCTTACCCCAACGGAAGGCAGTAAATTTTAGTTCATTTATTTTTTAATAAAACTTCAACATGAATCCAGTTTTTAATATGTTGAGACTAACTACATTCTAAGCCAGTATCTTAATTTATAAAACTTTTTCTGAAAATAGTTACAAATGAAGAAATAAATTTAATGAATAATGTAATGTTGAAATGTGATACTAATACAGCTATGAAAAACTCACCTTAGAATTCTCTTCCTGAAGTATTTCAATAGTTTCATAAGTATCAGACAATGCTTTAGTTAACTCCCCTGTTTCCTCTAATTTGTTCTTTAGATCCTTTTCTGAAATTAAATTATATAATCAAAAAGGAATTCTGATGTTAGGACAAGAAATTTACTAAAAAAATGTATGCAATACAAGTTCATGTTATAGTTACCTAAGTTTTGACACGTCTTACTCAATTCCAGAAACTTTTGCTTATCAAACTGTAATTCATCTGAACTTTTCTGAAATTCAAATTTTTTAAAGTAAAATTAATTTTTAAACTTAAACTATTAATAACCATAACAAGTAATATTATGTTTAGTTTAAAGTTTGTAACACTGGGCAACAAAAAAATATTTTTTGAAAATCGTCCTGGGTTTTCCAGTTGAATTAGATTAATTTTGATGCTCTGAGTCCGAAAATCCTGATGTCCTGATGGAACCTTTCTCCCTGCTCATCGCTCATCATCCCAAGGTTTTCAGGAAACTTTTACATGTGTGAGAACAGGAAGTGCATCTTTATACTCATCAAACACCCGAGTTTTTGGAAGTCCTCTAAAATGCTGCTGATGAGTCTGGCGTGGTTTGCTGCCTTCATGTTCCCCAGAAAGTTGTTCACCACCTGCATAAACAATTTCCAGGCGGCGCACTCAAGCGTGTTCATGGAGTTTTGGAACTCTGTGTCCTTTATGGGCTGCCGTATCTGTGGGCCATCGAAAATGCCGGCCATCAGCTACTTAATGGTCGGCACATGTAGTTGAAGCACCTCCCATCCTTGTCCAGAGCGTGCGTAAACTGTTTCATTAACCCAAGCTTCATGTGTAGCTGTGGGATCAATGTCTTCTCCCGGTCAACAAGAGGTTCGTTTATGATGTTTTTTCGCCCCAGGTACTAACTGCTCTCGTGCTGGCCACTCTTTCTTTACATAGTGCTGGGCTCTGTCGCGACTGTCCCACATACATAGCATGGGTACTTCGTGAACCTGGACTGCTGACCAAGTAGAAAGTTCACCATCTTCAAGTCGATGCAGATGATCCATTGGCGCTACACATACTTCACTGCTTCATATTTCTCTTTAAGCGTTGTGGAGTGCGCAAGAGGGATTGAGGCAAACTGGCTCCCGTTGTGGAGAAGTACACACTTCAAAGAGCGCTTGCAGCTGTCAATGAAGAGTCAATGAAGAGTCGCCAATCTCTCGGATGGTATTGAGGACCGCCGAGTTTATTAATAAGACCGGCGACATCTCGGCAGTACACAAGGTCTTCCTCCTGGAAGAAGTAGCCCATGTAGTCCTCATGCCTTCTACGAAAGAAAGTGATACACGAGTCCTTGCCAAGAAGATGAGTCTGGAGACCAACAGCTCGGAGGAGTTATTCGACAAGCTGAGATCCCGAACAAGATCATTAAGCTCACATTGTGAGAACGGCTGCAAACCATCTTGTGATTCATACTCCTCTTCTGTATCTCCTCCCTCGTCTAAAGTGGTGGCCTCATCGTCGCTGTGAGGAAGATCTCTGAATGCTGATATAGGAATTTCTTCGCAGTGAGCAGCTGGACAATGGGCAGATGGAAGATCGGGGTACTGGAGGCTGTGCCCAATCAAGTGCTGATGCATTAAATAATAAAGTGAAAATCCAGATTGATGATTTATAAATAAAATATAATTATCTCTGTTTTTATAATTGTAATTATATAGCTGCTAATTTTTATGCAGCTAATTTAGAGAAATGATTGAACTCAAAACCCCTGATATTAGAATACGTATAGCTCGTCAGGTAGGTCTATGGCTGTATCTCAAGAAGTTGACCTGACAAAGCAAAATCAATGTGATATTCGGACTCAGAACACGAAAATTAGTCTAAATCAGTTGACAAACCCCTGACGATTTTTTGGCTGTTGCCCAGTGTAATCATTTCAGACAATTAAAAAAGTGGATGATTAGATCAAGAATTTTGATTTGTTTTTGGAAGCAATGCATAATTGGGAATGTGTAAACAAAATAAGTCAGTGAGCATAGAATCAACACTCTTATCTATAAAATTTACCACATTACCTGTCTGTAAAAAGGAAAAGAAGGGTAATAAATAGGACTGTAACGGATTGTAATTTTTAGATCCTGCAGGAATCGGAACCGGAATCGGATTTATTATTTGAATCCTGCCGGGATCGGAACAGGAACCGGATTTTATCAAATTAAATAGTAACTCTTCCGAACGAAGTAGTAAGTTCTCGCCTAACATAAAAAAGATATAAGAATGAAAGATAGAATAACAATTTAGTTTTTAAGTTCTAGATAGCAAAAAACAGTATTAACTATTTAGATCTTCAAGAATGTGACTAAAACCCCTTCCCCAATTCTGAGTTAAGAAAGATAACCCTGTCAAAATAACAGGTTCTTTGTTTTAAAATTTATTTTAATAAAACTGTACCTAATTTAATTTGATTTCTATTACAATCAAACAAAGAAATGGGTAACAGATCTTTGAAAGGAAAATTCTCATGCTTATTAATAAATGAACTCCAAAAAAATATATTTATACTGTGGCACCACCTGATAGTTCATTTTCTTTAGGTTTCCATAGTGACGTCACCAAACATTGTTATTTCATTCATACTTTCCTTTAAATCATTATCTGACTATTTTCCATAAAACGCAAATTAAAAATGCATTTCAAATCTAAATCAATATCACTTTAATGTTCAATTAAAAAATGTATCTTCAAGTTATTTATCTAAATATGCAAGGAACTTTATCCAAATCATGACAAAATCATATAAATTAAAATATTTGCAAAAAAATAAATTATTGAACTATTTTTAAACTGTAAACACCCAAAAACAAATCGTTGTCTGCTCTTTAAAGAAGTTAAACTTTGATAGCTAAATATAGTTTATAGAAAACACTGAATCAAAAGTAGCGGAAGATAAGGTGTCGTATTACTAGACTAAATACAATTCAAATCTTCCTTTTTAATATATTTGTACTTACATATAGAGCTAAAAGCGATCAACGTTATTGTAGTTTTAAAAAAGCAAAGGAAATTATTGTTTTTCCTTTAATTGTATAGCATTAAATATTTCAAAATTATACTGCGCTAAAAAATTTCTTACAAATTTCAAGCAACAAAGAAATCCGGCACATTTTAACCGGAACCGGAATCGGATTTGTTAAAACTGCCGGCATCCGGCTTAACAGGAACCAGAATCGTATTCCGGTACAGCCCTAGTAATAAAGCTTTTGAATATGCATTAACATTAAGTTTAGATAAATTCAATTTTTTTTCTTTCACTGATGCTTTAAAAAAATGTTTTATACATGAAAAGTGGGATATAGGCTCATAAAAAGGGAAATTTCAAAAGTTCTGACCTGAAGTTCAGTAAATTCAGCTTTAAGAATTTCCAGTTCTTCAATCTTGGCTGTAAGCTCATTTCGAACATGTTGAAGGTCACTATTAGCATTGTTGACTAGCTGTAATGAAATACAGGTAGCAATAATTACTAAAACAAAATTCAACTGACATCTATGTGAAGAATATTTATTCTTATTGTTGCATCTTTCACAAAAACATTAAAAAAAAACATTTAAAAAAAATTTAGCTTCTATGAAAAATTAATTAAAATGTAAACAAAAATTTGGTTTATTGTACTAATATTAAAATAAATTATCATTACTAAAAATATAAGCAAGGGTACCCATCTAGACTGATTATAATTATATATTTATTGCTACTTATCTACCAGCATAAAGAAATATTCAGTTAAGTCTATTGTAATCACCCATGCTTTTAATTTTAGTAATGATAATTTAATAAATACTTCTATGATATACATTTTTATTTTTTTATAAAAGTTTATTTTTTTAATGCTTTTTTTAATACAATTTTTTTTTAATTTTTTTGAAAGAATAAACTTGCCAAGGTTTTTGGACATTTTTAAAAATAGAAGACCAGGAGTGAAGGTAGATTAGAACAGATATTAAATACAGGCAGTGTAAAGGGTTAGATATTAATAATTCATCTGAAATAGACCCCTAGCCATTCTCTAATGCACATTGTAGCCTTTCAATAATACTAAAAAAAAAGCATCACTATTTTGCACATTTATGCACCAGGGATATATCTCAAGGAAAATATTTTCCCATTATAAACATTACTAAAAATACTTAACTGTGTAATTCTACAAGATGTTTATTTATAATTTCAAAATTATTAAAATTGTGCATTATCATGTGGAACATATATGTATGCCCAATTTGAGCTTTCTCACTAAATAAGAACCTGTCTAAAATTGAGTTACAAGACTGACTGAAAAAGGTGTTTAATTAACACCTTTTAAAAGCTTATAAAAAGTTTATTATATTGCTCATAAAAAGGAGACAAATGTATACTTTCTAGAACATTATTTTAAAAAGCAAACCTAAAAGTACATATAAAGCTTACTCGTTTTAAATGAGTCTCTTCATTCTCAACTTCATTCTTTAGCTTGTTTAGAAGCTGAAAAAAATTTAATACATATTTAAAAATGACTGACTTGTAGTAATTATGTCAAAATTATGCCAGAGTTATACGTCATATTAAATTAATGTTACAAGACAATAATATCAGTAACATTGACTAGTATTAGCAAGCAACTGTCAAGTAATTGAAATAAAAAAAGTCCACATAATTTTTTCATTTCCTGGTTATTACAAAAGTGACAAAGTTTATTTAATGTACCTTTTTAAAGTTCATAATGAAATACACTCTAATACTTAAAAGTTTCTAAGATTTTGAGTCATTGTGCTAAGGTATAAACACTGGAAGCAGTTGACAAAATACATGTATAGAAGTCAGACTTTTTTAATCATCAGAATCAATATGTGAAACAGATACCAGGCATGTCTCTTGGTGCTCTTTCTCTCTATCAGCCAGTGTACGTAACAAATCCTGTAGCTCCTTATACTTTGTCTTCTCCTGTCTGACATGTTCTTCAAGAGCATTTGAGCTGATGTGGAGCTGCTCATTCAGATGTTCCAGCTCCAATTTGACCTCATCTCTGTGTTGGAATGTATTTCTCACGTCCTAAACATTAGAAATGTATTTCTCACAATCAGAACAGACATCTCCATACTGAATGTGTCATTTGAAAGATACAATACTGATTTTTTTTTTTAAATAAAAAAAAACTCTTTTATTGGAATATACCTTATCTATCAACTTCAGCTGATCTTCTGCATGTTTAATGTTGTCTTCCAGAGACTTAAGCTCATGTTTCTTTTCTAGAAAAAAAAACATTTTTAAAAGCATAATTACCACTGATTTCATAAATGAAAAATCAGTATAAATTAACGTCAGATATGAAATTCCAGTACCAGTTTGACTTAATAGGCTTGTCTTGATATAATTCAGATGTCTTAATAGCAATAGATTCATAAAATAGAACTGAAAAAATCCCACTCAAAGAAATGAACAGAAAAGTAAAATAAATATTGTTTAAGTAGTTATTCCTGTGGGTACAACTATTGTTTGATATTTTCTGATAAAACCTTCTTCTATTCTGAAAATCAAATTTTTTCTGTATTGTAATATGATTTCTATCTAATAAAGATTCCCTGCATGAGCCCTTATCACTGTCATACAATGAAGAAAATTCAAGATTTTAAAAATAGAGACTCATGTGATGGGAAGTTGTGGCTAGCACAACACTTCGATGCATCTACTTCTCACATGTTAGGTCTGTTACCTTTTTTATCTGGGTAGACTCAGGGATTTATTTAATCACTCAAGGAAAGCACCAACAATCACCAGAGAATGTACCTGGGAGCTGCAGATCAACATTTATGTTCCATGACCAGATGGACTAATTTACCTGAGAGCTGCAGATCAACATTTGTGTTATATGACCTGATGGACTAATTTACCTGGGAGCTGCAGATCAACATTTATGTTCCATGACCTGATGGACTAATTTACCTGGGAGCTGCAGATCAACATTTATATTCCATGACCAGATGGACTAATTTACCTGGGAGCCGCAGATCAACATTTATATTCCATGACCAGATGGACTAATTTACCTGGGAGCTGCAGATCAACATTTATGTTCCATGACCTGATGGACTAATTTACCTGGGAGCTGCAGATCAACATTTATATTCCATGACCAGATGGACTAATTTACCTGGGAGCTGCAGATCAACATTTATGTTCTATGACCTGATGGACTAATTTACCTGGGAGCTGCAGATCAACATTTATGTTCCATGACCAGATGGACTAATTTACCTGGGAACTGCAGATCAACATTTGTGTTCTATGACCAGATGGACTAATTTACCTGGGAGCTGCAGATCAACATTTTTGTTCCATGACCAGATGGACTAATTTACCTGGGAGCTGCAGATCAACATTTATTTTCTATGACCAGATGGACTAATTTACCTGGGAGCTGCAGATCAACATTTGTGTTCTATGACCAGATGGACTAATTTACCTGGGAGCTGCAGATCAACATTTGTGTTCTATGACCAGATGGACTAATTTACCTGGGAGCTGCAGATCAACATTTATATTCCATGACCAGATGGACTAATTTACCTGGGAGCTGCAGATCAACATTTATGTTCTATGACCTGATGGACTAATTTACCTGGGAGCTGCAGATCAACAGTTATGTTCCATGACCAGATGGACTAATTTACCTGGGAGCTGCAGATCAACATTTATGTTCTATGACCTGATGGACTAATTTACCTGGGAGCTGCAGATCAACATTTATGTTCCATGACCAGATGGACTAATTTACCTGGGAACTGCAGATCAACATTTGTGTTCTATGACCAGATGGACTAATTTACCTGGGAGCTGCAGATCAACATTTATATTCCATGACCAGATGGACTAATTTACCTGGGAGCTGCAGATCAACATTTATGTTCTATGACCTGATGGACTAATTTACCTGGGAGCTGCAGATCAACATTTATGTTCCATGACCAGATGGACTAATTTACCTGGGAGCTGCAGATCAACATTTATGTTCTATGACCTGATGGACTAATTTACCTGGGAGCTGCAGATCAACATTTATGTTCCATGACCAGATGGACTAATTTACCTGGGAACTGCAGATCAACATTTGTGTTCTATGACCAGATGGACTAATTTACCTGGGAGCTGCAGATCAACATTTATGTTCCATGACCAGATGGACTAATTTACCTGGGGCCACATATCAACAGTTTTCTTTGACCAGATGGACTTATTTTAACTTTTAAATTTGTTTAACAAAATCATTTTGAAACACACAATTGTGATTTATTTTTACCATTTACAGCTGTTTTTAATGACTGTAATTCCTTCTGCATATCTTCCTTTAGAGCTACAGCATCTTCCATTTCTCTTTCTCTAAGTCTCAGTTCAGCCTCCACCATCTCAATTCTACCATTGATGGTAGTTATTTTTTCTTCCATTATTCTCTGGTTTCTGATGAGAAAATAAATGTTATTTACATCAAGGTAAATAAAAACTGAGGTAAACATAAGCAGTTCATAAATTCAATAAAATATTCCTACATGTATTAAAATAAGATTCAAAATGGATTATATAATTTTTATATAAATCAAATTTTTTAATGAAAAGTTTTTTCGGTCAATCAATTTGAAATTTATTTGAGCAATTTGAAAAATTGTACACAAATCTATGCCACAAAATTTATATATTTAAGAAAAAGTTCAGTATTATGTTTTTAAGAATTGTAAAAGAGATTCTCAATTCTTTATTAAATTTTGAATTTAAAAATAGATAGTTCTGAAGCAGTTGATTTTTTCAATTTTTAAACAAATTAAAACAAACCTTTTCATAGTATTAAGCTTTTCATCTAAATTTTTACAGTTTTCATTCAAAAGATCTCGATCCCGAGTTAAAACATTTATTTGATCATCTAAAATCTGTTTTTCACTGGTCAGCTGATCAACTTCTAAGCGATCTCTATCAACAGCTTGTCTCAGTCTTTCTAGATCTCCTGACTTTCTGGCTATTTCAGAGTTCAATTGTTCCAGTTCACTTTTTTCCTAAAAAATGTTATAGTAAATTATTTTACTGTTTAATCAAAACTATGAAAAAATTGATAAATTGTAAATTGAAATACATGTATTTGTCTGATTGTCTCCTTTTTGAAATAATATTACTCACATCTTGTAAAGCTCTTTGAGTCCTTTCTAGTTCAGATAGTTTTTGTGTTTGTTGAACTTTAATATTTTCAAGTTCAGTTTGTTCAATTTTTTGCATTTCAAGAGTATGTTTCAATTCTGTTTTATTTTTGGTCACACTGTTGATTAGTCTTTGAAGAACTTCCTCTTCTTGCTGAATTTCTTCCTTGATCTGATGAAGCTCCAGTTTCTTAGTCTTGATGTGATTATTGAGATCTACCTTTTGATGATTCATGTTGTCTAAATCATCCCGGCATTCCTGTAGTTAAAGATAATTATTTAAACTCAATACCTGACACAGGGACGGATGGCCGAGTGGTGTAGATACTCGACTGTCGACCTGAGAGTCATGGGTTCGATCCTCAGTGAGGCCCATGAAATTTTTCCAGGTGAAATTTGCTGCAAAGTCGTCCCACAAGTCCACCCAGCTTTAAATGGGTACCTGACTTAAGTTGGGGAAGTAAAGGCGGCTGGGCATTGTGCTAACCACACAATCCCTTCATATGCCGAGGTTATAGAAACAGATGAATTCTACACTTCATCTGCCCCGATGGCCCGTTAGGGCTAAGGGAACTTTACTTTTTACTACTTTACTAATACCTGACATGATATTAATATAATTTGAAAAGTATATTTTATCAAGTATTGAGGTAAATCACACACACATGTATGTGACAATCATAATGGAGAAGTAAATCATACACACTTTCATCTGCCTATGTTTAGAAGTTATATCACTTTCAGCTTCCTGTAATACATTTGTGAATTCTAGTTGTTTTCTTTCATTAGTTTCTTGAAGGAGTTGAAGTTCTGTTTTTTTCCTCCCGATCAGCTGATCTAACTTTTCAAGTTCTTGTTTGCTTTGTTCAACCTAAAAAAATAAAAAAACTAATAATAAGTCTCATTTCAATGTCTTTTAAATAACTATTGATTAACACTAGTCACTGCTGTTTTTTAACTATTGTTTAATAATAATAATATGATAAAATATTTTTTATCTGAATGAAGGATTAATAATTATTTAAACAATTTCCTTTATTTCATTAACAAGATATGTAAAAACTAATTGACAACCCCCTGCTTATACATCTTACAACCTTGTTAAATATCATTAATATGGATACAGGATTCACTCACACAGGTTAGTCACATATAAAAGTGATTTTTTTTTATATTCACTGAATATTTTTTCATAATAATAATTATGTATGTATAAGCCAGAAAATATTTTTTTAAATTATCATTTTGCTTTTTAAAGTTAACTTAAGTTATTACTTAAAATGGCTTCAATAAAAACTAATTTAGATAAAGTAATTAATTAGCATTAAGATCAATACGGCACAGAAATTGCTATTTCCATTAGTTATGTACGAAAATAGCAGGCACAACATTTCCAAAAAATAATGTAACAACTATTACAATACTGATATCACTAGACAAAGAATAAACAACTAATGCAATGACTTTTTTCTTGCCTTAGCTTTCTGAAAGTTAATAAAAATTGCATTATGATAATTAGAACTTTTTGTACATTGTGTTTGGCCAATAGTGAAACAGACACTGTAAAATAAACAAAGGCATTAGAAAGAAGAACAATACATGGTCTCTTGTTATTTTTTTACAAGCCAGCAAAAATCACCACAAAGACAAAATACCTTTTGAGCTGTTGCTGAGGATATTCTGAGTTGCTGATAAAATATTACAAAACATTTGAAATGAATCTGTCCTATATAGGGGTTAGTTTTGTTGTTAAAAAATAATTCAAAAGAAATAATTCTCAGAAAATCCAAAAATATAGATAAATCTTGAAGTTAGAAATTTCTAATAAGTCTTAATCATACAAACTATACTTATTTTTAAAAATACCTGATCTTTCAATTTTTGAATATCTGATCTTCTCTTGACTAAAACATCCTCACTGTCACGCAAACTTTGAACCATATCTTTCTCCCTCTCAGCATTGATAACTAAATCAGCCTGAAGTCTCTGCAATCTATATTTCAAAAAAAGAGAAATGTTACATTAAATTTCTATCCTTTAATTTATTCTAAATTTTGCAACATAAAAGAATAAAAACTCATTTTACTTACTTTTCTGACGTTATCTTGACTTTGCCATCAATATCTTTAAATTCTTCATCTTTTTTAGAAATAATCTGCAGGATATTGTAAAATTGAAATGTTTCAAAGTCATCAATAGTTTAGAAAAACTTAAAATAACAATCACAACAAAAGGCATCCATATTCATACTAAAAGCAAGTAATAAACTATTTCATGAACAAATTGAACATGTTGAAATAAATTTACATTGTTGATCTCTCTTAGTAACCGTTCCTGTCTGCCTTTCTTTCTGTCTAGATCCTTTATGTCTGTCTTTAAAACAACAAGCTGTTCAGTTGCTTTTACTAATTCAATAGCCACATCATTGGATCTTTTCTCAATTTCTTGTTGCTCTTTAAGAGCTTGATGGAGATTGTTGTTAGCATCATCAAAGCGTTTGAAAGTATCTCTAGTCTGCAAGTGATATGGAAGTAATAAATACAGGAAATTTAATCAACTAATTACAGTAGCAGTCAGGGTTATTAACAATACTCTTAAATTGTATTGTCAATACCAATACCAATACTCAAGTAAAAATGTATTGCCAAAATCGATACCAATACAATATCAATACTTTTGAGAACAACAAAATATTTTTATTTAAAAAATAATGAGTGCAAGTTTTTCAAGTTTTAAAAAAAAAAAAGTAAAAACAATAAAATACAACGTCAAAGCACAATTTTAATGCTAATCACTTCACAACTTGGCAGCACTTAAGAAGACCACCATTTGAAAACGATCATTGCTTAGCCTAGAATGTAATGGCATAAAAACATGCCCACCCAATGAAAACAGGCGCTCAACTGCAACACTAGCCATAAGTCCAGTGTTCAGTTGCAGGTATAGTTTCTTAATGCTTGGGTAGGCTGCTAATGACAGCATTTCTGATGAGTTATCTTCAAGATACATTTATCTGTCTACTTCAGTAGAACTGTTACTATTAAGCAATTCGTCCTGGTTCTGCCCCCGTGCAGTAAAACAAGCAAAAAAATCTGTTGGTAAGGTTGATGGCTATGATTACTAGTAGTGATTGAATTTATGTAGATAACTTTTAAAACAAGGTATTAAAATCGTTATTGTTTTTCTGAAAATAGCTAATAGTGGTAATAGAAAGGTTTTGGTATCGAGTATCAAAATTTTTTCATTTAAAATGTATCGGCGATACACAAACCAATACTTGATACAAAAAGGATCGGGAATACAGCAACCAAAACTAAAAAAGTATCGCCGCTACTGTATTGGCAGATATCGATACTTTGATACTAACAACCCTGGTAGCAGTAATAATTGATTTTAGTTTCATACATGAATAAAGTTAAAAAATCAAAACGTTTAAAGTCAAAAAGGTGACTTTAATATTAAATTTAAATTCCGTTTATAAAAACTAACGAATTATAAATAAAAATGAAAACAAAATGTTTAAATCAAAAAAACTCATGACCGATAGCAGGCATAATCAAAACATTACAGTAACCTTTTATCTTTTGTAAATACCTGCTCTTTTGTATCTTTCAATTCAGCATTACGTTCTTTAAGATTTCGTTCAGTGTCTTTCAGCTGTGCATGTCTTTTAGCTAAAGTTTTTTCAACACATTTCAATTCATCAAACAAATACTTTATTCTTGATCTTTCTATTTCTTCATCAAAAATTTCATTTTCTAAGTGACGTCGTCTAAAAGAGTTAAAATAATTGCTTTGTAGCTCTATATAAAGATGCTGAGACATGTATCTAAAACTTTCTTTCATTTATTAGTTATACAAATTTATTTATTTAGACTGAAGATAAAAAGAATGCAAAAATTTGTCAAAGTAAAACAAAAATGAATATGATTAAAACAAATGCAGTGACAGAATGAAGCTCAAAATACATGATGGTCGTTTTACATAAATTGATAATGCCTAAAAAATTTCAACATCATTCCTCCAAAGTTGTTTTGTGGCATTATTTTCTTTCTTCTGTTATATTTCATCACTGACTCATGTTATTTAATATTTTCAATGAAATCATTATTTAAATTTTATTTTACCTAATGAATAATTTTCTATCATTTTTCTTCCTAAGAATGTTGAGCTCACTGTGGGCTTCCTTTCTTTGTTTTTTCAAAACTTTTTCTTCATGCATCATATCACTCAAATTTTTCTTTTGTCTTTCAATGGCTAGATCAAGGCCTTCTAATTCTTCACGACGATCCTTAAAATCAAAGTTGACACATTTATTTCAATTGAAATTATGTATTAAAAAACTTAAAAAGAATAATATGCTGTGAATATATACAGTGGGTATTCAGTCAATGAACAGTTCGGACAGCGAACAAATTGGACAACGAATACTTTCAGGAAAGATTTTTGTGTTCGGACAACGAACAATATTCGGATAACGAACAAAAACTAATTCTAACGAAAACCTATCAGCTCTCAGAAAACCCGACACCAGTCCACCATTTTGTCCTGAAAATGGATATGCGCGTGCGCTGACACGTCATCATTCATACTATGTAGCAGTGAGGCAGCACCGTACGACGCATACAGTAGTGTGTGATGACACTTTGTCATTTGTGTACCATAGTTGGTATATGTCCTTGTGATATTTGTATGTGCTTCTCTAAACGTGTAATTAAAAAAAAAACAACTGAAAATTTTTACAATATTATGGGACCTAACAAGAGTGGAGTGTCAAGAACTGTGTTCACCAAAAAAACCAAGCAAGAGATTATAACTAAAGTAGAGAGTGGACAAAAAATGACTGATGTTACCAGGCAGTACGGCTTGAACAGGTCTACAGTAGGCACAATCCAAGCTAAAAAAGATATTATCAAGAAGTCTCAAGCCGCTAAAGAAGTAACGAAAATTACATCTGATAAGCAAAAAAGTGTCATCCATGATAAAATGGAGAGTTTGTTTTTAGTTTGGATAAATGAACGGTAGATGAAAAGAGATGTAACTAGTATGGCCATTATTCAAGAGAAGGCTAGAGAATTTTTGAGAAATTGAAAGAACAAACTCCAGGTTCATCATCCTAAAATCTAGAATTCAAGGCTACCACTGGTTGTTTTGCAAAGTTTAAAAGGAGATCTGGCAATAGGGTTGCTGATCTTTTCAATGACTTTGCTATCAATCACTTCCTGAAAGTCCTGAAGGAGAGAGAAAAATAATTGACATTGGACATGTTCTTTAACCCCAAAAGAAAGGAAAAGGACTGATTAATAAGCAAGACTATATGTATGTATTATATTTGTAATAAATAAACTTACTAAGAAATTCTACTTGTATATGACATTTTTTTAATTTAATTTTTAGGATCTCCAGAATGAATTAATTGAATTCCCATTAATATATATGGTAAATCAGTGATCGGTTAACGAACAATTCGGATAGCGAACATACATTTGGAACGGATTATATATTATATAAATATAATACATAAATTACATTAATATCTTGATAAAATACAATAAAAGTACAGTATTAACATAAACCTAAAGCAGAGAAAATCAGAAATAACATCAAATTGACTGACCTCTAACTCATTCAAAAGCTTTTTAACTGTCTTTCTATCCTCATGAATTTTCAAATCTTCTTGATGATCCTAGAAAATAATTTTCAAATGAAATTAAAAAATAATGTGTAAATGAATGTCCACCATTCCAAATATAGAAAAATGAATGGTACTAGGATGCCTTTTTCTAGTAACAGTTATCTAAGGTTAACGAAGGTTATGTATAAAAACTGAATAAATAAACAGTTACCATGGTTTTGTCAAGTCTGAGTCTTAGTTTTTTAATGGATTCTTGCAGCTCTCCAATATAGTCTTCCTAAAATAAAAAATAAATAAATTGTGTGAGCTTAAGAAAACTGATATTGACTACTAGCAGTATAGCCAGCAGTGCTCAGAAAGTCAAACTGTCTCTAAATGCTTTAAACATTTATAAAGCTTATACCTGGCACAGTTGGAGGAACAGGATTTATAAGGAAACTTGCTAATTCAGCTACTGATGTGTAGAAACTATTTACGTATCATTAATTATTACCTTTTTTACCCATCAAGGATCACAGCTTGTTAAAACCATAATTGTTTTTTCTCATTGCGGATAAAAAAATATGTTATCTAGATCTATAGATTACTTCTTAAATCATTCATATTTATCAACTAATCTAAAGACATATTTAAGTAAGTATACTGTATTCACCTACACTTTTATTCTTTGTAATAATAATTTATATAAATATTTAAAGAATCTAACAAATTATTTTCTTTTAACCAACAAAAGTTTTTTGAACACATTTTTTTATATTATACTTTTTCGTTATAAAATGATAAAGCTTTGTTTCACACTTTTGCATATCTGTAAAAATGGTATATTTTTAGTACTATGACAATGACCAGTGACATTGATAACATTGACCAATGTTCCAATTGACCGGCCAGTGTCAGATATTGAATGACCAATTAGTACATTGGTTGGGAGCAAGTTGCCAAAGCTCAAAGTGATGATGTAAACAGTACCACACGAAAGAGATAACTGAATTTGTTGAATGGGGAAAAACATTAAAGCAAGATATTTTTTAAAAAATAGATTGAGCGCTAGTGTCTGTCTAACTGTCTAACTTGAGCTCTAGTGTCTGTCCAACAGCCTTAATTTAATTTTAAACAAAAGAAAAAAGGTTTTATCCAATTTAGATTGAGCATTTTTTGTGTGTGTGTTACTAAGTTTAAATATTGAAAGTGATAAATTATCTTTCTTTATCATCATTTGTTGAACTGTTATGACATACAGAAAACATTAAAGCAAGATACTTAAATTCAAATAGCTTGGACAATAGGGTTAGTACTTTTTACATTTTTTTTCAGAATATTATTTTACATGGCATTTTTTAATGAACAATTGTGAACAAAATATGAAAATAATATTAATTTATTTTTCACTCAAAAAAACCTTCCCCACCAACGCCATCTTGTGTTTACAAATAAGAAGCGTTTTTCAATAAAATTACTTCTTTATGGATTGCGCATTAACAAATATTTGATTACATTAATTACATCCAGGAACTTTATAGGGTATTTTTTACCTCCATGTCTGAAACAAAATAAATCAAAAAAGTTTATTTAAAATTTTAAGTGCACTGTTCGAATGTATTATGCGTCTACTGCAACTGTACCACAAATAATCAAATCTTATGATACCTTTGTGTGGTAATTGTCACGAGTGGTCTGCTTGGAATTTGGAAAGTCTGCTTGGTTGATTTGAGTATATTGTATTCTTTTATTTCAATTTCATTCAACTGTAATCAACTGTTTGTAATGAACTTTGTAGGAAAGCAAATTTGTCAACAAATAAAGCTTGTAAAGTTTTAAAAATAATAAGCTAACACTCTACCAGTATTGAAGCTCCTTCGCAGTCAGGAGTGTATAAGGCAACCTATAAAGAAGCAGATTTGTTGAAGTTGCAGTTTATAAAAACAGCTTACAAAATTTTGAATGGTGCATACATTTTGACAGAAAAAGAACAGAAGGAGAAAAACAAGTTGTTTTACTGAGAAATGTTGAAAAAGAAATTCGATTAGCCATATTGTCTCTGACAAATGGAAAAGCAGAGACAATTTTTACAGCGAATAGGGCTGTTCTAGCTGAATACGAACGTATTCATGTATTCGAGTAATTATTTGCAATAGAAGGAATACAAATTCTGGCAGCAAAAATGGTGTGGTACGCAAGCTGCAAAATTACTGTCAGTGGACAAATCCCTCAGTACATAGGCTGCCAGCTTCATGTTTTAGGCTTAGTACTCAAGCATGCTATGGATTCTGTTTTCGGCAGGGAAACGTCTAATCCAAACATTTCTTATTCATTTGTTGCTGAGATTAGCGCAAATTACGCGTCACTTAAAGAGTGACTTGATTCTCAAGATAGTAGTTCAGAAATCATGTGAGAAAACAAAGGATGGAAAGACGACATGAAGTTCTTACATCATTTGACGCAAGTATTTCACTATTACGAATTAAATAAAACCTTTCCAGTAATTCACTTCCAGAGACTGACGGCTTTAAGTAATGCTCGTTGGAATTCAAGTGCAATACTAGCACTTCTGGCATTCTGGAAAATAGAAACGAGAAATTCGAACTTGTGTGTACTTTCATAGCGAGGACATGCATGGTCTGAAGTATGGTTTTCAGATCAAAGGGACTGGAAAATAGGAAAAGAGATTTTAGCACCTGCTTTGCATAGATATACTGAAGCAGAAAGATGCTTCTTGAGGCATTGGGTCTGTGAAGATTAAGCAATATCTGATAGAGAACGAAGTAACTGCTATGCAGAAAGAGCTATACAAATAATGCAAGATATTGTTCCACGTTGTGAGACTTCAAAGACACTATTAACTGTTTTATTCTCACTAATGATGAAGCATAAAACTTAATTTATGTTTCCTATGCTGTCCTTTATTATCATTTCATATTTTGGACATATCTATACTCATGTTTACATGCATTGCACTTGTTGTTCTTATGTAACTTTCCATTACAGTGTTGTGTTATATATATATTAATATATAATATTCATTTTATGGTTTGGTGGGGAAGGTTTTTCAAATATTTTCAGAAAAGGTTGTTTGTGTCATAATACACTCATTAAAAGTCACCTTTTCTTGCCATGTAAATATGAGGTTACAAAAAAGTCATAACCCTATTGGACAAGGTGGATAGTTTTTATTTAATATAATTTGTTTTTGATAATTGTGTGTATTCTGTGTATTTTTACTATTTTGAAGCTTTTTAATTGCTCTAGTGTCGATCTGAACAAAATTGGATCAGAGGTTAGACAGAATAACATATTTTGGTGTGGAAAGACAATCTGGCTAATTGAATAGAATATGGTGAAAAAGATCTATTTACACTGATATGTAGAAGGGTAAAATTAAAACTTTTAGCATAGCATTGTGTCAGTGTGGGATTCACTTTATTGCCAAAATATTGAACCACTGGGATCAGCCTTGTGCCACTATTTAAAATAGTTGTCTAATTATGTGGTTAGTGTGATGTGTAATTTCAAATTCAAGCAATATTATTTTTACAAGAATATTGGTATAATTTTTTTTGTAGATTTTGAACTAAATCATGATCTAATTCCTACTCAGTAAAATATTTACATATCAAAAGAGTTACAAATCTCAACTAAAAAGAAGCAGTATTATCAATAAATTTATCTTGCTTTAATGTTTTCATCATTGAAGAGATCCCAAATTGATGTTATCTCTTTCATATGATATTATTCACATTGTCACTTTGAATGTTGCTGGCCCATGTCAGACATTGGCTGGTTAGCAAACATTGAATGTATGACATATATAGAGATAAACTTTGTTTAGCCTATTCAAACTAAAAACTTAATTAGTTCATTTAAAATATAAATAGTTTAAATTTACCAAATCATGATGTTCAGGCACATTACAAAATAGATAACCATCATCTCCATTGATCTGATCTGTAACTCCCTGTTTAAGAATACTTTTTGGAATATACTCCATGTGACCAGCTCCTAAAATTTTTTTTAAGAAAAAATAAAATACCTAGTAAGAAGCTACAAATAAAATACCTAGTAAGAAGCTACAAATAAAATACCAAGTAAGAAGCTACAAATAAAATACCAAGTAAGAAGCTACAAATAAAATACCTAGTAAGAAGCTACAAATAAAATACCTAGTAAGAAGCTACAAATAAAATACCAAGTAAGAAGCTACAAATAAAATACCTGGTAAGAAGCTACAAATAAAATACCAAGTAAGAAGCTACAAATAAAATACCTAGTAAGAAGCTACAAATAAAATACCAAGTAAGAAGCTACAAATAAAATACCAAGTAAGAAGCTACAAATAAAATACCTGGTAAGAAGCTACAAATAAAATACCAAGTAAGAAGCTACAAATAAAATCAAATGATCATCATTTCATTGTAATTAACAAAGAATAAAAAATAACCCAACTAGGTTATTTAAGGATCAGACCACAGTTCTGCTTTTGATAAGAGAATAACCAATTTTCCCCTATTATATTTTCATAAAATTAACTTAAAAGATTTTTAACAAAGCATTGAATAAAAATTATGGACCATCCTGGGTAAAGATGGCATACCAAACAAATTATAAATCAATAGCTATAAAAATATTATTTAGAAAAAAATCCTCTTTCAAAAAGCACTAAAAAGTAAAAAAAAAACTCCTTAGACCAATAGATATGTATAGAAATCATAATCACTAAAAAAAAGTATGAGCTCCTTTGTAGATTGTTAGTTTCAATTATTAATCGTGTTATCTCTCAATGAATGTAGTTTAAGGGCAAATTACTTTAGAAAATGTTTTAATTTAACAATGAAGAGAGTTGGAAGACAGAGTATGTCCAGAATATTTTGATGTTTTAATTTGTCTATTTATATTAGCATCCACACTATATTTTATATTAAACTTCCTAAAAATATTTGTATGATCTATGGAATATTTTTCATATTTATTGCATTTTATAAAAATCGCCAGATGATGCCAAGAACTCATCTGTTTCCATAGCCAGGACATATAAATGCCAAGAGCCTTTAGTTCCCCAACTAAAGTTAGGTACCCAATTATATCTGACTTGAATTGAAGGACTTTCAACCAAATTTTACCAGGATCAGGAGAAATGTCTTTGGTTTACACAGAATATTGAGATTTACACTGCTCAACCATCCAACCCCATATTTTATTACAAATTTATTTTTAAAAAGTATTTTTTTGTAATTTTTTTAGGGTATTTTCTTGCTATTTGTTATAAAAATAGTGTGCAAACTAAAATATTGCACAAGGTTGCATAGTTATATACTTCCCTTTTTCTTTTGACATCTAATCTCTTTCCATATTTTTACCTATCATAAACATTACAGAAAAACTGAAAGCTTCAAAAGTCTAAAATAAGTTAAGTAAATTTTAAACAGTTTATTGTCGTAGATAACACAAGATTTTACACAATTTTAAGAAACACCCAAAAAGAAAAAGTCATAATTAACAAAAGCATAAAAATAAAAAAAACCACTTTCGATTAATAATAAGTTTATAAAGAAATATTTTTATAGGATTTATCTGCTGCAAAGGGAGTTAAGCAAAGATTTGTATTTACTTAAAATGTTTTTTATCTTTTTATTCAAAGCAGATCAATTTCAAGGCTTTGACATTATTTAGCCAAGGCACTCTAATATAGCAGTTTAAAATTTGAAGTTGATTTGGATATTGCAATAACAATACTATCCAAATATATGAAACTAAAACTATGGAAATAAGACAGAACTAACAGAAGAAGCCAAAAGTGTTTTACTGAACTACAAAAAGAAAAATGAATCACTCAAAATGTAAACTTTTTTACAGAAACTGGTAAGGTTTAGGGCAAATACTCTTCTAACATTTATAAACAAGATCTAACAATATTATATGTGGACTAAATTGTTTTGAATCAAAAACTGACTATTAAGTTTATAATCAAAATAAACGTAAAATCAGTAGTACATAACCAAACAATTCAAAGTGTGGTACAAAGCCGTTGAAACAATATTGCATTAAAAAAAAAGTTAATAAATGATATTTATTGCTTTTACTTCATTTTACCTTTCAGTTAAATAAATAAGTTAAATAAATAAGTCAAATAATATAAAAAAAAGTTTCTAAAGGCTGATTTACAAATATTTAAGGTCTGAAGAGACTTGTAAGAAAATTACAATTCGCTAGTAATAATCAAACAAAATTCTATTTCAAAGCTTTACTGGTAGATGTGTTAAAATTACAACACAAAATTTTCATCTATAGAATTTCTTACTAAACAGAAAAACACTTTTACTTTATTAAAAAAATGCAAATGTTGCATGTGTCAAGTCACTGTGTCATTTCAATGTTCAAAACTAATATAAAAAAAAAAATCAATAAGACATTGTTCTAAACAACAGAATGTAACCAGATAGGTCACTGTTCCACCCTGCCTATAAACACCCACCAACATAGTTTTAAATGAAAGATTTTGTTTAATAATCTGGACTCAAAAGTCTACCAGATCAATAAACATAAGGTCACAGAATGATCAGCTCTGATAGAAGGAAGGGGGTGGAGTTTATTTCAAAAGTGTGTCAAGTATGTGGTAGAGTGTAATCTTGTCCCAGTTTATGTGTACAGACAAGTGGAGTGGTGAAATCAAACATTTCTGTCAGATTATAAGATTAATACAGTGAGAACAAATAATAGTGGAATGGATAATTTATAACAATTTATAGCAGATGTAACTGGAGTGCCAAGACTTATAAATATTAGAAATGTCTTTTACAAACAATTTCTTTTTCTGTAATATAGGAATACACATTAGTATTTAAAGCATCCTTTAAGACTTAAACATTATTTAAAGAATACAGACTACAGTTTACAGGTTTATATAATCATTTCAAACAATATCAGTGGTGCCACAGTCTGCAAGCAGAGCCTCATCAGTCAGCATGCGACTAGAATATCATTTCCTTGAATTTTAATTGGAGTTTCGGCACTTTGCTAGGTGGTTTTTCGGTTGAATTTTGGACACACTGCCCCAAAAAGGTTTGCCACCACTGTACTAGATAGTGTCAGCTATTTTGACCTATGAAAGTCTGATGACCAGTTTTACCAGTAGTGAACTGGTACTGTCATGGAAATGACAGAGATCATTGTTATAGTTCATAGAAATGGAATCTCAAACCATGAAAAATAGACTGCTGGCAACCAGTATGTAAAAAGCCGCCAGGCATCAACCAGGGAGAATATGCAAGATAATGGTGAATAAAAAAAATAGACAGCAAAGACAGGTAACTGGTGTTACCAAGTAAATTGAGTTGATGAAACTCACAGTAGCACTAGATGGAGACCATATAGAAGAATAGGATTTCTCAAAAATACTGGTAAGAGCAGACGGTGCACAACCTGTGGCCCTAAGGCCTTAGGAATGGTAAATGGAAGCCATAATAAAAAAACATATATATTCTTTCATAGTTATGTAGATAAAAAATCAGTCTAGCAGCTGTCCTAACTAGAACATAAGTTATAGTGCAGCCGTTAGGGTTGAAAAAGTTACCTTGGGTAAGGACCATGCAACAATCAGATTTTACAAAAGATGAACACGAAGTGACTATTAAGGAAAATAGATTTTGTATAGTTTCTATACTTAATATAAACCTAATACATATGTATGGTTAGTTGACTATTGGGTAGGGGTCATTTTTAAACATTGAAACGTATCAAATAAAAAAATATAAAAAAAAAACTTTGTAAAAAAAAAAAAGACTTTTATTTAAATGTACTAAAGCGTCACAGATAATTCCTTAGTCTGGGATCATACAAATATTTATAGAAATTTTATTGACTAAATAAAAGTGTAAGTGCTATATCGTATCTCTTTTACTAATAAAATGAGAAATTTGACAGTTAAAATATAATAAACTTTGTATGTCTTTCAAACTCTATTCATTGCTAATATTAGTTAATCAATCCATCTTGGCGCTCTCACTTTTATTTAGTCAATATAATTTCTATAACAATTTGTTTGATCTAAACCTAAGAACTTTTTTTATTATATTTTAATAAAAGTCATTTTTTTAGAAATGTTTTTCGTATATTATAGGTTCATTTTAAGGTCTTGTTTGTTTTTGCTGCTCTTTAAAAATGCACTAAATCAACCAATCCACTTCAATTAAAACTGAGTGAGTGATTTGTTTACGCACTGGACAAAAGAAGAGTAAATCAAATGTCCCCTAATGATGTGTCCTCCCACTGTAAATCTTATTATTCACACTTTGCTAAGACGTCTGCACAAGGAAGCTGCCAAAGCATATTAGAGCTTTTTGTTTGAATTTATTTCAGTGCCACAGCATGACCTGAGACATATCCTTTAATAGCTTTTATTATTTTTTTCACCTTTATGTGTTATGATACAAAGGTTTTAAATTATCCAGTACAGAGTGACCTTGGATCACAAAATGCTTTCTAGCCCATCAACTCAATCATTGCAATTAACATCTGCACATATGGTGCAACTGGAGCATAATGCATGTTTGGCATCATGTCTGTGGTTTGATATCTAAAGCATTCGTCATGGCCTGAACAAATATTAATTAACTAAATTATTAATCGTGGGACGGATGGCCGAGTGGTGTAGATACTCGACTGTCAACCTGAGAGTCCTGGGTTTGATCCTCTGTGAGAACCATAGGAATTTTTTCCAGATGAAAACTGTTTCAAGTCGTCCCACAAGTCCACCCAGCTTTAAATGGGTACCCGACTTTAAGTAGGGGGAGTAAAGGCGGCTGGGCGTTGTGCTAACCACACAATCCCTTCATATGCCGAGGTTATATAAACAGATGAATTCTACACTTCATCTGCCCCGATGGCTCGTTAGGGCTAAGGAAACTTTACTTTTTAAATTATTCATCGTCATAGACGATTTTTTTTATGTGAAAAAATGAAGTACTTACTGATTGGACTAAGTGGTAACATGGAATCATCCAAATAATGTACTGGTGATGATCCTCCTAGAACTGGTGTTCCTGTAGCAAGTGGCACTAGGGGAACTGACCTGTGACCATCATTTACAACATAACTGTCACCATCAGGAGGAGGAGGGGGTGGGGCACCACCTTAAATTAGTAAAAAAAAAACAAAATATCATCACAGCTCATGAAACAATCTTTACATTCTTATTAAGAGGTAAACAAAAGACAGCTTACATTATTTCTATATTACCTGGGACAACAGACAGCTTACATTATTTCTATATTACCTGGTACAACAGACAGCTTACATTATTTCTATATTACCTGGGGTTGGCATTGGAATCGGCTGTTGTGCTGGATAATATGTTCTTGCAGAGTGCTGAGCTCTGTGACCAGGTGGAGTTGATATATGTGTACGTCTTGGACCATAATGAGAAAGGTGAGCAGGCTCAGGCTGTATGTATGTATAATAACCAGATGGATAACCTGAAAAAGAAGGCAATAAGAATGAACACAATCAAGTATTTAAGATCTGTAAATGTAGTTATCTTCTCAAAAATCTACAAACCTGGAGAGTGATATAAAATTGGACTATGTCCCACTGAGTCACCATAAGGTGGATTGGTGCTATCTGATTCTAATCTAGGTGCAACTGTGGTCACTGGCGCTCTACTAAACGATATTGTACCAGGTAAAGCTGTATTCTGAACATATTCACCAGCAGGTTCTATACTATGTAAAGGTAACACAAATGGTGCTGTACCATGTGATGTCACTCCAGCTGCTGGCCATACATTTGAAACTTCTGCCTGAGATGGCCTGTTGGTTAACATGAGAATTAATCTAAATAAAATGGAATACATAGATTCTATTAAGTTTAAGAGAGTTAAGCTCCTAAAAACAATGTCCAGTTTGGAAACTTTCATTGCAATCAATTAATGGACTGTTAAGATTATGACACACATAAAGATAATTATCAAACTGATCCAAGAACACATAACCTTATTCAAACTTCCACTTTTTTGGAATAAGAACCATAAAAAGAATGATTGAAATCATATGTATATTACCTCTTTTGCAAGAGGGATTTTGCTTTCTCATTCCAAGGCATTTTGAAATACCCAGAAATTTACTTCAGATGAAAAGAATATGTAATAGTTCTCCCAAGTTCTGAATAGTTCTATTCAGACCTGGAAAAATGTGGAACATACTACAACTTGCACCCACCCTGCATCCATTAACAGGAAACCTTTCCATAGACAATTGCCTTTGCCACTTTGTAAAAAATTTCACAGAAATTCATCATAACATTGAGCTATAATTTATTGGTTGCACTGCTACACTTTGCCCTATGGTGTTTTAAGCATTAAGCACACACTCCTTTACTCAATGGTGTTATATGCATATCCTTTCATTTTATTTAAATTATTGTCATTTATTCTAACTTTTATTTTTCAGGGAAGCTACTGGCAAAGTTTTTACCGTCTCAACAGTTACTACACTTTAGTAAAGTAAACAAATATACACTGACATATATAGACTATAAAAGTGAATCACATTGAGTGAGACAAAGCATAACACAGAAGAACCATAGCTTCAGTAGCTATCTCATAAATCTCAAGCAAAAAAATGTCCTACTTTTACTGTGAAATCTCGCTTGTCTTTTTATTAGTTAGAATTTATTTGTATAAAAGATTGCTTGTCTTGCAAGGGATCATTCATATATCTAAGCAAAGTTGGTTAAAATATTTTGCTCATCTTGCGATAAACTTTTAAACCAAGTTGCTCGTATTTGACTAGATATATTTAAAAGTGTATATTTATAAGTTTAATATAAATATAGATTGCAAAAAAAGATTATACAGATTATGCTGTGGCTGTTTCTATGTTCTTTTTTTCATTAAAGATCATCAAACTTTTATTTTACCTCTAAATGTATCTAAGCACTTACATTTATTCTCTACCTAAATGGTCATAGCTGATATTTAACTTTTTTACTTTCAGAATTTAAATGACTTTAAACAGAAACATAATAAAACAAAAAATATGTTTTTCTTTATTACACAGTGTGATAAGAAAGTAGAATTATTTTTTGAGTATTTGCTTAACTGATTTCCAATGCACCGCCAGGATAACTAAGACTAACATGATAGGAGTTTCAGTATGTTTTTATTAATTGTTATGTCACTGAATAAATAATTCTTTATTAGAAGATTTCTTTGAATGATGATTATCAAGGTTAAATCTTTTATTAGTTAGTAATACTTGTAATCCTGTTAATTTCAAAGAATTATTTTTTGTAAATTTTATTACTGATTTTTAGTAAATAAAAAAACATTATTTGATATAGATGCTGTTGCCTGATCTGGATGCTGTTGCCTGATCTGCATGCTGTTGCCTGTCGCATGCTGTTGCCTGATCTAGATGCTGTAGCCTGATCTGAATGATGTTGCCTGATCTGGATGCTGTTGCCTGATATGCATGCTGTAGCCTGATATGGATGCCGTTGCCTGATCTGGATGCTGTAGCCTGATGTGGATGTTTTTGCTTGATATGGATGTCGTAGCCTGATCTGGATGTTGTTGCCTGATATGGATGCTGTTGCCTGATCTGGATGTTGTTGCCTGATATGGATGCTGTAGCCTGATCTGCATGTTGTTGCCTGATATGGATGCTGTAGCCTGATCTGGATGCTGTTGCCTGATATGGATGCTGTAGCCTGATCTGCATGTTGTTGCCTGATCTGGATGCTGTAGCCTGATCTGGATGCTGTTGCCTGATATGGATGCTGTAGCCTGATCTGCATGTTGTTGCCTGATCTGCATGCTGTTGCCTGATCTGGATGCTGTTGCCTGATCTGCATGCTGTAGCCTGATCTGAATGATGTTGCCTGATATGGATGCTGTAGCCTGATCTGCATGTTGTTGCCTGATCTGCATGTTGTTGCCTGATCTGGATGCTGTTGCCTGATCTGCATGCTGTAGCCTGATCTGAATGATGTTGCCTGATATGGATGCTGTAGCCTGATCTGCATGTTGTTGCCTGATATGGATGCTGTTGCCTGATCTGGATGCTGTTGCCTGATATGGATGCTGTTGCCTGATCTGGATGCTGTTGCCTGATCTGGATGCTGTTGCCTGATCTGGATGCTGTAGCCTGATCTGCATGTTGTTGCCTGATCTGCATGTTGTAGGTAACTAATTGAATCCTGAGCCACATACCTAAGTCTACCATGGTGCCTCATTGATGGTGGGGATGATGAAGGATGCTACAAAAACCATCCCATTAGTGGTTTATAGAATCAATAGATAAATGTAAACATATCATCTTTACAGGGACTTGAAAAATAATTATCTAGAACAGGGATTTTAGACCTGTGGTGCACATCCCCAATCAGTATGCTGAGGAGTTATTGGGGCTTCATGAAAATAATACTAATAATGGCAAAAATATATATTTCGTCAATGATACATGGCAGAAATTTTTTTTTTCAATGATACATTTAATTAGATTTAGTAACTTAATGAAATATGCTGGCTGAATATTGTGAAAATAAATGTTGCAAGCAATATTCTAGTTTATACACATTTTTAGCTAATTAAAATATTATTTGTAATTTTTTTTACCAAGACAACACAGTAATGTGGAATAATTTATTAACACACAAGAGATGTTGTAATATTTGTACTCACAGTGCTGTTTGTGGCTGAGTATGATGTATTTGGACTCCATTGGATGTTTTAAAGCTGCCTTGAGCTGGATACATGGGAGCAGAGTATTGTTTTTGTGATAGCAACTCTTCATCTAGAACACCAGACAATGAAATTGATGCTTATTAAAAGAGAACAACCGAGTGAGCTCTATGGTTTGATTCACCTTAAAGTGACATTAAATAGATCTATTTTCATTTGATATAAAATAAGTTTTCTCAAAGATTTTCTTTGTCATTTACAAAATTGAAACTAAAAATTTATAGATTTTATTATTGTTTTAAGAGATATTCTGTACCTAACCCATATTAAGAAACTTCAGAAATGAAGTTCTAGATAGCTGTTACTTCTTTTATAAAGAAAATGAGAATTGATAGATTATGAAAAAAGTGCTTACATAGTTAACTTTTTTAATCAGTATATTTTTCCAGATTTTCATTATGATTCACTGTTATTAGAATATTACATAAAACTAATCAATATTTTTGTACACGTGTGAAAACAACATTTGTTTACTTTCTGGCTAATAATTTAAAAAAAACAAAGACACTGCCCTGATAAAAGAGAAAATCAATCTTATGCATTGGTAGTAGACATTATAGCCTGATTGTACATTTAATATCATTTAACTCCTTTAACTTACTTACATTGATAGTGGACATTATAGCCTGATTGTACATTTAATATCATTTAACTCCTTTAACTTACTTACATTGATAGTGGACATTATAGCCTGATTGTACATTTAATATCATTTAACTCCTTTAACTTACTTACATTGATAGTGGACATTATAGCCTGATTGTACATTTAATATCATTTAACTCCTTTAATTTACTCACGTTTTCATTCAAAAAGAAACTTTTAAATAACTAACTTTCAGCTAATAGTTTACATAAAATGATGAGACAATCTTACTAGAGGTCAGATGTTGAGCAGGAAGAGCTCCAACTGAATTTCCTATAAATGTTTGTGCAGAGATAGGTCTTGTAGCATAATTCTGTAAAACGTTTTGTTGCTCATAGTTCTGAGCTGGCTGAAAGCCTGATATATCAGTATGTTGTTGTCTTTTATCTCTCTGATGTATGGATTGGAAATGTTTCAAACTTGAGGCTGGACTAAAAGGTTGGCCTACTATATAGAAGTGAAGTGTACTAATTATAATGTGGAAAAAACATTGATATGATATGTTTGGATTATGACTCTCCTAAATATCAAAATATAGCAAGGAATGTAAAAAAACAATCTTTTGACTGATGCTTTTTATCAAGTCAAAAAATTAAATAGAACCCAGTATCAAATTAAGTCTCATATGAACTGATTGTAAAAAGTGGCTGCTAACAGTGAATTTGCATACATCTTTTGCTTTGTAATTAAGCAAGATACAGGGACAGATGGCAGAGTGGTGTAGATACTCAACTGTCAACCTGAGAGTCCTAGGTTTGATCATCCTCTGTGAGAACCAGGGGAATTTTTCTGGGTGAAATTTGGTGCAAAGTCATCCCACAAGTCCACCCAGCTTTAAACCACACCATCCCTTCATATGCCGAGGTTATAGAAACATATGAATTCTACACTTCATATGCCATGATGGTCCACTAGGCCTAATTGAACTTTTTAAGCTAAGTACAACTGATTGGCAACATTAAAATACTCTTTATGCTTCATTCCTATGAAGTTTCTCAATAGTGTTAACAAAATATTGACCTTTGATTTTAATATTTTACCATGCATTTGTTATTTTTAGCCATTCTGAATTTTAACTTTAAAAAAAGTAAACAGTAAAAGCTTTTTCAGAGATTAATTTTTCTCAAAGCGAGTAATTATAAAATGTTTTATAGTAATCTCTGAACTGTATATATAAAAAGAGACATAAGAGTATACGTCAGCTACATATTTGAAAAGGAAATTAATATTTGTTTGTTCTTTTGAGAATTCACTACGATCTTTGTTTTTCAATGGTATTAAAATAAATCACTTGCTATTCACTTTTTTATACTATCTCTAAGCTAACATAAAAGGAATATTTTTTAACTTGTTTAAAATATTTGTTTTTTACAAAACATATACACATGCTACTGTATGAGAAAAGTACTTTTTAGAGAGTAAATAAAAAGTAATAAAGTATTGTTTTAACTACTGACCCCATTCAACTGACTTTGGAACAGAAGGGTGGTTGATAGCTGATTGTGTGGTTTGTCTGTTCAGTGCTGACTTAGTAACTGAAGGGTTTTTTGACTCTTTTCTTTCTGTGCCAAGATGTTCTATTACATATTTACGTACTCCTGCATCTCTTGCAGAGCTCTAAACAGAATTACTTCAAATTAAATTACTGTTCTCTTGATGGTTATATTAAATGGTGAGGTAATTGCTGAAAAAAATTCAGCTTAAAAACAGGGTTGTTGCAATGTGAAAAAAAATCTACTGTTTAGATGCTTGTGGGTTCTGATTTTGGATTCTATAAAGTTTGCAGAAGATACATATAATGAATACAAGCTGATATTATAATAAACCATTTCCAAATTACAGCAAATATTTTTAAATTTTATAGATCACAATAATTATACATCACTATTCTACATCACTATTCTCAAGATTGAAATATATATTACCTTAACTTAAAATGAAATTAATATTCTCTGTAGCTAAATTATTATGTTATAACAAGATGAAACAATTTTATTAATCATCTTAATGGACTTTCAGATGTATTAATCACATATCTATATATTGATAAATGTTAACACAATTTTATTATTTATCCAATATTTATCCAATACATTTTCAAATGACTTTTTTGTAGAATAAAATCAAGATCTATTCAATTCATTTTCTAAAACATTTAACTTTATCAAAGAAATTGATATACTTTGAAATAGCTAAAGCAATAGATAAATGAAAATTAAAAAAAAATTAGCCTAAATTTTATTATGTAAGTCACAAGTTTCATTTGGAGATATTATAACCCTTTCTGATTTTAAAAAGTTTCATATTATAAAAAAAGGATTTAAGCCCTAAAAAGACAGGTTGTTCACAATATCATCCATAAAACATAATAAACATTTAGTCATTTTATTACTATAATGTAATAGAGTTTATCTTACCTCAGGTAACGGAGCTGAAGATATTGAAGCTCCTCCTATGAGAGTAGGTTGTGGTTTTGAAGTACCATTAGATCTGCTGCTGTATGTAGTAGCTCCAGAAAAGGGTTTTACGGAGGACTGATGGGTTGAGGCAACACTTGCAGCCTGACTTCCAGAAAATTTACTTTGCATTTGATCATGTGGGTTCCATGGCTTCGAGAATATTAGTGTTGTTTATATCAAGTCTATAAGTGTTATTTATATTAAGTCTAGAAATGTTATTTATATCAAGTCTAGAATTGTATCAAGTCTGGTAGTGTTATTTAAGTCCAAAATATGCACAATATAAAAAAAATACTATTACCTAAGACCTATAAAATTTTCTTCTAATTATATTTTTAAAAAATTATTTCCAACCTTTCTAGAGTTACTAACACTGAGCTCTAATTTAACTCGAGTGACCATTTGGCTGAAATACCAGATGGTATATATATATATATATATATACTGCCTTATGGAATGGAGAACTTTTTTTCCTATTAATTTTCAATGATCTATTTTTAGCTATGCAGTCATTTTCCACTGAGCTATTCTTATCAATTTATTAATAAATAATATTTTGGAACAGTGTAAGCTCCCAAATGGGTTCTTAGAAAAATAGACTCAAATGTTTAAAATGTCAAAATGAATGAATATTTGTAATAAGACACTACTGAAGATATATAGCTTATCTATGTCTATATCCTTCATATCGGTTTGTTTAATGCGGGAAGCTAAAGTTGTTGCACTGATGCCAAATTTTGAAAAGCAAATGAACAAATATTTATGACCATCCATTGTTAATAAAAATCATTTATAAAAAAGCTTCTCTGGGAATTAAATGCTAATGAAAAAGATGTCTTTTTTTTAAACTTTAACTAACAAAACTTATAATGACATCCAACAGAAAATCCTTATAACCTTATGTGGGGCTACAATGCCTAAAGGTTAGGAATCACTGATCTAGATAGACCAAAACATACTATATCAATATTGGGTGATAAATAAAGACATACTATATCAATATTGGGTGATAAATAAAGACATACTATATCAATATTGGGTGATAAATAAAGACATACTATATCAATATTGGGTGATAAATAAAGACATACTATATCAATATTGGGTGATAAATAAAGACATACTGTATCAATATTGGGTGATAAATAAAGACATACTATATCAATATTGGTGATAAATAAAGACATACTGTATCAATATTGGGTGATAAATAAAGACATACTATATCAATATTGGGTGATAAAAAGACATACTATATCAATATTGGGTGATAAATAAAGACATACTATATCAATATTGGGTGATAAATAAAGACATACTATATCATATTGGGTGATAAATAAAGACATACTACATCAATATTAGGTGATAAATAAAGACATACTATAACAATATTGGGTGATAAATAAAGACATACTATATCAATATTGGGTTGACTCCTAGCATGAGTTCCTGCAACTGTACCATTGATGTGAGTATTTGTTTGAATACCAATATTACTAATATCTGGCATAGCCTGAACATAGGCAGACTGCATAGCCAATGTCTCCTTTAAACTATTGACTTCTTGACGTATGCGCCATAATTCATCATCAAATCCTACACCAACTGAAAATTTAAAAAAAAAACAGAAGAATAAAACATGGTTAAAAACTCATAATTGATAATAAAATACTTACTAAATTGTTTATATAAGTGCAAAATCATTATTTAGGTAAAAGTTGTAATAAATAGTAACTTATTAATAAGAAAAATCTAAAATAAATCAAATGAAGTTTACTTTAAAATGATAATTAATTTTTTTATTGAATAATCAATTTATCTGATATATGTTAAAAGGTGAATGAATAATATTAATTTAAGTAAATGCTAAGAGTTATAAAGTCCAGATATGTCCAATGGTAAGGTATTATATATTAATGTATAGACAATTTCAGCAAATATTTGACATAATGATCCAAAAGAAACTGAGATGAAAATTTGATATGAATGCATACCACCATCTGGTCCCTGCTGAGCCAAATGGTCTAACATCTGATTCAGATTCTCAATTTCATCTTTCTGTTTCTCTAAAATGTCATACAGCTTCACTAACTCTTCTTCTTGAGCAGCTGACAGCCAAAATAAAGGGAAATTTTTAACAAAAATATTGAACAAAGTGTCTTTTAATGTAAAAATTAAATCATATAATAAAAATCATCAAAGGGATGTTAATTTTTCATGTATATTAGAGAATTCAATGCATAGAATATTTGTTTTTACAATGTCAGAAAAAGGTAAATAATAGTGTAACTTCAATGTTTATAATGATGTCTTTCAATGTTCTGATGTAGTTTGTACTAAATAATTTTTATTCTTTTTGAACAAACAAGTAAAAAGAATATTTCAAAAATACTTAAATATTATTTCTATTATTTAAAAGAAAGAATAAAGTGCTGACATTATTGAAATTGAATTTCACAGAAAAAAAAAACATTAATAACACTCTAACCCTTGTATTAAAAAAATAGATGCTCTTAAAATTCATGTGAAAGATTTAGAAAAATATACTGGTATGTTTTACTTATAATAAACACTTAGCAAAAAAGTATTTTTTACATATCATCTGATTGGTTATGCCAGCATTGTTGAACTCTTCACTCAGCAACTTCTCTCTTGCTTCCAGCATAGATTGTAAGGCATCTGCAACAAATGTCGCTTGATCTAAATCTTGAGCAATTACTTGAATCCTTGCTTCTTGTTTTTCCTAAAGTATTATTACATATTCACAGATATGTGGAGAAAGAAGAAAATAAATATGTAAAAATTGAACAATTTAGGTTTAAGTGTGAATGTAATGATACTGTGCTTATTAACAGTGACAGACATGATCTTAAACTCTTTTTTTCATGAGACAATAAGAGCCACCAATACACAATTATTCTTATTAGAATAATTAATTTTATTACTAGGCACATATATTATTTAAATATCGTAGGCCACTCCCCATCTTCATTTTAAATATTTTTCAATGCAGCCGCACTTTACTTTGCTAATTGCTGTTGAAATCTAAATAAACTTTTGAGGACGTAATATGCTAAGACAAAGAGTCGAAAAGTTAACGCCTATAATTTACAGATCTGCAGCTTGACACGTGCTCCATCTCACACGGTTATATATAATTACTAGAGCTGCTGTTCGATTAAAAATTTTAATCGAAATTAACGCATAATTAAAAAAATATCCCAAATTAACGCATATTTAATCCGAAAAACTGCACCATTTATTAATTGTAACATTTTTTAATTCAATCAACATGTCTCTTTAAAATAATAGCAACGTGTTATTTTCGCACTTACTTGGCCTAAGCAATAGAGTATTAAACATTTGTGTGTGTGTGTGTGACGTCTTTGAAAAGCCAGACCTTGAAATGTTCGACTCATTTTTGGCGCGAGCAAACAAGCATCATTGTTCATTTGTTCTCAGTCTCACATGTGGGTCGCGACTTGTTATAAAGTGTGTCATCCAACAGGAAGAAGAACAGAAATGAAAAATGAAAGCCGACCGATAACATCAAAGAGTATCATTTTACACAATATTGGTAGATGACGTCACTTACCAACCACAAGTTACATTGTTTCAAAGCCATGACACTTATCAATCAAACTATAACACGTGAAGATGTTCATTAATTGCATCATTCAGGGTCATATGTTGAATTAAGAAATGACAATCCTATTGTTTCAGGTCATATAGCTGCTATGATTTATGTAAACGTGACACTCGGTTTTTTCTTCCTTTTTTTTTAAATCTCGTCTGATCTGGTTATAGAATTGGGTTTTAACTGTTTTTGTTTCGTCTGCAACTCTGAAATAACACCATTTTGGGTAAAATTTAACGCATTTAGGTGTTTGTGTTAAAAAATGTAATCGCATATTTTTAACATTAATTACGCTTTAATTGCAGTAAATCAACAGCCATGTGTAAATTTGACTCCAGTATCACAATAATTCTGAAAAATACAACCGCACTGTCTCGGGTACAGATGTAGCAAGATGTTATACTATCAAAATACGATACAAATTATCTATAATACAAATTTTACATCATGTGTTCCGGTTTCCGTCTGTCATCGCGACTTCCGTCTGTCATGTAACATGGCGGCATAAACAATTCAAAGATGGCAGAAACATTTACTGTTTTCTTCTTATTATGCATAATCCGGCTACCAACTGGCCAGCCGGTAAGAATAGTCTCCTACACGGCTGCCAGAATTGACATTGGACCAGCCATATGTTTAGTGCCGAGGGTGACAATACACCGCTCACTAACATACGACAGGTAAAGATCGTGAATGCCAAATGGCAATCACAATGCAATACGGTTTTCGACCGCCTCAATCATTACCAAAGGGCAAGCGATCTTAGGAGAGGTAACACAAAATCATGCCAAAATTTTTTTTTTTTTTTAACGCCGCCATTGCCAGCATGGGTAGGGTGTAGTGTGCCTACCACACCAACATTGTTGGCACGACGTTGATGCACGTCACCTGCCATGCCTACAGAGCGGCGGGGTGAGTGTGCCCGCTATCATCTGCAGGGATGGCGAAAGATAGGTTTAATCCTTGCCAAACCGGCCAGACCAGCAGGGTGTGTGTACTGCCGGTCGTAAGAATGGCAAGGAAAGGGTTTTTCCTGCCACTCGGACAGAGGGGGAGGGTGTAGTGTGCCTGTACCCTCAGCCGGAAATGGCAAGCTGCGCAGGTGTGCTTGAGTGGGACAGGTAGGAAGGGTGTTGTGTGCCGACCACATCCGTCACCACCGCCAACTGTGAATACTGCGGTCTCGGATAGTCCTCATTGACCACAGTTCCACCACCCTCGCAAGCAATGGGTTTTTTCTGACTAGAGAACCCCTATGATCCATCCCCCCGTGGATCATGGTATGTCTCTCTCAGACCAGGAAGGAGAGATCACAAAATACCAAAATATTTTGTGATACTCTCCAAAAACAGTGAAAACAAATGTGTAAGGCTAATCTATATCTCACAGTAACGTAATAAATCTATGGTGTTCAATTGGTTATTAAATGAGGGCTTGATCGTAAAAAAATATTTACAAAAATCGTTCAATTAATATTCTGTGTTATGTTCCACAATCTCAATTTTAAACCAAAATTATGGATACCTAAATATAATATAATATTTATATTGTTTAAATTGTTATTATTTCTAAAACATGTCTATTTCTAATGCACAATTATTTCCCTTTATTACTAACCTTATATACATCACTTTTTTTTCATTTTGACTATTACGTCACATGAATGAAATGAATAAGGAGTTGAGTTTGAGTAGCGCCGTACAACGTTTACAATGCAAACTAATCATTTATGATGGGGGCTTCACACAGAGGGTGTATGGAGGGGGGCCCAGTTTGAGGAGGGCCCCCAAAATATTTTAAGCTTAAATATTAAGTACATTATCTCATGTCAAAATGTAGTGGCTCCCGAAGATGCCTAAAATCCCTTGGTTCGGCATTGGCTTCACAGAACTATAATGTTGAAAGCTTTGATATGTCTTTCTTTTAAGAGGCCTAATGTTTTCTGCGTCTGCGGCCTCAACTGCATTGATGGATTACTATGTTTTTAATTGAAGGTCAGCTAAAGCTACACAACGATTCTTTGTTATTCTCGGGACCAAGCTTGAGGAAAGCGTCAAAAAATTATCTCATGCCAAAATGCAGGGCGGCCCCAAAGAGGCCAAGCCACCGGGCCACGTAAATCCCTAGGTTCTGCCGGGTCGGCAATTTTTTCTTAGTTAATTGTACTATGCTACAATGTAAAACAGTAAATAAACCACCTGTTAAACATGTAGCGTTTTGCTTAACACAAGCACTCACTCGCGTCTCTCTTTTTTTTTTAAATACGCCATGTTGAACATCATAAAACATTAAATGAATAACTGTTTGGAAAGAGTCCATTAAAATATTATGAAGGAATATGATTTTTAAGAGTTGTTGTTTATGTTTACCCATAGTGAGGATTATTTTCTTTGGGAGGAGCTATTTGCTGTATGAACTTTATTTGATGTATTGTAAAAGGTTTCCATATTCTCAAATGTATTTGGGCTACAATAATCTGTTCTGTCCTTGGGGCCACTGCAAGTATATAGACCAGAGATGAGCGGACAGCGGACGCGTCCGCGCGCGGACGCAGATCCGCAGGCTTTTCCAGATCAGCGGACTGACAGCGGATGCTTCGTATGGTTAAGTTGCGGACTCGCGGACTGAGCGCGGATCTTCTTTAGCGTTACCATAAAATTTCAAGTCATTTAAACGGCTAAATTTTAGCAATGCGGACTGACTGCGGACCAATGTTGTAAGATTCTGCGGACGCGAATCATTGATAGAAATCCGCGGACGGACGCGGACGCTAAATTTCAAGATCCGCACACCTCTGATTATAGACTGATTGTTAACGCGCTAAAATATATATCACCATTTTCAACTCCAACTGTGTGCCTACTCGCCGGTCCGGGTACCGAGACCTTTGATAACAGATTCGCAAAAAAAAAAAATGATAATACAAAATTTCTAGCATCTCGTTATTTTGATCTAATAATAAACGGGTTCATTATACCTTCAACAATACATATAGTACCTCCAAAAATACACTACAGTATATAATGTAAACTAGTGAATGAAAGTTTTCTATTTTTACATCGACCGGGAAGTGAGCAGGAGTTTACTTGTCGGATAATCGTCAAAACATCTTCATTTATATATTACAAATTGGGGCTTCAGTCGACATACGTGGGGGTGAGGGTATGTGCCCGTTGCGGCAGGGTGGGTGTGATAGATCTACTTAATAAGTGGACGGAACTTAAACTTCAAATGGTGAGAGGTACAGCTTATTTATCGTTTTTGGTGAACTTTCCGCATTTAGTCAAATTAACGCATTTAAATGTTGCGTTAAAATTTTTAATCGCAAATTTTTTTTGACGCGTTAATCGCAAATTAACGCAGTTTAATCATGGCCTAATAATTACTTTAATACAAACATTATTACATTTTATTGGCATTCTGAACTTGTTTTTCACTTTATGTACAGCTTTCATTGACCCTTGAAAAGTCCGTAGGCCTGACCTATTAAATGATGAAGCGGCTTTGGATCAGTTGTTTGGATGATTGGGATTGGAGGAGAAAGAATCTCGAAGGTAAAACGTTTGAGATATGAACTCCTCACTAGCATGAGAATTGAAGAAAACAACACATTGAAATTTATGCATTATTACTATTTTGACAAATAATTGAGTGTTTCACAAAAATTTTTGAAAATTATTTTTAAAACTATTAAGTTTTACTAAAAAAAATAAATATTTAAATTAGAAATAAAATAAAAAAAAATATACTAAAAAATGTGACGTCACACTTGGTCTGACCCCCTGTCACAAACTGTCACACTCTTCCACCCCTCCCCTTTGGAGCGTAACGTACTTTATGGACGGCCCTATGATGGTAAAATGAAAGCTGTGGGCCCTGTTGAGCATAGTAGGCTCGTGAATCCTGATGAATAGAAAACTTGTGTTCCCTGGTGAAAAATTTCCGAGTCCTGGGTACACATAAAACTTGTGAGCCTTGGTAAAAGAAGGTATGTGAGCTTTGCTTCATAGAAGGCATGCAGGTCCTGGTAGGTAGACGATGTGTGTGCACTTTGGTACATTTACACAGCTACCGTTAATTGTGTACAGGCGGACTCTGAAAATAATTTCACTATCACGCCATAAAATACTTGTGGTGAAGATGACACCACCAGCTAGCGGCAAAGTAAGTGCCCCCTCTGCACCAAAGAATAGTTAAGCCTCTGTTTTTGGCCCCCATATACAACTCTTTTTACAATATCCAACGACACTAGGAACAGTTCCACTAATTATAACAAATAAAAGGGGTGGGAGTTTTTTCTATACGTTAAGGCTATTTGTTAAAAAAAAGTTCTTTAAGCCCGTAAGGTCAAGTCAGGGACAGATAAAGTGTAGAATTCATATGTTTCAGTAACCTTGGGGACTTTCACTAAGCCCTAAAAAGAAATCCTAAAGTTCTCACTGAAGTTCGAACCCGGGATCTACTCCGGTTCGACAGTCAAACGCTCTACTCCGCATGACAATTCGCCCCCCCCCCATTCAATTAGGTGTAACCTTTATATAATTTACTTTTCTAGGGGGGCGGAGGGGGGGTGCTTTAAGTTAATGTCACAAATTGTCGCGTGGCAGATACTGGTGATAATATGAAAGATAATTGAACATTAGCATTGGTCAAGGAATTATTTTTAGTACATTACAAACTTCAAGTTTTTTTAGACTGGAATCTGATCAAAGTGATTATTTTTGTATTCAGTTCCTTTTTTCGGCAAACTACTTTAAAATTGGCAATGATGTTTGAAGCAGCTCACATCTGTGATATCTATACATATTGTTTGTTAATTCAAAAAGAAATAACCGTAGTTCGATACAGTAGAACATATTCCAACATGTCATCAAATATTAATAACATTGACTATTAGACCATCACCTTTAATTAGGTCAAATATTGCTATGTCATGAGTTGTAGACAAGGTAACACCAGTCAGCGAGGCTATTTGTTCATACGACACATCTCTGTTAAGAAATAGCAGATTAATGTCTGGTCATTCAGACGTTAATTTTGTACATTGGAATGGGTGTAAAGATTGTTCATTTGTTGTTTTTTTAAAATTAATTTGACCTGTTGTCTGCCATAAAAAAATGTTATAGTACACAAATGAATTTATTTCTCAGCCAACTATGTTGTGTGTTCAAGAAATAATACCTAGTTGTGTAAGAGATATGATCAGCCTAAGCCATCCAATGAGAACTTGAGTTCACCTCTCCTCTAGTCAAATACTGGACTATTCGTACCATTATCAAGGACAAACTAGCTTGAGGCAAGACGTGTTAATAAATATTTGTAGTTTTACTGTCACCTGTATGTTGGAGTTTAACATGGGAATAACAGACAGCAACACAAAAGTATGTATTATAATTAATTGAAAGAAATTATACAAATGATGACTTATACACAGTTGGTTCTTTAATAGTAATTTACACATTACAGATTGATGTTCCATTTAATAAAAAAGGCATTTTTTAATTTATATATTTACTATTGTGCTAATAAGAGTATTTAGTAAAACATGTATATTATTAACAAAGTAATCAATTCTGTCCATGGAATGTTAACCTGACATGTATTTCAAGCTATGTATTTAGTAATTAGGTCTACATAAATTTGATTCATCCATTGAATTGTATTATTTATAAAATATTTTTCCATTCTACCCATTTATAACATATCTTTTTGTTCAGCATAAACCATATCGCTGAGCACACTGAAGATGAATCAAGCAATTATCAGGCAGCTAGCATGATGCAGTTTTCATATGATGGATGATCAAAATCTGGAGCAGGCCGTTTTCTTGTGACAAGAAACTGATGAAAGACGATGGATCTTCAAAAAACACATTCAGGTCAAGTTTTTAATTTTATCCAACCCTCCCTAAAAATAATTAAACTATTGTTCTAGTGGCATGGCTTCAATATTATATTTCACCAAAAATTAATTACAAACTCAATAGTAAGGTTTAAGAAAACAATTTCTAATAAACCTCAATCTAAATTTTGTGTGATTAATTTATTCAGAATGCAAATAACTTACAATTAATTAGTTATATACATATTTTTTCACAGCATGTGTAGTAGCAACTATAGTACATATCAGTCAAATACGTTTATTCATCTCTAAAAAAGCCTGTTATCTATCTTAAAACATAAGTTTCATAAAGTTTTCAGTACCTGTAGTTATAAAAAATATTGCATAGACAATGGAAATAATTATTTTCTACATAACTACGGTACTAAAAAAGCGTGAGTGATAGTAAGACAACAAAGCAACAAATAGCAGATAGTAATACAACAAACAAATAGCAGATAGTAATACAGCAAACAAATAGCAGATAATACAACAAACAAATAGCAGATAGTAATACAACAAACAAATAGCAGATAGTAATACAACAAACAAATGGCAGATAGTAATACAACAAACAAATAGCAGATAGTAATACAACAAACAAATAAGATAGTAAGTAATACAACAAACAAAAGATTGCATTTTATTTAAAAGTTTTTTATCTGCTTTTCTGTTATAAATATATTTAGACTTAGGTAACAATTAACACACAAAACAGTTTTAGAGGTTTTAATAGCTTCATTTTAAATGAGAAATAATGGAATGTCATTATAATACTTAATAGCTTATCTTCATACTGTACCAATTTTAAATATTTTTCAGTAGACATAAACATTATAAATCACATTCAGATATCATATTTAGTAATAAAAATATCTGAGTATATGTTTCAACTTTTTCTATTTTTTTTTTTAAAATTATATCCAAACTCTATATCATTCACATAGTTTATACTTTTATTACCATATCTAAAAATAAATCTGTCTAGTAGAATTACTTCCCTTCCTAATTTAATTCTCATTTATTGTAACTTTGAAATAACAAGGAATTTAAATGGTAAAATTCTGCAAATAATATGTAAATGGACAATGGCATCACAATAACTTTTAGTATTGAAATAAATCATATTCTCTACAACATAAGTAAAATTTGACATGACATCTAGTAAAGTGACTAATTACATTGTTGACATGTAGTTTTTCACTTGACATCTAGTACAGCAAGAATAGTTTGGATATTTGAATGGTTAAGCTTGATTCAATTTATCATAGATGTACATATTCTATTCTAATTTGAATTAAACTAATATTTTAACTGTAGGTGGAAATAGTCAAGTTAACAGAAATTTTCAATTCATTCACTTTTTCAAACTGGGCTGTGGAATGAAAAAAAAAAATTGATAACATAAATTTTACTTTATCAAAATTCAAGCATCATGAAATTCTTTCTTCTATTTAAATAAAATTTAAAAAAATAACAGACAACACAAATAAGATTGATACAAATGACATTTTTACTTTTATGTTTGTAAAAAATAATTTATTAAGTTCACTGTATAATTTTCATCATAGTTTTATTGTAATTTTTAATTGCTTGGTAACCTTATTTCTCAGTTTACATAAGGCTAGCAGTAAAAGGTGAGCCCTATTTGAACTTTTTTTTTTTTTTGCGTCTGTTAGCCATACAAACTGTCCATTACTATGCCCAGACACCTTTACTTACCTCTGTCTAATGTCATGACTTGTTATAGTTGGTGTCTGTGGGACTACAACCTGAGATTCTAAATGCTGCATCAGGCTTACAACACTCCCCATTAACAAGTCACTGAAAGAATAAAAAAAACTATAAAGTAGATTTTCAGCATTAAAAAAAATTTATTGTAAAATATATAGCACTTTATTGAATTTATTTTTAATTATATAATTGAAAGATGTTAACTGATGCGAATGTGATTACAAACTGAGACCCAGAATGTATCAGGTTACTGTCCCATCACTAGTAAGTTATATAAGTTAAATCCCCCTCACCACCACCAACATTTCTGCATTATGCACAAAATGACTCTTATCTCAGTAAAAATGTATATTAATGTATTTTAAAGATGATTGTAAATGAATTTTTTAGTGTAGCCAGTTTACCATCAGACAGAAATAAAGGTCACTGATGTCAAGTTTAAACCTGAGACCAAACTTGATCAGGGGTATATCTTTGTGTCTAATCGGTTACCTCCCCTCATCCAATCATAATTTATGACTTCTAAGTTAAAAACCACAAAAAAACGTATTTTAAAAAAAAATATGTTGAAAATTATTTATTCGAGTTCCTAACTACAAACACACAAAAGTTTCTATACAAAAATATTAGGTATGATAATTATGTTTCCTGTTTATCCAGTTCTGAACTCTTATCCAGTTTCTTATGTTCTTCCATCTTGTAATGGCCATGTAACTTTACAGTGGGCCGACTAAAAACTTTAAAGGCAATAATTATATTTAAAAAACCAGAGAGAAAAATAATAATTAAACTTGTCAAACATCAGGACAGATAAAATTATGTTTAAATGTTTAGACTTTGCATGGGAAGAGAGAACTTTAGTAATATTATTGGTTTAAATATTAAAATGATACAGAGAAAGTAGTGTAGCAGGATTATTGGTTTAAATACAAATAAATAATTCTTTGCACATTTTTAAAACACTTAAAGGAACAAATTAATGTTGTCACCCTATTTTTATTTGACTAAAGAAGTTAATTGCTGGATTATCATCATTCAAACAAGGCTAAATTATTTAATAATAAAATTTGAATTTTTGTAGAGGATTCCACAGCCCAAATTACAATTTCATCTTGTTATACATTCTTTTTCATTGCATAGGGGGGTGGCGGGGTGAGTGCGTGCTGGTATGTAAGTGACATTGCTGTACATTATCATCTAAATTGCTTGCATCAGTGATAGCACTGTCTTTTTTGCATTAGTAACCTTCCTTTTGTCTTGGCATTTGTAGCAGTTATAGTATAATTCTTATTTTATCATTTGCCATTAAGTTATTATTAGTTATTGAAATTTCCCAGTTGTTAAAATATCATTAGTTTATTGAGTTCCTTAAGCAATTATAATAGTATTAGTTGTTAGTTGTCATGGTATCCTTAGTTTTTTGACTACAGTTATTTGTGTCATTTGTAAGTGGTTTTTCATTTATCATTTGACCCTCCATATTGTATATTGGTATCCAAGACATTTTAGTTGGTACTAGCCATATCATGGTGTATGCACCCAATGAATCCTCTCGTCACTCTCCTGCAATTATTCACAAACCCTAGTTGTGGTCATCCAGGTGGTGCTAGCCTTCACCACGTCATCACCAAGCATGACCTGTAGGTAGCGACCCGTTTTCTTGCCTCTGGTCCGGCCATCGTGGTCGTTCTAGGCCAAGGACTGTTTGCATGCTGTTGATGCTTGCGAGGTTCATCACCTCGGGCACTGAAGCCATGATGGTTTATCATCCCGACCCATAATTAGGTGGTGGGAACATTTGAAGTGGAGGTGGGCTCAGATTTGTTACTGCACTGATATATGTCGAACAAAACATTGAGTATTTTTTCTTAGAAGTTTATGTCCATTTATTACGTCCAACTAATTTTATCACATATTATACAACTTTTCCCCCATTATCAATAGTCACCTCCCCCTTCCCCGTAAGAATACCATATATATTAGCCCCCTTCTAATGTAAGGGCTGTTTATATCTATTACACGACGCAAAAAGAAAGCCCATTCCCCAATATTACTGGCAATAAAATGTGTGTAAATAACTTTAGCATCCATCTCTATAAAGCTACCCCAGATGAAAAATTTCGGATGATCATAATAAGTTACAGGAAATTGTAAATATTGTATTTGTTGTAATAGTAATATATAGGATACTAAGTAATATGATACATGTACAATAAAAACATTTTAATAATCATTGTATGATGGAGTTGTGCTTCGATGCAGTGACATTATCATATATATATGTATTATATAAATAATGCCCTGCTCAAAAAATTTTGTGCATTAGGCCTCTACATTCTACATATCTGAGTAAAAAATATACTTTATATTGATTTAATTTTTTTTTTGACAAAAACTGCAAATTCTGTATCGATTTCTCACATTGCACCAAAATCACCTCACACACACTAATTAAACAAAATCAATTGCTACTTTAATACAGTGCTCTTTTTATTAACGTATTAGCACGGTATGATGGTCCATCTTTCCTCTTCCATGGCTTGTTGAGTTATTGAAGCATTTAGTTGAGCAAGTACATTAATCAACATACATAGCTCTACTAATCTCTTCTGCGAGATGTTCGACTTCTTTGTCTCAAAAAAAGAAAAACAAAAACATTAGAAAATGCATAATAAATTGTTATTACATATATAATAAATTGGAAGAATAAATCATAATTATTAACAGCATGAAGATAAGTTTAACACATCAGTTAAGACTTCCTTTGGATCTGCCACCTATCCTACACCCTTCTTTGTGCCAATGTAGACTACCACTCTATTATATTACGGGTCCACCATCTCCAGCTAATGTCAAGCTCTCTCGAGTCATAAAAATCTTACAGCTAATATATCAACTGTTTAACCACTGTCTTGGCATTAGTGGATAGTCGGTGATTTGATTAAGATAATTACAGCGAACCCTGACTAACGCTCCCCCTTCCCAAATCTAAACTCGGGGACATACAATGCGTACATTCCGCAACAACTCTTTCCCAAAATGTATGTTATTCCAGCTATAGTAGTACCGGCCTTAGACATTTTTGTGATATAGGCAGGACAAAAATGCTGCCCTTTTTTAGTTTCATTTTCTGAAAATATAAATGCTTTTTTATTTTGAAGTAAGTCCAAATTATGAAAATAAAAATATGATATATTATAGTTTTATTACTGGTCTTCATTGTTCATAACAATTTATTTAAATTTGGCAACTTTATAAAGTTAAGGTTTAGTATACGTAGTGTATTTTAGGATTTTTTTGCTAGGTTAAAAAAGTATATAAAAATATAAAAAATGAAATGTCATGTTTATTAAGCATTAAAACGATTTAGAGAACAGAAAAATATGCTTTTCTAGCTTTTGCAGAAGCCAAACTCTTCAATTACTTCAGTCAGATCCAAATCTTCTGCAATCGTTTTCTCTATAGGTGTAGCAAAACCAACCAAACGATGCTGAGACATGGTAAAACGAAGATATGTTTTATGAGTTTGAGCTTTGAAAAGTTTCTCACTGCACTCGCCACTGTTATCGGGAGTGTAAGCAAAATTCGCAATGCCACGTACACATTCGGAAAAAGAGCAACCAAGCCCATTCCACATATATAGTCTAATATAACTCTAGGCAACCAAGTCCATTCCATATATAGTCTAATATAACTCTAGGCAACCAAGTCCATTCCACATAGATAGTCTAATATAACTCCAGGCAACCAAGTCCATTTCCTGAATAGTCTAATATAACTCTAGGCAACCAAGCCCATTCCACATAGATAGTCTAATAGAACTATAGGGCTTGATTTTTCTGTAATTCTCCTTGATAAAGCAAATAATTCATCGCACAGTTCTATTGAATTAATGTCTGCTGAATCTTCGTTTTCAGATGTTAAAGCTAATTGAAGGTCCATGCAATCTTTGAAAACCTCTCTTTTATAATATTTCTCCAGTTTTTTAGCGGCACACGAAAATCCAAATAGAATTAACTGATTGAATTGCGAGTATCCAATATCTGGTTAAAAATAATTTACTCTGAAATTCATTTCTGGCTCAAGTCGGATCGTGTGAAACTTTGTTGTCAAATTGTCTCTTTCTTAGTCGAGATCCTTATTTGTATTTCCGTAGGGGAAATTGTACTCAATACTAAATTCTTCAGCCAATGATTTAGCTGTTGTAATTCTTTGGCAAAACCTTCATCTATTTCTATAATTCTGGAGCATAGTTTTAGTTGCAGTCAATTGTTGAATTGATTTTTAAAATCAAGATCTTTTCTTAAAATGTTTGCTAGATATATTAATCTCAAATAAAACATCATACCAAATCACTAATGAACAAATAAACTTGAAATCGAGCATTTTGTGCAATTCCCTTAGCTTTTGCACGGGACTGGGTTCCACGTGGTCCAGAAAGTGAAATGTCATCAGCAATTGAAACGAGTGCATCGTAAATTTCAACTGTTTGGTATCGAATTACCTTCACAGCATTAACTGGACTTTTCCAGCGTGATGCGCACGCTTTAACAGTTAAACTTGCTGCCTCTTTGTTTGACATATTCTAACAATACATTCCAGCGATGTGTTGATGCAGAAAAAGGTGTATATATTTTGAATTACCTCAAACCGTACTGCTTCCAAACAACAGTTTACGGCATCATTCACCACCAAATGCACATTGCATTGGACATAAAAGGCTCTATGATTTAGCTCTTTAACTCTTGCTTTGACACCATTATGTATTTCCCCCGCATGTTCGCTCTGTTATCGTAACATGGTCCCCTCTTATCATATAGACAAATGCCCGAATATAACAGTTCTTTAAGTAAAATTTCCACCATACTTGCACCTGTAAGATTTTCAAGTTATACGAATACAAGTTATCATTGATAGAAACTTCTGAAGGTTTGTCATTTGTCGATTCATTTTACTGTAACAAATCTAGCAATCATTGTATTCTGTTCTTTGTGACTGACGTCTGATTGTGCAATCGAAAACTATAGCGTAATATTTTGCATTTTGGATCATTTATCATTTTCTGTTTTACCTTCTTACCCAAAGGTTGAATGATCTCATTGTGAATATTTTTCCTAAATAATGGTCATGAATTTCATCTGATTTTAAACGTTTTATATCTTCTTTTTCATTACCATCCAAGTCTGCAATAACTTTAACAAATTTCAAAAAGTTTCCATTATGAGGTGTAGGCCTATATAACCGATCAGACTGCCCTCTCAGGAGTACATTTTGAACTTCATGTACTCTGACCGAATGTTATTCTTTCTAATACATCCTTCCAGTGTTTTGCTTCCCGTTTATAAAGGCGCTGATTTCACGTCATCAATAGTTTTATTATTTGTTATCCATAATTTTGATTCTTTTAATCATGATAACTGGATAAATGATCCTGGGAGATTTTTATGATGCTGCAATATACTTGACATGTTTTTCCAGTCTGCTCTCATGTGTTTCTAAGGCATATCTACTCCTGTTATATATTCAGCAAAACATATACCTTATCTACTGACGTAGAATACATCAACCATTTCCTTTATAAAGTTTCTCCGTTAGCAAGCTTGCGTGTATAAGGTAATTAGAAAATTCTTACTTTCATCTTTTGGATAACCATACTCAATTGATCTGCTTTGGATGCATGCTGAATAAGAAAACAACGATATTATACTTATATCTGGCCATTAGCAGGATCATCCATTATATCTGGATCTAATTTTTTTGTTAAATGCAAAATAAGAAAATAATTTTGAAAATAGTGATGTCATAATAGTGATGTAATAAATTAGATAGAGCGTTAATCCACGTGACACTTATTTATTTGTCGCCATTCTAAACGTTTTACTGCTCTTATTTATTTCTACTGCTTTCTCAAATTCATTTTATTTTTTATTTTTATTTTTGATTTTATTTTATTTTGCTGGAATTTGCCGCTCCTTGAAATAATGCCGCTCTAGGCAGCTGCCTATATCGCTATACCTAAAGCCGGCACTGACTATAAATTAGCCTAAATGATTTTAACTTGTGCCCCGTGATAGAATAAACCCTCCGTCAAGGTAGGCATGTTTTATCGCTATCATGATATCAAATGACGCGTACAATGTCAATGAATTCCTGTTTACCCTCATGTCGCCACACACCTATTGAAATGTTTCTAGCCCTTATGTTCAGTACTCACAGTTCCCCCCCATTCTCACCATAAATCAACGGTCCAGGTCTTGACTTTTTACAATAAAAAAAAATGCAAGCAAAAAACCTAACGCTGCTCGCCCATCAGTTAATCTCCTGGCGGTGCTCAATACATACGTTTTCCATAGGTCTGGAATTTTTTAGTTTTAGCCCTTTTGAGAAAAACACTTGTCAAATACTGCCACTGACGCGTCCTCTCTCTCTCTTTGAACTCTCTCAGTAATCTGCGGGCTGAGACTTAGTCTCTTAGAGCCCGTGAGATCGAACTTGCTGTGTCTCTCAGCGCATCATGGAGACTGCCATGAACCCCTATGGCCAGCAAGCTTCGGACTGGTCCACCCTTTGGTCCGCCAGTCCGGGGCACTCCGAAAAAGCAAATAATCTACGGTTTCCTCTAGGGCTGCTGATTAAACTGCGTTAATTTGCGATTAACGCGTCAAAAAAATTATTTTGTGATTAAAATTTTTAACGCAACACCTAAATGCGTTAATTTTACCAAAATGATGAAAGTTCATAAAAACGAAAAATAACAGAATTTTATCTCAACAATTTAAAGTTATGAATTATTCGTTATTAAGTAGATCTACCACCCCAATCTGTGCAATTCGCTCACACCTAACCCCCAGGTATGTCGACCGAAAACCTTGTAATATAAAATGAAGACAAGTAATCCTCCTGCTCCCTTTCCGATCGATGTAAAAACAGAAAAATTTTTATTTACTAGTTTACATTATATACTATAGTGTATTGGTGGAGGTACTACAATGTATTGTTGAAGGTTAAAAAAACAAGTGTGCAATGAACCCGGTTTATAATTTAGATCATCCTTTTTTTGCACATAATTTTGTATCGCATTTGGATAATACAGCATCTTTCTTGTCACGTCTGCAGCAACTGCATTAATATTTCCATATACATGACACCTATAATGAGTGTCTAGACATGGTCTAGACTAGGCTATGCACACATCTGTACAGTAGACAGTGGTTGTATATTTCAGAATAATTGTGACACTGAGTTAAATTTATATAGAGCTGTTGGTTGCTGCAATTAAAGCATAATTAATGCGTTAAAAATATGCGATTACATTTTTAACACAAACATCTAAATGCACATTACATTTTACCCAAATGTTAGCATTTCAAGGATGAAAAAAATCGGTAAATAAACCAATTCTATAACCAGATCAGACTACATTTTTAAAAAAGCAAGAAAAAACACCTGAACACAGAAGCTGTACATTACATAAATCACAGCAATATGACCTTGAAACAATAGGATTGTCATTTCTTAATTCAAATGTGTGACCTTGAATACCATTGGTAAACATCATTCTGTAGACGTGCAATATGGTTCCAGCACGTTTTTGTCCGTTTGGGACAGAGGGTAAAGGTGGTTGGGAAGCAATAAAGTAACATCATCTTTGTGGGGGAGAGAGGATGCTAAGTGCAAAAATATGAAATTGGGATGGGCGAGGAGGGAAAATAAAAAAAAACGCGTTCATAATAAGGAGCAAGTACATTCTGGCTATACTATTATTTAAAAAAAAAGAGAAAGAAAAAGGCACAAATGACGTATTTTTTTTGGGGGGTGGGGGAAGTGGTGGGGGTAGGTGCGGTAGTGGAGGGTAGGGTAAACAAGACCCTACGCGTGGCGAAGTGTTACAAAATATGACAAGGGAAGGGGGAAACAGTGGTTGAAGCCGTCATTAGTTCGGAAACAATGGAACGAGAAAAAGCATGTTTTGGCGTGATGTTAATTTAAAGAAAACAATCAGTGGCGCCGAGAGCCGACACGGGTCTCAGAACAAGGAACAATTGCGGGCCCATTAATAAACATAAGTCGTGAAAAAATTGACAGATGCGGTACCCCCTGGCAATGACCCCCTGCCCCCTTCTCGGCGTGCCTGGACGTGATTAATAAATGCCAATAAACCGAATTATGTATATATCAATAGACATATGTGCAAATGTTTAACACATCTTTCTGAATTAATTATACCTCTTTCGTAAATTAAACTGACTTGTTGTTAAGCCAATATTATGCAATAATTATTACTACATACTAGTTTGAATACAAACAAAAGGGGCTGTTCATTATTTATGTCAACAAAATTTTGGCGATTTTTACCTCCCCCTCCCCCCTTGTCAACAACTTGTCAAACTTCCGTAGACCCCCCTATAAAATTACGTCAACATTTGATTCCCCCCTAAAAAAGGTAGCTTCCAAAAATGTTTATGTGGCAAAATTAGTAGGAATATAGTTAGTTTTAATTAAAATACTGAATGTTAAGCAAGTGTGTATAACACAGGACTACAAATGCTGATTAATTTTTCTTTATTATATTAAATTAAAAAAAAGTAACATTGTTGACGTCAACTTTTCTTGACCTCCCCCTCCCCTTGTCAACAATTGTCAAAAATTTTCTGACCCCCTCCCCCCTATTTTGTTGACGTAATTAATGGACAGCCCTAAATGTATTATATTGTGTCGATTAAAATATGCGTTAATTTGCGATTAAAATTTTAATCATGCGTTAATTTCGATCAATTTTTTTAATCGAACAGCAGCTCTAGTTTCCTCCACTTCCCTGCAGTGTCTGCAAGGATGTAAACATTGGGCCTCAACCTCCCAAAGTACGCGCCAATAGGACAGTGCCCAGTACGGAACTGGGCAATTAGCGCCTGCTCGACTCTCCAAAGCTTCCACCACGGATCAGTTTTGGACGGCCGCTCCAGAAACATACGGACATTTCTTCCGTTTCACCCCATTGTCCCAGCTCGAGAACCACTTCGATTGTCCAAGAGACAGATCTTGGCACGCGCTGCCTCAAATGAGCTCTTTCTTGCATATGGGCTGCACTTTGGGATCATCGACTGCTGTGTTGCCTTGGCAATGCAGTCTGCCCGTTCATTTCCAGGCACGTCCACATGCCCGGGAACCCATTGAAGAAGTCACGCCGTCCTAATGTGTTCCGTTTCTCCTTTCTTCCTTAGATTCACCAGCGGCTGGACTATGTCGGCTTTTTTGTCTATAAACGTCCTATAGAAGTTTCAGAGACAAAGCACTCCTGACATGCTTCTTGGAAGTAGGAACTTCCAGGATCAATATGTCACACAACGTGTTGTGTCAGTTTTAATGCTTCTTGTCCAACTGTATCATGAACTGGATGTAATGGTTAGTTCGTTGGTTGTTATTCCAGCACGGAGATAAACTGTTTTAAAATCCACCGCATTCATGATGAAATGAGCAAATGTGATCCCAATATCGTTTGCAGTTAGTCTGCTCATTCTGTTTTTAATCACCGAGTACGTCGACTCTGAAGGCACATTGGTCCCTAACTAGCCATGTTGCTTATTTCCCTCCATATACCGCACAGTAAGCGAATGGAAATGTAATAAGTTTATTTAGAATATCATCAGTGAGTCGTATCTCGTCTTCTGTAATGCTCGTACGCCCTACGACACTGATTGCCAACCTTTTTGGGGCCGTGTGTCCAAAATATTTATAGCAAAGTGCCAACACTCGAATTAAAGTAAAAGGAAATTAATTATTTTAGTCGCGTGCTGACTGTAAGCACGCGTGCTGTCATTCGCCAGCACTGCCCCAAGACGCCAGTAAGAGATTTGAAATAATTCCTCAATACCTTTTGAACATGTAACACTTCTATCGGGTCGAGTTTCTTAAGCGCCACCAGCATTGGTAAACATGCACGAAAGAATGTTGTCTCGCAATGTTACAACACGCAGGGTTTACACATATCTATGGCTGCACAGGTCATTTTTTGGATCCTGACTTTTGCAGTTCTTTCCACCTGGCGAGCAATACTTCACATTCTATCGTAGTCATCCACTTTGTAAATACGTTGCAGATAATAGGTATAATTCAGTGAGCACACACAATATAAAAACGGCATACGTTATAGATCAATCAATAAAAATGTGCCTGGAATAATTGACACTAAGTTCAGGAATACAAAAACTTTTATATTTAAACATTAGAATTGAATCAAATGCAGCTCTACACCTCAAAGTACCAGGGTCATATCACAACTGCCTCAGTATACATGTATGAGGTCATATAACAACTGCCTCAGTAGACATGTACGAGGTCATATGACAACTGCCTCAGTAGACATGTACGAGGTCATATCACAACTGCCTCAGTCGACGACATGTACGGTCATATCACAACTGCCTCAGTAGACATGTACAGGGGTCATATAACAACTGCCTCAGTAGAACTGTACGAGGGTCTTGCCCTTCTGCCTCAGTTGACATTCCATAGTCATATCAAAACTGCCTCAGTTGACATGTACCAGAGGTCATATCACAACTGCTTCAGTTGTATGTACGAGGGTCATATAACAACTGCCTCAGTTGACATGTACGAGGTCATATAACAACTGCCTCAGTAGACATGTACGAGGGTCATATAACAACTGCCTCAGTAGACATGTACGAGGTCATATCACAACTGCCTCAGTTGACATGTACGAGGTCATATCACAACTGCTTCATACGGCATGTAAGAGGGTTATAAACTGCCTCAGTAGACATGTACGGTCATATCTCAACTGCCTCAGCAGACATGTAGACTACAGAGTCCATATCACAACCTGCCTCAGTTGACATGTACTAGTGTCATATCACAACTGCCTCAGTTTAAGTCCACTAAGCAAGCATGAGTTCCTCAGCCAGGGTCCTTATCACAACTGCCTCAGTAGACATACGAGGGTCATATCACAACTGCCTCAGTAGACATGTACGAGGGTCATATCACAACTGCCTCAGTTGACATGTACGAAGTCATATCACAGCTGCCTCAGTTGACATTACGAGGTCATAAACTGCCTCAGTTGACATGAGGGTCATATCACAACTGCCTTAGTAGACATGTACGAGGGTCATATCACAAGTGCCTCAGTTGACATGTACATGGGTCATATAACAACTGCCTCAGTAGACATGTACGAGGTCATATCACAAGCTTATAAAGTTGACATGTACGAGGGTCATATCACAGCTGCTTCAGTTGACGTAAGAGGGTTATTAACTGCCTCAGTAGACATGTACGAGGGATTATCTTCAACTGCCTCGGATTGACATGTACGAGGTCATAAACCGCCTCAGTTGACAGCGAGGGTCATATCATAACTGCCTCGGTAGACATGCACGAGGGTCATATCGAAACTGCCTCAGTTGACATTTACGAGGTCATTTCAAAACTGCCTCAGTAGACATGTACGAGGGTCATATCACAACTGCCTCAGTTGACATGTACGAGGTCATAAACTGCCTCAGTTGACATGTACAGGTCATATCACAACTGCCTCGATTGACATGTACGAGGATCATATCACAACCTCCAGTTGACATGTACGAGGGTCATATCACAACTGCCTCAGTTGACATGTACGAGGGTCATTTCACAACTGCCTCAGTAGACATGTACGAGGGGCAAATCACAACTGCCTCAGTTGACATGTACGAGGTCATAAACTGCCTCAGTTAACATGTACGAGGTCATATACCAACTGCCTTGCGTTGACATGTACGGGGTCATATCACAACTCCATAGTTGACATATACGAGGGTCATATCACAACTGCCTCAGTTGACATGTACTAGTGTTATATCACCTGCCTTAGTTTCAGTCCACTAAGCAAGCATGAGTTCCTCAACCAGGGTCATATCACAACTGCCTCAGTAGACAATTACGAGGGTCATATCACAACTGCCTCAGTTGACATGTACGAGGGTCATTTCAAAACTGCCTTAGTAGACATAGGGTCATATCACAACTGCCTCAGTTGACATGTACGAGGGTCATAAACTGCCTCCAGATGACATGTAGGAGGGTCATATCACAACTGCCTCAGTTGACATGTACGAGGGTCCTTATAACAACTGCCTCAGTTGACATGTACGAGGTCATATCACAACTGCCTCAGTTGACATGTACGAGTCCTTATGCAACTGCCTTAGTTGACATGTACGAGGGTCATAAACTGCCTCAGTTGACATGTTCGAGGGTCATATCACAACTGCCTTAGTTGACATGTACGAGGGTCATATCACAACTCCCTTAGTTGACATGTACGAGGGTCATATCACAACTGCCTCAGTTGACATGAACGAGGGTCTTAAACTGCCTCAGTTGACATGTACGGTCATATCGTGTCTCGAAGTAGACATGTAGGCCTACGAGGGTCATATCACAACTACCTCAGTTGACATGTACGAGGGTCATAAACTGCCTCAGTTAACATGTACGAGATTCCACATCACAACTGCCTCAGTCTAAATCCACTAAGCAAGCATGAGTTCCTCAACCAGGGTCATATCACAACTGCCTCAGTAGACATGTACAAGGGTCATATCAAAACTGCCTTAGTAGACATGTACGAGGGACATAAACTACCTCAGTCGACATATACAGAGGTCATAAACTGCCTCAGTAGACATGTACGAGGTCATATCACAACTGCCTCAGTTGACATGTACGAGGGCCAATCACAACTGCCTCAGTTGACATGTACGAGGTCATATCACAACTGCCTCAGTTGACATGTACAGGGTTATATCACATCTGCCTCAGTTGACATGCTTACGAGGGTCATATCACAACTGCCTCAGTAGACATGTATGAGGGTCATATCACAAGTGCCTCAGTTGACATGTACGTGGGTCATATAACAACTGCCTTAGTAGACATGTACGAGGGTCCTTATCACAACTGCCTCAGTTGACATGTACGAGGGTCATAAACTGCCTCAGTTGACATGTACGAGGGTCATATCACAACAACCTCAGTTGACATGCTGAGGTCATAAACTGCCTCAGTTGACATGTACGAGGGTCATATCACAACTGTCTCAGTAGACATATAGGCCTACGAGGGTCATATCACAACTACCTCAGTTGACATGTTACGAGGTCATAAACTGCCTCAGTTAACATGTACGAGGGTCATATCACAACTGACTCAGTTGACATGTACGAGGGTCATAAACTGCCTCAGTTAACATGTACAGGAGTTCATATCACAACTGCCTCAGTAGACATGTACGAGGTCCTTATCACAACTGCCTCAATTGACATGAACGAGGTCATAAACTGCCTCCAGTTGACATAACGAGGGTCATATCACATCTGCCTCTGTAGGCATGTACGAGGGGCATATCACAACTGCGTGAGTTGTCATGTACGAGGGCATATCACAACTGCCTCAGTTGACATGTACGGAGGTCATATCACAACTGCTTCCAGTTGACATTACGTGGGTCATATCAAAACTGCCTCAGTTGACATGTGCAGGGACATGACTGCACTCAGTCGACATATACGAGGGTCATAAACTGCCTCAGTAATCATGGCTGGGTCATATCACAACTGCCTCAGTTGACATGTACGAGGGTCATAAACCGCCTCAGTTGACATGTACGGGGGTCATAAACCGCCTCAGTTGACATGCACGTGGGTCATATCACAACTGCCTCAGTTGACATTATGAGGTCATATCACAACTGCCTCATTAGACATGTACGGGTCATATCACAACTGCCTCAGTTGACATGTACGAGGGTCATATAACAACTGCCTCAGTAGACATGTACGAGGGTCATATCACAACTGCCTCAGTTGGCCTGTACGGGGTCATATCACAACTGCTTCAGTTGACATTTAGAGGGTTATAAACTGCTTCAGTTGACATGTACGAGGGTCCCATATCACAACTGTCTCAGTAGACATGTAGAGCCTACGAGGGTCATATCACAACTGCCTCGGATGACATGTACTAGTGTCATATCACAACTGCCTCAGTTTAAGTCCACTAAGCAAGCATGAGTTCCTCAACAAGGGTCATATGCAGCTGCCTCAGTAGACATGTACGAGGGTCATATCCACAACTGCCTAGTTAACATGTACGAGGGTCATTTCACAACTGCCTCAGTAGACATGTACGAGGGCATATCCTGGCTGTCAGTTGACATGTACGAGGGTCATAAACTGCCTTAGTTGACATGTACGAGGGTCATATCACAACTGCCTCAGTTGACATGTACGAGGTCATATCACAACTGCCTCAGTAGACATGTACGAGGGTCATATCTGGCATGCCTCAGTTGACATTACGTGGGTAATATCACAACATAAAGTAGACATGAACGAGGGTCATGTCACAACAGCCTCAGTAGACATGTAAAGAGGTCATATTACAACTGCCTCAGTTGACATCAGAGGAGTCATATCAAAGCTGCCTTGAATTTGACATGTACGAGGTCATATCACAACTGCCTCAGTTGACATGTATGAGGGTCATAAACCGCCTCAGTGAACATACTTGCGAGGGTCATATCACAACTGCCTCAGTAGACATGTACGAGGGTCATATTATCACAGCCACCTCAGTTGACATGTACGAGGTCATATCACATCTGCCTCGGTAGACATATGCGAGGGTAATATCTCAACTGCTCAGTTGACATGTACGAGGTCATATCACATCTGCCTTAGTAGACATGTACGAGGGTCCTTATCACAACTGCCTCAGTAGACATGTACCAGGGGCATATCACAACTGCCTCAGTATACATGCAGGCCTACGAGGGTCATATCACAACTGCCTCAGTTGATGCTAGTGTTATATCGCAACTGCCTTAGTTTCAGTCCACTAAGCAAGCATGAGTTCCTCAACCAGAGGTCCTCACCCAACTGCCTCAGTAGACAATTACGAGGGTCATATCACAACTGCCTCAGTTGACATGTACGAGGGTCATAGCTATCCCAGTTGACATGTACAGGGTCATATCACAACTGCCTCCAGTTGACATGTACGAGGGTCATATCACAACTGCCTCAGTTGACATGTACGAGGGTCCTTATCACAACTGGCTCAGTTGACATGTACAGGGGTCATATCACAACTGCCTCAGTTGACATGTACGAGGTCATTTCATAACTGCCTCAGTAGACATGTACGAGGGGCATATCACAACTACCTCAGTTGACACTGTACGAGGGTCATATCCACAGCATAGTTGACATCTTCGAGGGTCTCACAGCTGCTTCAGTTGACATGTAGAGGTTATTAACTGCCTCAGTAGACATGTACGAGGGTCATATCACAACTGCCTCGGATTGTCATACGAAAGGGGTCATAAACCGCCTCAGTTGACATGTACGAGGGTCATATCATAACTGCCTCAGTAGACATGCACGAGGGTCATAAACCGCCTCAGTTGACAATACGGGTCATATCACATCTGCCTCAGTTGACATGTACGAGGGGCATATCACAACTGCCTGAGTTGACATGTGCGAGGGTCATATCACAACTGCCTCAGTTGACATGTACGAGGTCATATCACAACTGCTTCAGTTGACATGTACAGGGGTCATAAACCACTCAGTTGACATGTACGAGGGTCATGTCACAGCTGCCTCAGTAGACATGTACGAGGGTCATATCACAACTGCCTCAGTAGACATGAACGAGGGTCATGTCACAACTGCCTCGGTAGACATGTAAAAGGGTCATATCACAACTGCCTCAGTTGACATGTAGAAGGGTCATATCAAAGCTGCCTTAGTTGACATTTACGAGGGTCATATCACAACTGCCTCAGTTTGGTGTATGCAGGTCATAAACCGCCTCAGTAGACATGTACGAGGGTCATATCATAACTGCCTCAGTATACATGTACGAGGGTCATATCAAAACCTCCCAGTAGACATGTGCGAGGGTCATATCACAACTGCCTCTGTTGACATGTACGAGGTCATATCACGCTGCCTCAGTAGACATGTACGAGGGCATATCACAACTGCCTCAGTTGACATGTACAAGAGTCATTTTACAACTGCCTCAGTTGACATGTGAGTCATATCAAAGCTGCCTTAGTTGACATGTACGAGGTCATATCACAACTGCCTCAGTTGGCATGTATGAGGGTCATAAACCGCCTCAGAAGACATGTGCGGTCATATCACAACTGCCTCAGTTGACATGTACGAGGTCATAAACTGCCTAAGTTGACATGTACGAGGGTCATATCACAACTGCCTCAGTAGACATGTACAGGGATCATATCGCTGCCTCAGTTGACATGAACGAGGGTCATAAACTGCCTCAGTTGACATTACGAGGTCATATCATCTGCCTCAGTTGACATGTACGAGGGCATATCACAACTGCCTGAGTTGACATGTGCGAGGTCATACAACTGCCTCAGTTGACATTACGAGGGTCATATCACAACTGCCTCAGTTGACATGTACGAGGGTCATAAACCACCTCAGTTGACATGTACGAGGGTCATATCACAACTGCCTCAGTAGACATGTACGAGGGTCATATCACAACTGCCTTAGTTGACATGTACGAGGGTCATATCACAGCTGCTTCAGTTGACATGTAGAGGTTATGTGCCTCTGGCATGGAGCATGTACGAGGGTCATATCTGTGCCTCAGTTGACATGTACGAGGGTCATAAACTGCCTCAGTTGACATGTACGAGGGTCATATCACAACTGCCTCAGTAGACATGTACCGGGGGCATATCACAACTGCCTCAGTATACATGCGAGCCTACGAGGTCATATCCCAACTGCCTCAGGTTGACATGTACTAGTGTTATATCGCAACTGCCTTAGTTTCAGTCCACTAAGCAAGCATGAGTTCGCAACCAGGGTCATATCACAACTGCCTCAGCAGACATTTACGAGGGTCATATCACAACTGCCTCAAGTTGACATGTACGAGGTGCCAAGCTGCCTCAGTTGACATGTACGAGGGTCATATCACAACTGCCTCAGTTGACATGGCACAGGGTCATATCACAAGCTGCCTCAGTTGGCACATGTACGAGGGTCATGTCCAGCTGAGACCAGTTCGACATGTGAGGTCTCTCTTTAGCTGCCTCGTTGACATGCTGAGGATGTTTTATGCGACTGCACCTCAGTGAGCCATGGAAGGACATATCTGCTCCATCAGTTGACATGTACGAGGGTCATATCACAGCTGCACCTTAGTTGACATGTACGAGGGTCATATCACAGCTGCTTCAGTTGACATGTAAGAGGTTATTAACTGCCTCAGTAGACATGTACGAGGTCATATCCTAGCTGCCTCAGTTGACATGTACGAGGGTCATAAACCGCCTCAGTTGACATGTACGAGGGTCATATCATAACTGCCTCAGTAGACATGCACGAGGGTCATATCAAAACTGCCTCAGTAGACATGTACGAGGCATATCACAACTGCCTCAGTATACATGCAGGCCTACGGGGTCATATCACAACTCTGCCTCAGTTGACATGTACTAGTGTTATATCGCAACTGCCTTAGTTTCAGTCCACTAAGCAAGCATGAGTTCCTCAACCAGGGTCATATCACAACTGCCTCAGTAGACAATTACGAGGGTCATATCACAACTGCCTCAGTTGACATGTACGAGGTCATAAACTGCCTCAGTTGACATGTACGAGGGTCATAGCACAACTGCCTCAGTTGACATGTACGAGGTCATATCACAACTGCCTCAGTTGACATGTACGAAGATGTAATACATGCCTCAGTTGACATGTACGAGGGTCATATCACAACTGCCTCAGTTGACGCCTTTACCCGGGTCATTTCATAACTGCCTCAGTAGACATGTACGAGGGGCATATCCACAACTACCTGAGTTGACATGTACGAGGTCCTGTCACCCAACTGCCTTAGTTGACATGTACGAGGGTCATATCACAGCTGCTTCAGTTGACATGAGAGGGTTATTAACTGCCTCAGTAGACATGTACGAGGGTCATATCACCTTCCTCAGTTGACATGTACGAGGGTCATAAACTGCCTCAGTTGACATGTACGAGGTCATATCACAACTGCCTCAGTTGACATGTACGAGGTCATAAACCGCCTCAGTTGACAATACGAGGGTCATATCACATCTGCCTCAGTTGACATGTACGAGGGCCTTATCACAACTGCCTGAGTTGACATGTGCGAGGGTCATATCACAACTGCCTCAGTTGACATGTACGAGATATATCTGCTTCCTCAGTTGACATGAGGTCATAAACCGCCTCAGTTGACATGTACGAGGTCATATCCTGTTCCTCAGTAGACATGTACGAGGGTCATATCACAACTGCCTCAGTAGACAGACGAGGGTCATGTCACAACTGCCCCTCAGTAGACATGTAAAAGGGTCATATCACAACTGCCTCAGTTGACATGTAGAAGGGTCATATCAAAGCTGCCTTAGTTGACATTTACGAGGGTCATATCACAACTGCCTCAGTTTGGTGTATGCGGTCATAAACCGCCTCAGTAGACATGTACGAGTCATGTATCATAACCGCCTCAGTATACATGTACGAAGGTCATATCAAAACTGCCTCAGTAGACATGTGCGAGGGTCATATCACAACTGCCTCTGTTGACATGTACGAGGGTCATATCACAACTGCCTCAGTAGACATGTACGAGGGCATATCACAACTGCCTCAGTTGACATGTACAAGAGTCATTTCACAACTGCCTCAGTTGACATGTAGAAGGGTCATATCAAAGCTGCCTTGGACATGTACGAGGGTCATATCACAACTGCCTCAGTTGGCATGTATAGAGGTCATAAACCGCCTCAGAAGACATGTACGAGGGTCATATCACAACTGCCTCAGTTGACATGTACGAGGTCATAAACTGCTAAGTTGACATGTACGAGGTCATATCACAACTGCCTCAGTAGACATGCAGAGGCCATATCACAACTGCCTCAGTTGACGGAACGAGAGGTCATAAACTGCCTCAGTTGACATTACGAGGGTCATATCCACATCTGCCTCAGTTGACATGTGTACGGGGGCATATCACAACTGCCTGAGTTGACATGTGCGAGGGTCATATTACAACTGCCTCAGTTGACATTACGAGGGTCATATCACAACTGCCTCAGTTGACATGTACAGGGTCATAAACCACCTCAGTTGACATGTACGAGGGTCATATCACAACTGCCTCAGTAGACATGTACGAGGGTCATATCACAACTGCCTTAGTTGACATGTACGAGGTCATATCACAGCTGCTTCAGTTGACATGTAAGAGGGTTATTAACTGCCTCGAGTAGACATGTACGGGGTCATATCACAACTGCCTCAGTTGACATGTACGAGGGTCATAAACTGCCTCAGTTGACATGTACGAGGGTCATATCACAACTGCCTCAGTTGACATGTACTAGTGTTATATCGCAACTGCCTTAGTTTCAGTCCACTAAGCAAGCATGAGTTCCTCAACCAGGGTCATATCACAACTGCCTCAGTGAGACAATTACGAGGGTCATATCACAACTGCCTCAGTTGACATGTACGAGGGTCATTTCAAAACTGCCTTAGACATGTACGAGGGTCATATCACAACTGCCTCAGTTGACATGTACGAGGTCATAAGCCTCCAGATGACATGGGAGGGTCATATCACAACTGCCTCAGTTGACATGTACGAGGTCATATCACAACTGCCTCAGTTGACATGTACGAGGGTCATATCACAACTGCCTCAGTTGACATGTACGAGGGTCATATCACAACTGCCTTAGTTGACATGTACGAGGGTCATAAACTGCCTCAGTTGACGTATTTCGAGGTCATATCACAACTGCCTTAGTTGACATGTACGAGGTCATATCACAACTCCCTTAGTTGACATGTACGAGGGGTCATATCACAACTGCCTCAGATTGACATGAACGAAGGGTCTTAAACTGCCTCAGTTGACATGTACGAGGGTGCTATCAAAACTGTCCCAGTAGACATGTAGGCCTACGAGGTCATATCACAACTACCTCAGTTGACATGTACGAGGGTCATAAACTGCCTCAGTTAGCATGTACGAGGGTCACATCACAACTGCCTCAGTCTAAATCCACTAAGCAAGCATAGGTTCCTCAACCAGGGTCATATCACAACTGCCTCAGTAGACATGTACAAGGGTCATATCAAAACTGCCTTAGTAGACATGTACGAGGGACATAAACTGCCTCAGTCGACATATACGAGGGTGGCTTTGCCTCAGTAGACGTAGCGAGGTCATATCACAACTGCCTCCAGTTTGACATGTACGAGGGCAAATCACAACTGCCTCAGTTGACATGTACGAGGGTCATATCACAACTGCCTCAGTTGACATGTACAAGGGTTATATCACATCTGCCTCAGTTGACATGTACGAGGTCATATCACAACTGCCTCAGTAGACATGTATGGTCATATCACAAGTGCCTCAGTTGACATGTACGTGGGTCATATAACAACTGCCTTAGTAGACATGTACGAGGTCATATCACAACTGCCTCAGTTGACATGTACGAGGTCATAAACTGCCTCGGTTGACATGTACGAGGGGTCATATCACAACAACCTCAGTTGACATGTACGAGGGTCATAAACTGCCTCAGTTGACATGTACGAGGGTCATATCACAACTGTCTCAGTAGACATATAGGCCTACGAGGTCATATCACAACTACCTCGAGTTGACATGTACGAGGGTCATAAACTGCCTCAGTTAACATGTACGAGGTCATATCACAACTGACTCAGTTGACATGTACGAGGGTCATAAACTGCCTCAGTTAACATGTACGAGGTTCATATCACAACTGCCTCAGTAGACGTAACACGAGGGTCATATCACAACTGCCTCAATTGACATGAACGAGGGTCATAAACTGCCTCAGTTGACATAACGAGGGTCATATCACATCTGCCTCCTGTGGTATGTACGAGGGCCTTATCACAACTGCGTGAGTTGTCATGTGTACGAGGGCATATCACAACTGCCTCAGTTGACATGTACGAGGTCATATCACAACTGCTTCAGTTGACATTACGTGGGTCATATCAAAACTGCCTCCAGTTGTGCCATTACGAGGGACATAAACTGCCTCAGTCGACATATACGAGGGTCATAAACTGCCTCAGTAATCATGTACGAGGTCATATCTTCTGCCTCAGTTGACGTAACGAGGGTCATAAAACCGCCTCAGTTACGACATGTACGAGGGTCATAAACCGCCTCAGTTGACATGCACGTGGGTCATATCACAACTGCCTCAGTTGACATTATGAGGGTCATATCACAAGCTGCCTCATTAGACATGTACGAGGTCATATCACAACTGCCTCAGTTGACATGTACGAGGTCATATAACAACTGCCTCAGTAGACATGTACGAGGGTCATATCACAACTGCCTCAGTTGACATGTACGAGGGTCATATCACAACTGCTTCAGTTGGTATTCAGAGAGGGTTATAAACTGCTTCAGTTGACATGTACGAGGTCTATCACAACTGTCTCAGTAGACATGTAGGCCTGGTCATATCCTGGCCTCAGTTGACATGTACTAGTGTCATATCACAACTGCCTCAGTTTAAGTCCACTAAGCAATGAGTTCCTCAACAAGGGTCATATCACAACTGCCTGCAGTAGACATGTACGAGGGTCATATCCACAACTGCCTAAGTTAACATGTACGAGGGTCATTTCACAACTGCCTCAGTAGACATGTACGAGGGGCATATCACAACTGCATCAGTTGACATGTACGAGGTCATAAACTGCCTTAGTTGACATGTACGAGGGTCATATCACAACTGCCTCAGTTGACATGTACGAGGTCATATCACAACTGCCTCAGTAGACATGTACGAGGGTGTCTCACAACTGCCTCAGTTGACATTACGTGGGTAATATCACAGCTGCCTCAGTAGACATGAACAGGGTCATGTCACAACAGCCTCAGTAGACATGTAAAGGGGTCATATTACAACTGCCTCAGTTGACATGTAGGAGGGTCATATCAAAGCTGCCTTAGTTGACATGTACGAGGTCATATCACCTTCTCGTTTGACATGTATGAGGGTCATAAACCACCTCAGTAGACATGTACGAGGGTCATATCACAACTGCCTCAATGGAACATGTACGAGGGTCATATCACAACTGCCTCAGTTGACATGTACGAGGGTCATATCACATCTGCCTCAGTAGACATGTACGAGGGTAATATCTCAACTGCCTCAGTTGACATGTACGAGGGTCATATCACATCTGCCTTAGTAGACATGTACGAGGTCATATCACAACTGCCTCAGTAGACATGTACCAGGGGCATATGCAACTGCCTCCAGTATACATGCGGGCCTACGAGGGTCATATCACAACTGCCTCAGTTGACATGTACTAGTGTTATATCGCAACTGCCTTAGTTTCAGTCCACTAAGCAAGCATGAGTTCCTCAACCAGGGTCATATCACAACTGCCTCAGTAGACAATTACGAGGGTCATATCACAACTGCCTCAGTTGACATGTACGAGGTCATAAACTGCCTCAGTTGAGAGCATGTACGAAGGTCATATCACAACTGCCTCAGTTGACATGTACGAGGGTCATATCACAACTGCCTCAGTTGACATGTACGAGGGTCATATCACAACTGGCTCAGTTGACATGTACGAGGGTCATATCACAACTGCCTCAGTTGACATGTACGAGGTCATTTCATAACTGCCTCAGTAGACATGTACGAGGGGCATATCACAACTACCTCAGTTGACATGTACGGGGGTCATATCACATTCCTTAGTTGACATGTACGAGGGTCATATCACAGCTGCTTCAGTTGACATGTAAGGGTTATTAACTGCCTCAGTAGACATGTCCGAAGTATATCTTGAACTGCCTCCAGTTGTGGCAGAAGGTCATAAACCGCCTCAGTTGACATGTACGAGGTCATATCATAACTGCCTCAGTAGACATGCACGAGGTCATAAGACCATACTCAGTTGACAATACGAGGGTCATATCACATCTGCCTCAGTTGACATGTACGAGGGGCATATCACAACTGCCTGAGTTGACATGTGCGAGGGTCATATCACAACTGCCTCAGTTGACATGTACGAGGTCATATCACAACTGCTTCCAGTTGACATGTACGAGGGTCATAAACCGCCTCAGTTGACATGTACGAGGGTCATATCGTTCTTCACCTCAGTAGACATGTACGAGGTCATATCACAACTGCCTCAGTAGACATGAACGAGGTCATGTCACAACTGCCTCAGTAGACATGTAAAGGGTCATATCACAACTGCCTCAGTTGACATGTAGAGTCATATCAAAGCTGCCTTAGTTGACATTTACGAGGGTCATATCACAACTGCCTCAGTTTGGTGTATGCGGGTCATAAACCGCCTCAGTAGACATGTACGAGGGTCATATCATAACTGCCTCAGTATACATGTACGAGGGTCATATCAAAGCACCTCAGTAGACATGTGCGAGGGTCATATCACAACTGCCTCTGTTGACATGTACGAGGGGTCATATCACAACTGCCTCAGTAGACATGTACGAGGGTCATATCACAACTGCCTCCGACAGTAGACATGTACGAGGGCATATCACAACTGCCTCCAGTTGACATGTACAAGAGTCATTTCACAACTGCCTCGGATTGACATGTAGAAGAAGTCCATATCAAAGCTGCACGGGTTGACATGTACGGTCATATCACAACTGCCTCAGTTACGGCATGTATGAGGTCATAAACCGCCTCAGAAGACATGTACGAGGGTCATATCCACAACTGCCTCAGTTGACGTGTACGAGGGTCATAAACTGCCTAAGTTGACATGTACGAGGGTCATATCACAACTACCTCAGTGTTTCACAGGGTCATATCACAAGCTGCCTCAGTTGACATGAACGAGGGTCTGCAGCTTTACCCACTCAGTTGACATTACAGAGGTCATATCATCTGCCTCAGTTGACATATACAGGGGCATATCACAACTGCCTGAGTTGACATGTGCGGTCATATTACCGCTGCCTCCAGTTGACATTACGAGGTCATATCACAACTGCCTCAGTTGACATGTACGAGGGTCTCAATACCTCAGTTGACATAACACGAGGTCGCATCCACCAACTGCCTCGAGTAGACATGCGGTCATATCACAACTGCCTTAGTTGACATGTACGAGGGTCATATCACAGCTGCTTCAGTTGACATGTAAGGGTTATTAACTGCCTCAGTAGACATGTACGGGGTCTCATCCCCAACTGCCTCAGTTGACGCTTGTACGAGGGTCATAAACTGCCTCAGTTGACATGTACGAGTCATATCACAACTGCCTCGAAGTAGACATGTACCAGGGGCATATCCACCTTCCTCAGTATACATGCAGACTACGAGGTCATATCACAACTGCCTCAGTTGACATGTACTAGTGTTATATCGCAACTGCCTTGGTTTCAGTCCACTAAGCAAGCATAGGTTCCTCAACCAGGTCATATCACAACTGCCTCAGCAGACATTTACGAGGTCATATCACAACTGCCTCAGTTGACATGTACGAGGGTCATAAACTGCCTCAGTTGACATGTACGAGGGTCATATCACAACTGCCTCAGTTGACATGGCACAGGGTCATATCACTAGCTGCCTCAGTTGACATGTACGAGAGTGCATATCACAACTGGCTCGGTTGGCCATGTACGAGGTCATATCACAACTGCCTCAGTTGACATGTACGAGGTCATTTCATAACTGCCTCAGTAGGCATGTACGGTGCATATCACCTTCTCAGTTGACATGTACGAGGTCATATCACAACTGCCTTAGTTGACATGTACGAGTGCTATCAGCTGTTCAGTTGGCCATACTGAGGGTTATTAACTGCCTCAGTAGACATGTACGAGGGTCATATCTACTGGCCTCAGTTGACATGTACGAGGTCATAAACCGCCTCAGTTGACATGTACGAGGGTCATATCACCTTCCTCAGTAGACATGCACGAGGGTCGTATCAAAACTGCCTCAGTAGACATGTACAGAGGGCTTATCACAACTGCATAAAATACCATGCAGGCCTACGAGGTCATATCACAACTGCCTCAGTTGTTATGTACTAGTGTTATATCGCAACTGCCTTAGTTTCAGTCCACTAAGCAAGCATGAGTTCCCTCAAGCAAGGGTCATATCACATACCTCAGTAGACAATTACGGTCATATCACAACTGCCTCAGTTGACATGTACGAGGGTCATAAACTGCCTCAGTTGACATGTACGAGAGGGTCATAGCACAACTGCCTCCCAGTTGTGACATGTACGAAGGTCTCATCACAACTGCCTCAGTTGACATCATACGAGGATCATATCACAACTGCCTCAGTTGACATGTACGAGGTCTCATCACAACTGCCTCAGTTGACATGTACGGAGTCATATCACAACTGCCTCAGTTGACATGTACGAGGTCATTTCATAACTGCCTCAGTAGACATGTACGGTCATATCATGCCTTAGTTGACATGTACGAGAGTCTTATACAGCTGCTTCAGTTGACATGTAAGAGGGTTATTAACTGCCTCAGTAGACATGTACGAGGGTCATATCACAACCCTCAGTTGACATGTACGAGGTCATAAACTGCCTCGGATTGACATGTACGAGGGTCATATCCACAACTCTTTCAGTTGACATGTACGAGGGTCATAAACCGCCTCAGTTGACAATACGAGGTGTATCACATCTGCCTCAGTTGACATGTACGAGGGGCATATCACAACTGCCTGAGTTAAGCATATTGCGAGGGTCATATCACAACTGCCTCAGTTGACTGTACGAGGTCATATCACAACTGCCTCAGTTGACATGTACGAGGTCATAAACCGCCTCAGTTGACATGTACGAGGGTCATATCACAACTGCCTCAGTAGACATGTACGAGGGTCATATCACAACTGCCTCAGTAGACGCCAGACCGGGGTCATGTGCAACCTCAGTAGACATGTAAAGGGTCATATCACAACTGCCTCAGTTGACATGTAGAAAAGAGGTCATATCAAAGCTGCCTTAGTTGACATTTACAGGGTCATATCACATGCCTCAGTTTGGTGTATGCAGGTCATAAACCGCCTCAGTAGACATGTGCAGGGTCATATCATAACTGCCTCAGTATACATGTACGAGGTCATATCAAAACTGCCTCAGTAGACATGTGCGAGAGGTCATATCACAACCACCCCTCCCTGTTGACATGTACGAGGGTCATATCACAACTGCCTCAGTAGACATGTACGAGGGGCATATCACAACTTCCTCCAGTTGACATGTACAAGAGTCATTTCACAACTGCCTCAGTTGACATGTAGAAAGGTCATATCAAAGCTGCCTTAGTTGACATGTACGAGGGTCATATCACAACTGCCTCAGTTGGCATGTATGAGGGTCATAGAGCGCCTCAGAAGACATGTACGAGGGTCATATCACAACTGCCTCAGTTGACATGTACAAGGTCATAAACTGCCTAGTTGACATGTACGAGGGTCATATCACAACTGCCTCAGTAGACATGTACGAGGGTCATATCACAACTGCCTCAGTTGTATGAACGAGGGTCATAAACTGCCTCAGTTGACATTACGAGGGTCATATCACATCTGCCTCAGTTGACATGTACGAGGGCATATCACAACTGCCTGAGTTGACATGTGCGAGGTCATATTACAGCTGCCTCAGTTGACATTACGAGGAGTCATATCACAACTGCCTCAGTTGACATGTACGAGGGTCATAAACCACCTCAGTTGACATGTACGAGGGTCATATCACAACTGCCTCAGTAGACATGTACGAGGTCATATCACAACTGCCTTAGTTGACATGTACGAGGTCATATCACAGCTGCTTCAGTTGACATGTAAGAGGGGTTGCCAGCTGCCTCCAGTAGACATGTACGAGGGTCATATCACAACTGCCTCAGTTGACATGTACGAGGGTCATAAACTGCCTCAGTTGACATGTACGAGGTCATATCTGTGCCTCCAGTTGACATGTACGAGGTCATAAACCGCCTCAGTTGACAATACCCGAGGGGTCATATCACATCTGCCTCAGTTGACATGTACGGGGGCATATCACAACTGCATGAGTTGACATGTGCGAGGGTCTATCACAACTGCCTCAGTTAGCATCACGAGGTGCATATCCACAGCACCTCAGTTGACATGTACGAGGGTCATAAACCGCCTCAAGTTGACATGTACGAGGGTCATATCACAACTGCCCTCAGTAGACATGTGCGAGGTCATATCACAACTTCCCTGGTAGACATGAACGAGGGAACCATGTCCACAACTGCCTCAGTAGACATGTAAAAGGGTCATATCACAACTGCCTCAGTTGACATGTAGAAGAGGTCATATCAGCTTTATGGTTGACATTTACGAGGGTCCTTATCCCAACATCGGTTGGTGTATGCGGGTCATAAACCGCCTCAGAATGTACAGGGTCATATGCACAACTGCCTCAGTTGACATGTACGAGGGTCACCAAACTGCCTAAGTTGACATGTGCGAGGGTCATATCACAACTGCCTCTGTTGACATGTACGAGGGTCATTATCACAACTGCCTCAAGTAGACATTATGCAGGGCATATCACAACTGCCTCAGTTGACATGTAAAAGAGTCATTTCACAACTGCCTCCCAGTTGGCTAACTGTAGAAGGTCATATCAAAGCTGCCTTAGTTGACATGTACGAGGGTCATATCACAACTGCCTCCAGTTGGCATGTATGAGGGTCATAAACCGCCTCAGAGGCCATGTACGAGGTCATATCACAACTGCCTCAGTTGACATGTACGAGGTCATAAACTGCCTAAGTTGACATGTACGAGGGTCATATCACAACTGCCTCAGTAGACATGTACGAGGGTCATATCCACAACTGCCTCGGATTGACATGAACGAGGGGTCATCAAACACACCTCAGTTGACATTACGAGGGTCTATCCATCTGCCTCAGTTGACATGTACAGGGGCATATCACAACTGCCTGAGTTGACATGTGCGAGGGCCATATTACAACTGCCTCCAGTTGACATGTACGGAGGTCATATCACAACTGCCTCAGTTGACATGTACGAGGTCATAAACCGCCTCAGTTGACATGTACGGGGGTCATATCACAACTGCCTCAGTAGACATGTACGAGGGTCATATCACAACTGCCTCAGTAGACATGTACGAGGGTCATATCGCTGCCTCAGTAGACATGAACGAGAGGTCATGTCACAACTGCCTCAGTAGACATGTAAAAGTGTCATATCACAACTGCCTCAGTTGACATGTAGAAGGGTCATATCAAAGCTGCCTTAGTTGACATTTACGAGGGTCATATCCACAACTGCCTAAGTTGGCATTTATGCAGGTCATAAACCGCCTCAGTAGACATGTACGAGGGTCGTATCATAACTGCCTCAGTAGACATGTACGAGGTCATATCAAAACTGCCTCCGAACGTATTGCGAGGGTCATATCACAACTGCCTCTGTTGACATGTACAGGGTCATATCACAACTGCCTCAGTAGACATGTACGAGGGGCATATCACAACTGCCTCAGTTGACATGTACAAAGGTCATTTCACAACTGCCTCCCGTTGACATGTAGAAGGGTCATATCAAAGCTGCCTTAGTTGACATCTACAGGGTCATATCACAACTGCCTCAGTTGGCATGTATGAGGGTCATAAACCGCCTCAGAAGACATGTACAGGTGTCATATCCCCAACTGCCTCAGTTGACATGTACGAGGGTCATATCACAACTGCCTCCAGTAGACATGTGCAGGGGTCATATCACAACTGCCTCAGTAGACATGTACGAGGGTCATATCACAACTGCCTCCAGTTGACATGTACGAGGGTCATAAACTGCCTCAAGTTGACATGTACAGGGTCATATCACAACTGCCTCAAGACATGTACGAGGGTCATATCACAACTGCCTCAGTTGACATGTACAAGGGTCATATCACAACTGCCTCAGTTGACATGTACGAGGTCATTTCACAGCCACCTCAAGTAGACATGTACGAGGGGCATATCACAACTGCCTTAGTTGACATGTACGAGGTCATAAACTGCCTAAGTTAACATGTACGAGGTCATATCACAGCTACCTCAGTTGACATGTACGAGGGTCATATCACAACTGCCTTAGTTGTGCTGTACGAGGGTCATAAACTGCCTCAGTAGACTTGTTCGAGGGTCATATCACAACTGCTTTGTTGACATGTACAAGGGTCATATCACAACTGCCTCAGATTTGACATGTACGAGGGTCATTTCACAACTGCCTCAGTAGACATGTACGAGGGGCATATCACAACTGCCTTAGTTGACATGTACGAGGGTCATAAACTGCCTACGTTAACATGTACGAGGGTCATATCACAACTACCTCAGTTGACATGTACGAGGGTCATATCACAACTGCCTTAGTTGACATGTACGAGGGTCTGCTAAACTGCCTCAGTAGACATGTACGAGGGTCATATCACAACTGCCTCAGTAGACATGAACAGGGTCATGTGCAACCAACCTCATTAGACGTAAAAAGGGTCATATCACAACTGCCTCAGTTGACATGTACGAGGTCATAAACTGCCTCAGTTGACATGTACGAGGGTCATATCACAACTGCCTCCGTTGACATTACGTGTGGGTAATATCACAACTGCCTCAGTAGACATAAACGAGGGTCATGTCACAACAGCCTCAGTATACATGTAGGAGGGTCATATCAAAGCTGCTTTAGTTGACATGTACGAGGGTCATATCACAACTGCCTCAGTTGACTTGTATGAGGTCATAAACCTGCCTCAGTTGACATGTACGAGGTCATATCACAACTGCCTCAGTAGACATGTACGAGAGGGTCATATCACAACTGCCTCAGATGACATGTACGAGGGTCATATCACATCTGCCTCAGTAGACATGTACGAGGGTCATATCACAACTGCCTCAGTAGACATGTACGAGGGGCATATAACAACTGCCTCAGTATACATGCAGGCCTACGAGGGTCATATCACAACTGACTCAGTTGACATGTACTAGTGTTATATCGCAACTGCCTTAGTTTCAGTCCACTAAGCAAGCATGAGTTCCTCAACAGGGTCATATCACAACTGCCTCAGTAGACAATTACGAGGGTCATATCACAGCTGCCTCAGTTGACATGTACGAGGGTCATTTCAAAACTGCCTTAGTAGACATGTACGAGGGTAATATCGCTGCCTCAGTTGACATGTACGAGGGTCATAAACTGCCTCAGTTGACATGTACGAGGGTCATATCACAACTGCCTCAGTTGACATGTTCGAGGGTCATATCACAACTGCCTCAGTTGCATTTACGAGGGTCATATCACAACTGCCTTAGTTGACATGTACGTGGGTCATATCACAACTGCCTTAGTTGACATGTACGAGGGTCATGAACTGCCTCAGTTGACATGTACGAGAATTCATATCACAACTGTCTCAGTAGACATGTAGGCCTACGAGGGTCATATCACAACTTCCTCAGTTGACATGTACGGGGGTCATAAACTGACTAAGTTAACATGTACGAGGGTCACATCACAACTGCCTCAGTCTAAATCCACTAAGCAAACATGAGTTCCTCAACCAGGGTCATATCACAACTGCCTCAGTAGACATGTACGAGGGTCATATCAAAATTGCCTTAGTAGACATGTACGAGGGTCATAAACTGCCTCAGTTGACATGAACGAGGGTCATATCACATCTGCCTCAGTAGTGTGTACGAGGTCATATCACAACTGCCTCAGTTGACATGTACAAGGGTTATATCACATCTGCCTCAGTTGAAATGTACGAGGGTCATATCACAACTGCCTCAGTAGACATGTATGAGGGTCATATCAAAAGTACCTCAGTTGACATATACATGGTCATATAACAACTGCCTTAGTAGACATGTACAGGGTCATATCACAACTGCCTCAGTAGACATGTACGAGGGTCATATCACAACTGTCTCAGTAAATATGTAGGCCTACAGGTCATGTCACAACTGCCTTAGTAGACATGTACGGTCATATCACAACTGCCTCAGTTGACATGTACGAGGTCATATCACAACTGCTTCGATTTGACATGTAAGAGGGTTATAAATTGCCTCAGTAGACATGTACGAGGGTCATATCACAACTGCCTAAGTTGACATGTACGAGGGTCATAAACTGCCTCAGTTGACATGTACGAGTTGCTATCACAACTGCCTCAGTTGACATGTACGAGGGTCATAAACTGCCTCAGTTGACATGTACGAGGGTCATATCACAACTGTCTCAGTAGACATTTAGGCCTACGAGGGTCATATCACAACTACCTCAGTTGACATGTACAAGGGTCCATAAACTGCCTCAGTAACATGTACGAGGGTCATATCACAACTGACTCAGTTGACATGTACGAGGGTCATAAACTGCCTCAGTTAACATGTACGAGTTCATATCACAACTGCCTCAGTAGACATGTACGAGGGTCCTTAATTACAACTGCCTCAGTTGACATGATTGAGGGTCATAAACTGCCTCAGTTGACATGAACGAGGTCATAAACTGCCTCAGTTGACATAACGAGGTCATATCACATCTGCCTCAGTAGACATGTACAGGGTGCATATCACAACTGCGTGGTTGTCATGTGTAGGGGCATATCACAACTGCCTCAGTTGACATGTACGAGGTGCATATCACAACTGCCTCAGTTGACGTACATGGTCATATCAAAACTGCCTCAGTTGACATGTACGAGGGACATAAACTGCCTCCAGTCTGGTATATACGAGGTCATAAACTGCCTCAGTAATCATGTACGAGAGTCATATCTGCTTCCTCCAATTGACATGTACGAGGGTCATAAACCGCCTCAGTTGACATGTACGAGGGTCATAAACCGCCTCAGTTGACATGCACGAGGGTGCAAATATCACAACTTCCTCCGTTGACATTACGTGGGTCATATCACAACTGCCTCAGTTGACATTATGAGGTCATATGTCACAACTGCCTCAGTTATTGTACGAGGTCATATCACAACTGCCTCAGTTGACATGTACGAGGTCATATAACAACTGCCTCAGTTGACATGTATGAGGTCATAAACCGCCTCAGTGGACATGTACGAGGGTCATATCACAACTGCCTCAGTAGACATGTACGAGGGTCATATCACAACTGCCTCAGAAAGACATGTACGAGGTCATATCACAACTGCCTCAGTTGACATGTACGAGGGTCATATCACATCTGCCTCAGTAGACATGTACGAGGGTCATATCACAACTGCTTTAGTTGACATGTAAGAGGGGTTATAAACTGCCTCAGTAGACATGTACGAGGGTCATATCACAACTGCCTCAGTTGACATGTACGAGGTCACTAAACTGCCCTCAGTTGACATGTACGAGGTGTAATAACTGCCTCAGTAGACATGTACGAGGGTCATATCACAACTGCCTCCGCTGACATTACGTGGGTATTACCCCAACTGCCTCAGTAGACATGAACGAGAGGTCATGTCACAACAGCCTCAGTAGACATGTAAAGGGTCATATCACAACTGCCTCAGTTGACATGTGGGAAGGGTCATATCAAAGCTGCCTTAGTTGACATGTACAGGGGTCATATCACAACTGCCTCCAATTGACATGTATGAGGGTCATAAACCGCCTCAGTAGACATGTACGCGAGGTCATATCACAACTGCCTCAGTAGACATGTACGAGGTCCTTATCACAACTGCCTCAGTTGACATTTACGAGGTCATTTCAAAACTGCCTCAGTAGACATGTACGAGAGTCATATCACAACTGCCTCAGTTGACATGTACGAAGGGTCATAAACTGCCTCAGTTGACATGTACGAGGGTCATATCACAACTGCCTCAGTTGACATGTACCAGGTCATATCACAACTGCCTCGGTTGACATGTACGAGGGTCATATCACAACTGCCTCAGTTGACATGTACGAGGGTCATTTCACATCTGCCTCATGGTAGACATGTACGAGGGCATATCACAACTGCCAGTATGAGTATGTACGAGGGTCATATCACAACTGCCTAAGTTGACATGTACGAAAGTCATAAACTGCCTCAGTTGACATGTACGAGGTTATATCACAACTACCTCCAGTTGACATGTACGAGGGTCATAAACTGCCTCAGTTGACATGTACGAGGGTCCTTATCACAACTGTCTCAGTAGACATTTAGGCCTACGAGGTCTTATCACAACTACCTCAGTTGACATGTACGAGGGTCATAAACTGCCTCAGTTAACATGTACGAGGGTCATATCACAACTGACTCAGTTGACATGTACGAGGGTCATAAACTGCCTCAGTTAACATGTACGAGGTTCATATCACAACTGCCTCAGTAGACATGTACGAGGGTCATATTACAACTGCCTCAGTTGACATGAACGAGGTCATAAGCTCAGTTGACATAACGAGGGTCATATCACATCTGCCTCAGTAGACATGTACGAGGTGCATATCACAACTGCGTGAATTGTCATGTACGAGGGGCATATCACAACTGCCTCAGTTGACATGTACGAGGTCATATCACAACTGCCTCAGTTGACATTACGTAGGTCATATCAAAACTGCCTCAGTTGACATGTACGAGGGACATAAACTGCCTCAGTCGACATATACGAGGGTCATAAACTGCCCCTCCAGTAATCATGTACGAGGGTCATATCACAACTGCCTCAATTGACATGCGAGGGTCATGAGCGCCTCAGTTGACATGTACGAGGGTCAAAACCGCCTCAGTTGACATGCACGAGGGTCATATCACAACTTCCTCCGTTGACATTACGTGGGTCATATCACAACTGCCTCAGTTGACATTGAAAGTCATGTATCACAACTGCCTCAGTTGACATGTACGAGGGTCATATCACAACTGCCTCAGTTGACATCACGAGGGTCATATAACAACTGCCTCAGTTGACATGTATGAGGGTCATAAACCCTCAGTGGACATGTACGAGGTCATATCACAACTGCCTCAGTAGACATGTACGAGGGTCATATCCCCAACTGCCTCAGAAGACATGTACGAGGTCCTTATCACAACTGCCTCAGTTGACATGTACGAGGTCATATCACATCTGCCTCCCAGTGAACATGTACGAGGGTCATATCACAACTGCTTTAGTTGACATGTAAGAGGGTTATAAACTGCCTCAGTAGACATGTACGAGGGTCATATCACAACTGCCCTCAGTTGACATGTACGAGGTCATAAACTGCCTCAGTTGACATGTACGAGGGTCATATCACAACTGCCTCAGTAGACATGTACGAAGATTCATATCACAACTGCCTCCGCTGACATTACGTGGGTATTACCACAACTGCCTCAGTAGACATGAACGAGGTCATGTCACAACAGCCCTCAGTAGACATGTAAAAGGGTCATATCACAACTGCCTTAGTTGACATGTAGGAGGGTCATATCAAAGCTGCCTTAGTTGACATGTACGAGGGTCATATACCTTCCTCCAGTTGACATGTATGAGGGTCATAAACCGCCTCAGTAGACATGTACGAGGGTCATATCACAACTGCCTCAATGGAGCCACCTTCACAGAGATTCATATCCTGCTTCTGCCTCAGTTGACCATTTACGAGGGTCATTCAAGAAGCTGCCTCCAGTAGACATGCGAAGTCTGTCACAACTGCACTCAGTTGACATGTTTAGAGGGTCATAAACTGCCTCAGTTGACATGTACGAGGGTCATATCACAACTGCCTCAGTTGACATGTACGAGGTCATATCACAACTGCCTCAGTTGACATGTACGAGGTCATATCACAACTGCCTCAGTTGGTATGTACGAGGGTCATTTCACATCTGCCTCAGTAGTGTGTACGAGGGCATATCACAACTCTCAGTTGGGCGTGTTGAAGTTCTTATCCTGCTGCCTTAGTTGACATGTACGAAGGTCATAAACTGCCTCAGTTGACATGTTCGGGTCATATCACAACTGCCTTAGTTGACATGTACGAGGGTCATATCACAACTGCCTTAGTTGGTATGTACAGGTCTATCACAACTCCTTAATTTGACATGTACGAGGGTCATATCACAACTGCCTCAGTTGACATGTACGAGGGTCATATCACAACTGCCTCAGTAGACATGTGGGCCTACGAGGTCATATCCTGCTTCACTCAGTGGGCCTGTGCGAGGGCATATCACAACTACCTCAGTTGTGTGTACGAAGGTCATTATCCCAGCTTGCCTTAGTTGGCGCCTTACGAAGGTCATAAGAAACTGCCTCAGTTGACCATGTTCAGATTCATTATCACAACTGCCTTAGTTGACATGCACGAAGGATCTCACAACTGCCTCAGTTGACATGCCAGTTATATCTGCTTCCTCGTTGACTGTGTACGAAGAGGGTCATATCACAACTGTCTCAGTTGACATGTACGAGGGTCATATCACAACTGTCTCAGTAGACATGTAGGCCTACGACGGTCATATCTGCTTCTACAGTTGACATGTACAGAGTTACTTAAACTGCCTCAGTTAACATGCGAGGGTCATATCAGCTGACTCAGGTTCAGGCATGTACGAGGGTCATAAACTGCCGCAGTTAACATACACGCAGAAGTTCCTTAATCACAACTGCTCGTTGACATGAACGAGGGTCACCAACTGCCTCAGTTGACATGTACGAAAGGGGCATATCAAAACTGCCTCAGTTGACATATGCAGGGTCATAGCACAACTGCCTCAGTTGACATGTGCAAGAGTTATGTCACATCTGCCTGAGTAGACATGTACAGAGGGTCACATCACAACTGCATAGTAGACATGTACGAGGGGCATATCACAACTGCCTCAGTATACATGCAGGCCTACGAGGGTCATATCACAGCTGCCTCAGTTGACATGTATTAGTGTTATATCACAACTGCCTCAGTTTCAGTCCACTAAGCAAGCATGAGTTCCTCAACCAGGGTCATATCACAACTGCCTCAGTAGACATGTACGAGGGTCATATCACAACTGCCTCAGTTGACATGTACGAGGTCATTTCACAGCTGCACTCAGTGACATGTACGAGGGTCATATCACAACTGCCTGGGTTGACATATACGAGGGTCATAAACTGCCTCAGTTGACATGTACGAGGGTCTTAAACTGCCTCAGTTGACATTACGAGGGTCCACATCCCAACTGCCTCAGTCTAAATCCTAAGCAAGCATGAGTTCCTCAACCAGGGTCATATCACAACTGCCTCAGTAAGACATGTACGAGGTCATGTCCCAACTGCCTTAGTAGACATGTACGAGGGTCTTAAACATCTCAGTTGACGTATGCGGTCATATCCCAGCTACACTCAGTAGGCCATCTTTGAGGTCATATCCACAACTGCCTCAGTTGACATGTACGAGGGTCATAGACTGCACTCAGTTGACATGTACGAGGGTCATATCACAACTGCCTCCGTTGACATTACGTGGGTAATGTCTTTCTTTGCCTCGACATGAACGAAGTCATGTCACAACTGCCTCAGTAGACATATACGAGGGTCATATCACAACTGCCTCAGTTGACATGTACGAAAGTCATATCACATCTGCCTGAGTAGACATGTACGAGGTCATATCACAACTGCCTCAGTAGACATGTACGGGGACATATCACAACTGCCTCAGTATACATGCAGGCCTACGAGGGTCATATCACAACTGCCTCAGTTGACATGTACTAGTGTTATATCACAACTGCCTCAGTTTCAGTCCACTAAGCAAGCATGAGTTCCTCAATAGGTCATATTACAACTGCCTCAGTAGACGTGTGCAGGGTCATATCACAACTGCCTCAGTTGACATGTACGAGGTCATTTTACAATACCTCAGTAGACATGTACAGGGTCATATCACAACTGCCTCAGTAGACATGTACGAGGGTCATATCACAACTGCCTGGGTTGACATATACGAGGTCATAAACTGCCTCAGTTGACATGTACGAGGGTCTTAAACTGCATCAGTTGACATTACGAGCTCACATCACAACTGCCTCAGTCTAAATCCACTGGCAAGCATGAGTTCCTCAACCAGGGTCATATCACAACTGCCTCAGTAGACATGTACGAGGTCATATCACAACTGCCTTAGTAGACATGTGAGGCATATCACAACTGCATCAGTTGACATGTACGAGGGGTCATATCACAACTGCCTCAGTTGTCATGTACGAGGAGCATATCACAACCTCAGTTGACATGCACGAGGGTCATAAACACCTCAGTAGACATGTACAGGGGCATATCACAACTGCCTCAGTTGACATCATGCGAAGGTCATATCACAACTGCCTCAGTAGACATGTAGGCCTACGAGGTCATATCACAACTGCCTCAGTTGACATGTACGATTGTCATATCACAACTGCCTCAGTTTAAGTCCACTAAGAAAGCATGAGTTCCTCAACCAGGGTCATATCACAACTGCCTCAGTAGACATGTACGAGGTCATATCACAACTGCCTCAGTAGACATGTACGAGGGTCATATCACAACTGCCTCAGTAGACATGTACGAGGGTCATATACTGCCTCAGTAGACATGTACGAGGGTCTTATCACAACCTTTACTCAGTTGACATGTACGAGGGTCATATTGCCTCCATTGACATGTACGAGGGTCATATCACATCTGCCTCAGTAGACATGTACAGGGGGCATATCACAACTGCCTCAGTTGACATGTACGAAGGGTCATGTCACAACTGCCTCGGTCGACATGTACAATGGTCATATCACAACTGCCTCAGTAGAAATGTACGAGGGTCATGTCACAACTGCCTCGGTTGACATGTACGAGGGTCATATAACAACTGTCTCAGTAAACATGTAGGCCTACGAGGGTCATATCACAACTTCCTCAGTTGACATGTACGAGGGACATAAACTGCCTCAGTTGACATGTACGAGGGTCATATCACAACTGTCTCAGTTGACATGTACGAGGGTCATAAACTTTCTCAGTTGACATAATATGAGGTCATATCACAACTGTCTCGTTGACATGTGAGGTCATATCATAACCTCAGTTGACATAAACGAGGGTCCTTATCACAACTGCCTCAGTAGACATGTACGAGGGTCATATCACAACTGCCTCAGTTGACATGTACGAGGGTCATATCACAACTGCCTCAGTTGACATGTACGAGGGTCATAAACTTTCTCGGATTGACATGTACGAAGGTTATATCACAACTGTCTCAGTAAATATGTAGGCCTACGAGGGTCATGTCACAACTGCCTCAGTTGACATGTACGAGGTCATATCACAACTGCCTTAGTTGACATGTACGAGGGTCATAAACTTTCTCAGTTGACATGTACGAGGGTCATATCACAGCTGTCTCAGTAAACATGTAGGCCTACGAGGTCATGTCACAACTTCCTCAGTAGACATGTACGAGGGTCATATCACAACTGCCTCGGTTGACATGTACGAGGATCATGTCACAACTGCCTCAGTTGACATGTACGAGGATCATATGCAACTGCCTCAGTTGACATGTACGAGGATCATATCACAACTGCCTTGGTTAAAGTCCACTAAGCAAGCATGAGTTCCTCAACTACTTATTATCCCCACCCCACATTTTTTAATTCTTCTGGATGAAGCAGTGGCGTACCTGGGGGGGGAGGTGGAATACGGTCCACACCGGGCGGCACTTTTTATTACTTTTAGGGGAGCGGCAAAATGTATAGATTAAATTGAAATACCTAAATGAGAGGGCGGGAAAATCGTCTTCCGCCCTGGGCGGCCCGATACCCACGGTACGCCGTTGGGATGAAGTAAATTTTTCTACTAAAAACGGAAGAATTAACATATATATATATACTAACCATGGATACATCTATATTTTTCAGGTTGTAATAAATACAACAATATATCCTTCTTATCAGTGATATAAGGTCATCTATTTCCATGGATTTAAGAAACATTTTCTCCTGAATATGGAAAATGTAAAATCTATTTCTATGGATGCAATATCTTCTACATACAATAGATAACATATTTTTTATTTTTAAAATAATTTCTTCGTACTATGGATACAATAATTAAACGATTTCTCCTTACCATTTATAACATAATGTTTCCTTACCATGGATATGTTACCATTCTACAATATTAATATATACATACCATACGGCTTTCATTCAGTATTATCTGCTTACTATAGATACCATGTTATTTAGTAGATACACCAAAGTGTACAATCTAATTTTGCGATAATGCAGTCTTGTACCCATATTGACATGTAAAGGAAACACAAATATTTTTCAAAATAAATTAAATTGCATGATGTACCTTGGTATATCTATTTCATACCCCAACAGCCTATATGGTAATTACCATCCAAAGTGCATACCTACACTACTTGTCCAATTGAAATGTTCTACAATTGTTCATGAGCAACTTATCTATAATATTTGACAGCCAATGTCATACTTAATAGCCTAGATGTCTTTAAAATGTCTTTTCCTCTTAAAAACTCAAAGATTTGTGAATATTACAGTAATACATAATTGGAAATGTATGAAATATGTTCATTTAATATGTTAATATTATTTCTCATGGCCTTCTTCATCATGGTGTTTGTGTTCATCACTACGCTGTTTTACTTGTATCTTTGTCATTTCTCAAATCTATAGAATATCAAATCACGTGTCATGGCATATGTCTTTTATTGCTACAGTAATTATTACATTATCTTGTAGACGGTCTATCTCTCCTTGTATGTCATACTATATGGATAAAGATACAGAAAACTGTCTAATCTGAAGCGATCTTAAAGTAATTCCACTAAAGAGCTATTCAGATACATACTTCTTAAATTGTTGTATTCATCATATACAAAAAGCATCCTAAGTCTATCCAATAGTACAATTGTCACATCTATTTAACTGACAAAAAATCAATTTATTTTAACAAAATGTCCATCAATCATGTCCATTAATTTAACAAAAAAATCAACTTAGTCCATGGTGTGTGTCTAGTCATTGTCACGGTACACAGTATTCAAATGAAATCAGACACTCTGTGTGTTTGTATGCTATGACTATAGACTTGTCATAATCTAACCACAATGATAAAACAACAATCAACAGTGGTAAAAATAGCAGAATACGAATGCTGAATTATTCTTTGGTTACGCTGTAACCTCAAATGAAAACGAAATGTGAATATTATTGGTTACGCTGTAGCCTCATCTGAAAACGAACTGTGAATATTACTGGTTAAGCTGTAACCTCAAAAAAAGTATTCAAAAAGTAGACATGGATTATGGTTATAATAGTCAACATAAATAAAAGTAATAAGCCAGTACATAAATGACTTATTCACTTCACCAGGTCAAAAAGGTACAGTCCTAAGCCTAACATTCAAAATATCTTTTATAAGGAAACACAGATATTGTGCGCAGCTTCTATCACATTCTATTCATCATTAGAGTAATTCTGAACTTTCAGAGTGGTTACACCTGACATATCTACTATAAACGTTATGTAGGACACATGTATAGTCTGATCAAATGTTTAATTACTGTGGTACATGACACATTTCTTATGCCGTGACAAAAGTCTTTTACCAAGGACATGTCACTTGTGTTTTAGTTTCAATGTTACGATTTCATTGTCCATATTTCTTTTCTACATTACCATCTCGGTAAAATGTCAGTTTAAAATTTAATTCACTTATAATATCTATATTCTGCTTTATTTCTCTGTGAACGGCATATTATTTCTTACAATAAAAAACTTGATATTTTAGAGATATGTATTTATCAGGATCAAGTGTAGAAAAGTAATAAATATAAATCAATCATCTTAATTCATAGTTTCCATTCATTGTATCCATAGATATCTATGATTATCTGTTAGTCATTATTATACATCATCATAAGTCCTGGCATCATTTCATCTATATCAAGACGTCATTTTTATCATCGCCATATTTATATCAACTCATTTGGCCAAAAACTTTCTGAGATATGATTTTTTAATTTTAAGGGTAATCGCTAGTGCGCGTGACATTTACATTTTCGCGATATTTGAACGTGAATATTTCAAAAACTAAAGAGATATCAGGCTGAAATTTTCAGTATTTACTCATTGTTTGGTCCTGAGTTGAATGATTTATTATCTCAAGTATAGCTTGCACACAGAATGCCCTAAAATTTTCCAAACATCGCACTTCAGACAGTTTTCATCAATATTTGACTCGGTATAGCCAAGACATGCAATGATGTTTGTTATACAATTAGTAAGTACCATATATGTGTTTATTTTTTTGATAGAGAATTCCTGTTAATCAATAATAGTGTACTCATGGTGGGCCCCCTTTAAGCATCATGGTCGTCCATTTTGCACTTATTGCGACCCCTAGACTGACCATGCGGACAGTAATTCACACTTTTCATGCGCACTTGTTAACCTTGGCAAGTACTAGCTATGGTGAAAATTTCGCTTGGAGTGAAAAAGAATTGCATGAAATTGCATGATTATACACTATTATTGAATATTGCGTGGCGAATATTTAAAAAACTAAAAAAGGTATCAGGCTGTAATTTTCAGTATTTACTCATTGTTTTATCCTGAGTTGAATGATGTATTTATCTCAAGTGTAGCTTACACACAAAATGCCCTAAAACATTCCAAACATTGCACTTCAGACAGTATTCATCAATATTTGACCACGCACGCTACGGGCCTCATTAACGTGTATTATGGTAAATCAGCATAGCAATGAGAAATGTCTATCAGAATTTTATGAAAAAATACAGTTAGGTTTAGTTACAAAATCAAATTACAGATTGTTTGTTTTTATCAACCATACAAGCAACCATGCAAGGCGGATATCAGCGTATGCTCATTATGCTTCGATGCAGTTAACTGATGGTATCTTATCTATGTACACACAGTCCTACTATCAAACTGTTTCTTGCAATTGGCAAAATGCACATCACCATAGCAATACTGTCTTGGTGAGCTGCCAGACCAACATTGGTGGTGGAAGATTGTACATTAGTGAATGTTATCCAGCAGATATCGTCGCGACTTGGCCAAGTTAATCTGTTTGTAATCTGTTTGAATCAGTAAAACAGTACAAAAAAGCAGCCATCGGTCTAATTTACTTTGAAGTTACTATAAATTAGTTTTCATAATTGAAATATATTTGTGCTTTAATCTGTATACATTTCATGCTGATACATATTTTTTTAGCAATTTTGATCATGTTAATTAATGATTTTGTTTGAGGTGAATGAGAAACGCATTTGGTTCTAAATATTGTAAAAAAATTAGGAGCTACACCATAGGTTTCATGTTAACACAAAATTGAAAAAGTAAGCAAACAAAACACATAGCAGGGATTACATTACTAACAGCAAAAGACGTCCTAAATAATTATTAGACTTCATATCTTTATATTCAGTTTTAACAAAAATAGCTTTAAAAATTCTGTACGCATTTTTTAATAGCTAATTGTCTGATTTTCCATGGTCTACAATGTAGAAATTTTCTTTGGCATATTAGTGCTTTGGATTACAGGCATCTCTCTAGGACAAATTAAGCTCATAAACCAAGGTAAGAAGGCAATATCATAATAAAAAAAACTGGTTCTTTTAAAGCGGCACAAAACTTAATGACAAGCCATTTTGGCCACTTCCCGATATTTAAATGCTTATTTAGGATATATTTAAGCTGTATAAATATATGCCTGCATTATTTAAAAATTTTCTCAGTGGAATAATCTATTTAAAAAGCTGAAGTAAATCATTTTATTTTAAACCATTTCTACCTTAGATATCAATGTGTTATTTTTGTTAGCCTTTTTTTCAAATGTATATTTTGGATAGAGTAATCATTCTAGAAATTTCTTACGTTTTTAACACAATGCAGGATAACTTTTTTCCTGTATGGTAGTTTAAACATTCCCCTGAAAAATGGACACTTATTATTTTCCCTAAAGAAAAAAGTTGAAGTATCAAAAAAAAACTGATAAAATGTATGTGTCCTAGTTGTAGCAGTCATTATAAAAAAAAAACCTTACTGCTAATTTAGTTCATCTTCATGGCCTTGCGGTGAATATAAAAAGAAAGTGTCAAACAACTTTGGTGCACTACCCCATTTGCTGGAGTAAGAGATTTAGTAAAAAATAAGTAAAGGGTTCCCTTCTTAGCCCTTACGGGCCATAGGGGCAGATGAAGTGTAGAATTCACCTGTTTCTATAACCTCGGCATCTGAAGGGATTGTGTGGTTAGCACAACGCCCAGCCGCCTTTACTTCCCCAACCGTCGGTACCCATTTAAAGCTGGGTGGACTTGTGGGACGACTTTGCAACAAATTTCACCTGGAAAAATTCATGGGCCTCCACCGAGGATCGAACCCAGGACTCTCAGGTTGACAGTCAGTATCTACATCACTCGGCCATCCGTCCCACTGGGGAATTTAGTATTCCAGCATTAAGCGGTATTGGCAAGATAAAAATTATGATATTTCAATGTTTCAATCTGTGCTTAGAACAGGTGAAACAAAAACAAGAAAGATAAACGTGAAAGTCTTGAGTGATAAACTTCAGATAAAGAAAAAATTAAATCACAAGTTGAAGAGAAAGGAAGAGAAAATAATGAAGTTGAAGAAAGAAAGGATTCACTAAAGAAGAGAAGTAAATACTGCACCATGAGGGTCATTTCTTTATCAGCAAGAAAAGTTCAAGTGAAAAATGAAAAAAAAATGCTCTCTTAAAGACAGTTGCATTCAAAGATAAAAAGCAGCACTGAAACAGTTAACTAAGATGAAGAAGGAGAAAGTGGAGATATGGCATCTACAATGAGAAATTGATTTCTTTAACTGAACACAATATGGCAGCTACAAAAATCTGCAGCTTGTTTTTTGGCAAGGACAGCTAATTCCGCTTATCACTCTTGGTTACTCATGGACTAATCAATGAGTCATGAGCTCAAAACAACCCTGTCAATATGTTGAAAGCAAACTAAAGATGTATTATTTTTTTCAAAAACTTTTATTTAAAAAAAACTAGTATAAAGAATCGAACTGTCAACTGCCTGATGATTACAGGCTATAAAATCCGGTATTAAATACTGTTTTACAAAAATTAAATTAAAAGAAAACATTTTGACATTATAAGAATTGTTGAAACCTATTGTAAATAATTAATTTTTGTTTTTTAATTTGTTGTGAATAACAACAGGTACCAGTCATGAAGCACATCCTGGAAAGCCTAATAGATGTTGCAGGTAATCTGTCCAACACCTGACCAGATTTAAAGCATTCTCTCCACCACTGAACAACATGGTGGTGAGGAGGCTTTGGTATGTTTGCTCACTATTGCAAATAAAAATGGTTAGTAAAGATATATTTATTCACAATTTGCCATGGTGCTATGAAAAAAAAAACAAACTAAGTGCGCATGAAGTTGAGCTACATTAGGCTGTAGGCTGTGCAAAGGGCTGATGAATTAAAGAGATAAAAAACAGATATAAGTTAAAATTAAATTACTTATATTTTTATAGAAAAATAAATGATTTATCCTTCTCTCTTTAAAGAGCCATCACATTTTCTTGTCAAAACCATAAATCACACAAAGCAGAATGGAACAAAATGCCATAAAGTTGTCTATTTTTTGCTCTTATAAAATATGAGATAAATATAGAAACTGGATCTTAAATACAAAATGTCGAATCCCCTACAGTAATGTTGGTAATAACAACCTTTCACCACTTTATTATTTATCTTATAACTAAAATGTGTTTGGCATGTCCCAATTCCTTTCCCCATTTTTATTTTAAATGGTACATTTTTAGCTTTAATAAAAACCATTAAACGTTTTGACTTTCCTAATTCTAATAGATTTTCTATATAGGTTTATTAAACTATCATTAGTCAGTCAGAAAACTGCATATTGTCTTTTTAAATACAATTTTCTCCTATTGATTAGTGAGATATTAGATTGACAATATTGATGTAAAAAATTGTAAGCTTTCAACATGTAGATTAGATATAAATATATTGCTTTTTGCAACACAATTAATTAAATGGGTAAAACATTTGTTTTTTTTACAAGTGCATAATTAATAAATGTTAAATCTGTAACATGATTATGCACAGTTTACTAAACTAAAGTTACTTTATCCAATAAAATGTTATCTTTCTCAAAAACAAATTACTATTTAGTATAATATCCACAAACACATGACATACTGCAGTGAAATAAAATTCACATTGTTCTATAAAATATAAAACAACATATGACATAAATAAAACATATATTGCAAGCATAAAAGTTTGAGCCATCTATCTTTAACGGCCATCCAAGATATACAGTTTTGAAATTTATTACTTGTCATTTAACTTGTGATTGAACAGTATTTTTATTATTGTAGATCTTATAAAAAGAACTCTACATTGAGAAAATGCATCATGATATATGTCTACTAATTTTACAATCAACATAACATGTACTTTTTTTTAAAAATCTAATAACACTTTATGGTCTGTGGTGAAAATAAATCACTTTAAAAAATCCTAACTCCTGCTTCTAATTAAGATAAAGTCACAAATAAGGTTATAAAGTGGAAAGTATGCAATATATGTACTTTTCTTTTCCTATTAAAGAGTTGCAGGTGAAATTTTTAATAAGTTAAAACAACTTGATATAATGGTCTTTGCGGATGCTGATAGTAGGCCAACATCAAATGAGTAATATTTTTAGTGTAAAAATGTTGCTGCAAAATATCTCTTTTATGCAAACCTTGTCTTGTTTCTAGTGTTACAGAAACTGAATACAAAATAATGTAATGATAAGTAAAGGAGATGTCGAGACGAAAGCATATTCACATTTAGTCTACCTCCTAACTTGCAACTAGTCTAACATAGACACAATTGTCAATTTATCAAGGTACTGGAAAGTTTAAAAAAAGCAAGAATGTTCTTCCGGGCTAATTAACGATATTAATATCCATATCGATCACAATGGCATCATACTCTTTTATACAATAAATCCAAATAACTTTAAAATAATGATGAAAATAATTCATGTAAATAAATAAAACATTTTTAACAATTATTTTTTAACGATATGGTCGTTACATAAGGGACGTCAGTGGTATGTACTGTTATTAAAAAAAAAACTTAAGAGAATATTATCTATTCGAGGTGGACCATTTTGAAGCATCGGTAGACAACATTTAACTATATCAGTTCAGGGTGGTATTAATATTTAATATTATAATACATGCTTATAAAAGATAAATTAATGGCTAAAGTTAGATGGTCTTTTCTTTCTAATCTACGTAGTAGAACTTTAATTCAAATAATATTCCGCCAATAACATTTAAGACATTAGTTGGATTTGCACTGACATGCATAATATGAGAACATTAAAAAGTAGCGGCGGCTGAGGTTTGCAATGTGCATATTTAGGGGCCGTTCACATATTTTAGAAAGCAAAATTACCAGAAATGTATGATCCCCCACTCTTTAAAACGATATATACAGTTATTTCATGAAATAACTAGGTATGCTTTAAAGTAACGGATTCTGCTAACGATAACATATACAGTAGGGGGTGTGCCGGATCCGTTTTTTCAACCCGGATCCGGATTTTCTTATGCGAAATCCGCCCGGATCGGTACCAGGTCCGGATTATTATTCGGATTTAGGTACTTTGCGAATACCGGTAAATCTGAGGTTTGGATGCCTTCTGAACAGTTGGCCTAAATGGCTAGAAAATGACATTGGCTGATTGGAAGTTGGAAGTGAAAGAGCTTTGAAATAAATTAGAAAATGAGAAATTATTCAGAAATCACTGAAGTCAGAATATAGCACCGTTGATAATAAGTTATTATCCATATGTAACTAAACTCGCTGTTAGTTCTAACTCGCTGCAAGGTCAAAAGAAGGAAAACAACAACTTTACTATTAGTCTATTACTTTCATTACTTTGGCACTTGCCACTTGGCAGTGTAATTTTTAACTATTGTAGTGCACTAATTGTTTTGAATCTGAGGAGAAAGTCAGACTCATCATCTGAGTTCATCTCGTCTTATATTTGGCTCATTGGATGATGGATGCTTATTGTTGTTGTTCAAATGTTCATAGTTTATGATGTGTAATGAAATGGATAATTAATTAGAAAAAAACAAATAACAAAGTTGAATTGAATTGAGATTTGAGAACAATAATTCTGTATTTCTGTACTTTACAAGTTTGAGAATTCGAAATACAAATTTTAATGAATTCAATTGGCATTTGACAAAACCCTAAAGAAGTAAGAATAAGATGTTGATAACTAACTAATGACTATTAGTTTTGTTAACAGTGTTAAGTTACTCAAGTCCACAGCCAAATAATGTACACATTCAGTGATACCACACAATCACAGCTGAGCGCCGCGGGCCGCGGCTACGTCATACAAATCGTTTAAACCAAAGAGCACAGATCATAGCGCAAGCGAGAATCGCCGAAGATGGCTTGGTGACATAGAGATCACCAAAGACCTTTAGGTATACTAGACCGCTAACGTAATGTTGAATTTTACTCAAAAATGATACTCATTTTTAACAATTGATGAACGATAATATAATAAAACAAGCAATTGACCTGTTTCATTCTGGACACAGGACGTGTTATACTGTTTCATGTTATGTATCAGTACGTATTATATCTTTCAGTAAATATTTATAGCCAGAAATTTTGGAAATGTTTATAAATTCAATTGTGTAATGCATATATCTGTAAAAAAATTAATTATAAAGACGTTTCTTTATGTTGAAAAAAATTATTTTCTCTTAAATCTAACTACAAGCGGTTTGTGGTTACTGAAATAGGACTCATAGGTAGAAAACATTCTAAATTATAGTCATTTAATCGTCCGAAAACTTCGTCAATTGTTGCATAGCTCTGATACTTTTTTCAATTAAACTCAGAACACAAGCTTACTATTTTCATTTGATGAAGTTTCTAATAAATCTGGTGAAACTACGTGCTGCAGTATTTCGCACCGATGAACGGGTTATTGAACGTATAAGGTGTATATATAATATATAAGCCCGTGCAAGGCCCTGAAGCCCGGCCCTCAGGGGTCTATCGAGAAAATTAACTTTTGATGTACACATGGCAGAACCAGACCTACAAAATGATATATACATCATGGGTCTGGGACTTATAGTTTGCTGAGATATAGCGCTCCATTATTAATATAGCTTATATATGGCCAAAAAGCAATTTTAGGCCCTTTACGGCCCTGAGAGATTCAAGATCGCGAAATGAAAAAAGTCATTTCTTGGCAGGCCAAGACCCAATGATATACATCATGGGTCTAGGACTTATGGTTGTTTAGATCTAGAGGTGATGACGGACAGACAAAACGGGGACAAAAAAAAATGCTCTAAAAACAATAATTACCAACTTATATAAAGGTAAAAAAGAAGGAAAAAAATAATGAACTTTAACTCCGGCATCCACCCACACCCCAAAAATGTATTCATTGAAATATAATTTAACTAATTAAAAAAAAAATCAACCAGCTTTAATAAAAACTGGAACCCATATCTAGCCCTAAAATATTATATAACAGTCAAGGCTCTTAAATGAGATTTGATAGTACTGTATTGACTATTCAGATCTGCAATCATCCAATCATTGAGTTCTCCTAGTCAGAAAAAAAACCTTTTCGAAGGTGGTGGTACTGTGGTCATTGAGGACTATGCGAGGCCATAGCATTCACTGCTGGCGGTGGTGACGGATGTGATTGGCACACAACACCCTTCCACTCGAGGATCTGTCCCACTCCGGCAGACCTTCACCAGCCTGCTATTTTATTGTGTGTGTGTGTGTGTGGGGGGGTGATAGGCGCATTACACACTCTTCTCGGCCCGAGCGGCAGGAAAAAAACGAATCTTGCCATTCCGGCCGACCAGCGAGCCGCACACGAGTCTGGGCGGGTCTTAAAAAAAACCCTTTTATTTTCCATCATCCAGTGGCACCTCACCCCCGCCGCTATGTAGGCATTGCAGACATGCATCAGAGCCGCCAACAATGCTGGTGAGGTAGGCACACCACACCCTATCATGCTGGCAATGACAGCGTAAAAAAATCCTGGTCTTAAAAGCAAAGTTGGAAAATAATAATTGATATTTTCTGTAATGCCAACCATGCACTGTTGTGAAATAAAATTTTACAGACATAACGGGTATTATTTATTGTTAAAGATCACACTATTATTATATTTTTGTAAAACTATATGAATCCCTAAAGTAGAAGAAAAAGAGGCCAACCAGAAAACATCCTGAGATCTTGACGCTTGTTACTCGAAGATGGGTTACACCCGGTAATAGCGGATAGGATGGCAAAAGTAGCTAATATATAACAGTTGTAGTGGTTGCTTATCTAAGTATTAGTGGTGCTACTAAAGCGTTCTTTTGACATTTGTGTACGGTGGCACCATACCTTTCCAAAAAACAAACGGATCGTTTCAACAACTGAAGAGATAATTGTTGTATAAAAGATCTAAATATCTCAAAATAGCAGACAAATGAGCGTTTTACTAAGCAAGACAACAGAGATCAAGAACGGATCTATTTATTAAGAGCTTCTGTTCGATTATTTTTTTAAATGGTCAATCGAAAGTAATGCAAGTTTAATCGACTTCAATTAATTAATGTAATGTTTGGGTCAAACAAGATTGTCTGTCATTATATTCCAGTGGTAGCCCAAAACGCGACTGTTTGGTGAGCTTTGTCCGACTTTCAAGAACATGTTCTAATATTTTTATTAAGGCTGCGTTAAACATTTGCATATGTGTGTATTACATTTTATTCAAATCACTTTATTCACGTATCAGTTCTATTGGTACCTTTCCTTAAAATAACCAGGAAGTGGTCGCTGACTTGTTAATTATAACCTCTCCCCTACAAGGATCATGTTTTTGTTATGGCTTACCCTTCCCACCATAGCCCCATGTGTCACAAAAAGTTAACACGAGTTTCGTTGTTTCTAACTCGCGTGCGTCAATCAAATGCACCATATGTTCACTAATTGTATCATTAAGAATCAGAAAAAAGAATGAAGAAACAAGAGCTGCTGACGGCCATATAGTTATATATGATTTTCAATAAATGACAGCTCTTACATTTGAGCTATTTCCAATCATTTCTATCAATTTATTCGATTATGGTAAATATTTACTGAGAATTTTTCATGATTCTCCCCCGGGCACAGAGTTTGGGTAAAACTTTTTAATTTTTAATGTATAAATCACTTGTTGATGGCGATTAATAAAAATAACTGAAATAAACGTTCTTACACTGGACAAACGTGATCAAGAAAATATCTGTATGAACATATATAGCAAAGCTATACATGAATTAGTCAACATTACTGACATACATTCTGAGAATTAAACATTCTGAGAATTTGAATAGGTTCACTATTTGTATTTAGTTTTCCCTCTCACTATTTGTATTGGTTCTCTCAATATTTGCTTTACTACCATTGACTGGAATCTTTCTGCTTTTCTACAATTGACCACCGAGACCCACATATAATTTCATTTTTGCCCATTGTTATATATTATGTATACATCAAAACAATATTGGCCAACAGTTTTAGTTAAGGAAATTCTTGTGTGTGTGTGTGTGTGTGTGTGTGTGACTAGTCCACGTAAATTTAGCTCAAATTCAGTTTTAAGAAATAAGGTAAACCCTAAGCACTTGCACTGTATCATTTATAACTCATTAAAATATAAGGCATCACAAAATATAGTTACTTTAATTCATTAAACCAATATAAATAAATGGCTATTTGCAACCCCCACCCCCCAAAGCTCCTATACAACGTCTATACTACGTGAGTATTTACACAGTAAAGAACTGAATGAGTATATTCCTAGGATGAACTTACTTTTATCTAAAAACTGATTTTTATCGTGAATCTTTATATTAAACAATTAAAGGGCAATGAAAGAAGTGAGACCCTGTAGTGATGACCCTAACAATATTTACGTCAACTATTATGGTGTTTTATGTATCCGCACCACCAAACCCACAATTTTGTGTAGTACAACAACATAGGCTGAGACAGGAGGTCCAGCAGCTTGTCAATCACAGCAAGTGTCATCCTGATTAGTTCTGTGTACAACAGATGTACAGGTGTATATATCAATCAATGAGATATCGTTATTTACTTATAACTTACGGCTTTTTACATCTATTTTATCCTATTGATCTATATACTTAAAAGCAAACACTTTCTTGTTATATAATGTTAATTGGATTCCCTTGTGATAAACAATAAGAAATATATTTTAACAAATATCACGAATGTTTAACCAGCTTAAAAATACATATTGGCTAATTATTACAATGCAGTTCGCTTTTATTTCGAACGCTTTTCACCCATTTTGGTACGATTTATAGCCTATAGTTTCCAGTATAAGACACGCGTTCTTGAACTATTTAGTTAACGATGGCAGTGTTCAATGTTCCACATTCGCCATAGACCCCCGAACATTCAACTGAGACCATATCTGTTGATGACGATACACTATTATAAAATGTTCTAATCAATCAAGTCAAATCTTTAGAGTATGAAGCGAACAATTTTTAACATGTATAACACATAAGGAAGTAAATACGAACATTGTGTGGGGTAAAGTATATAACACCAGTCATTTACGGTGCAGATTTCTGATGTATGTTTATTATACATATTTTTTTTTAAATTAACAAAAAAGCAAGTATAATTTTAAGTCATGAGTTATGCAAAAAAAAAATTGCTCTTTGTTTATAGATTACATAACTACTTTTAAATAATTTTTAAGCTAAAAAAATTAATTATAAAATTATTTATTTGTTTACCTTTTTTATTTACAAATACGCATATTAATATGTACTAAAAGTGAAAAAAAAAATAAAATCCTCAGGTCATATGAATATCTCTGTACATGTAATTGTTTAATGACAAAAGAGTGCGCCAGTTTGTATATGTATAAAACGACAAATTAAAACATCAAAATATTCGATATTTTTGTACTTTTGAACTCTACGGAGCGGTAGGCTGCGGTACTCTAGTGGGCCTGAGCCTAATATCCGACGCTGGGCCTAGGCCTAATATCAAACGCTGAGCCAAGAGTCGAGAGTGTCGGCTCGATAACTATAATAGAATGTCAGGCGACACAGAGTGCCACTCAACCCATAGAATCTTCAAAAGCCCCCACTTTCAGTCTCTTATTACCACCTCCAAAACCACTATTGATGAACTTATTCTTCGGGTTTGGAGCGCAATTTGAAAAACCAAATAAATAACATATTTTTATTATCCGAGACAACAATATTATTAATTAAATGACAATTTCATCTTGTCTCTAGAATTGAGTTGCTTTATTTATCTGGTAAAAGTAAAAGTAAGTGCCCTTAACCCTAACGGGCCATCAGGGCAGATGAAGTGTAGAATTCATCTGTTTCTATAACCTCGGCATATGAAGGGGTTGTGTGGTTAGCACAACGCTTAGCCACCTTACTTCCCCGACTTAAAGTCAGGTACCCATTTAAAGCTGGGTGGACTTGTGGGACGACTTTGAAATACATTTCACCTGGAAAAATTCCACAGGGTTTTCACCGAGGATCGAACCCAGGACTCTCAGGTCGACAGTGGAGTATCTACACCACTCAGCCACCGTCCACCTTTTGTTATCTGGAGTAAGACACATTTTTGTGTGATGACGTCAAGAGTAACACACATTTTTATGTGATGACGTCTGGAGTAAGACACATTTTTGTGTGATGAAGTCTGGGGAGTAAAACACATTTGTGTATGATGATGTTTGGAGTAGCACACATTTCATGTGATGACGTCTGGAGTAAAACACATTTTGTATGATGACGTCAGAGATGAACACATTTTTGTGTATGGTGATGTTTGGAGTAACACACATTTTTATGTGATGACGTCAGAAGTAAGACACATTTTGTATGATGACGTCAGGGTAAGACACATTTTTGTGTATGATGATGTTTGGAGTAACACATTTTTATGTGATGACGTCAGGAGTAAGACAAATTTTTGTATGATGACGACAGGAGTAAGACACATTTTTGTGTATGATGATGTTTGGAGTAACACACATTTTTATGTGATGACGTCTGGAGTAACACACATTTTTGTATGATGACGTCAGGAGTAAGAACACATTTTGTGTATGATGATGTTTGGAGTAACACACATTTTATGTGATGACGTCTGGAGTAACACACATTTTTGTGTGATGACGTCTGGAGTAACACACATTTTTATGTGATGACGTCTGGAGTAAAACCACATTTTGTGTGATAAAGTCACAGAGTAAGACACATTTGTGTATGATGATGTTTGGAGTAACACACATTTTTATGTGATGACGTCTGGAGAAACACACATTTTTATGTGATGACGTCTGGAGTAAGACACATTTTGTGTGATGAAGTCTGGAGTAAAACACATTTGTGTGTATGATGATGTTTGGAGTAGCACATTTTCATGTGATGACGTCTGGAGTAAAACACATTTTTATGTGATGACGTCTGGAGTAAGACACATTTTGTGTGATGACGTCAGGAGTAAGACACATTTTTGTATGATGACGTCAGGAGTAAGGCACATTTTGTGTATGATGATGTTTGGAGTAACACACATTTTTGGCTGATGACGTCTGGAAGTAGCACATTTTGTGGTAGCGTCAGGAGTAAGACACATTTTGTGTATGATGATGTTTGGAGTAACACACATTTTTATGTGATGACGTCTGGAGTAACACACATTTTTGTGTGATTACGTTTGGGTAACACACATTTGTGTATGATGTTTGGAGTAACACACATTTTTATGTGATGAAGTCTGGGTAAGACACATTTGTGTATGATGATGTTTGAGTAACACACATTTTTATGTGATGACGTCTGGAGAAACACACATTTTTATGTGATGACGTCTGGAGTAAGACACATTTTTGTGTGATGAAGTCTGGAGTAAAACACATTTGTGTATGATGATGTTTGGAGTAGCACACATTTTCATGTGATGACATTAGATGCAAACACATTTTTATGTGATGACGTCTGGAGTAAGATACATTTTTATTGATGACGTCAGGAGTAAGACACATTTTTGTATGATGACGTCAGGAGTAAGACACATTTTGTGTATGATGATGTTTGGAGTAACACACATTTTTGTATGATGACGTCAGGAGTAAGACACATTTTTGTGTACGATGATGTTTGGAGTAACACACATTTTTTATGTGATGACAGGAGTAAGACACATTTTTGTGTATGATGATGTTTGTAGTAACACACATTTTTATGTGATGACACTCAGAAGTAAGACACATTTTGTATGATGACGTCAGGAGTGAACACATTTTTGTGTATGATGATGTTTGAGTAACACACATTTTTATGTGATGACGTCAGGAGTAAGACAAATTTTTGTATGATGACGACAGGAGTAAGACACATTTTGTGTATGATGATGTTTGGAGTAACACATTTTTTTATGTGATGACGTCTGGAAGTAACACACATTTTTGTATGATGACGTCAGGAGTAAGACATTTTTGTGTATGATGATGTTTGGAGTAACACATTTTTATGTGATGACGTCTGGAGTAAGACACATTTTTATGTGATGACGTCTGGAGTAAGACACATTTTGTGTGATGAAGTCTGGAGTAACACACATTTTTGTGTGATTACGTTTAGAGTAGCTACACATTTGTGTATGATGATGTTTGGAGTAACACACATTTTTATGTGATGACGTCAGGAGTAAGACACATTTTTGTGTATGATGATGTTTGGAGTAACACATTTTTATGTGATGACGTCAGGAGTAAGACAAATTTTTGTATGATGACGACAGGAGTAAGACACATTTTTGTGTATGATGATGTTTGGAGTAACACACATTTTTATGTGATGACGTCTGGAGTAACACATTTTGTGTGATGACGTCAGGAGTAGACACATTTTTGTATGATGACGTCAGAGTAAAACACATTTTTGTGTATGATGATGTTTGGAGTAACACACATTTTTGTATGATGACGTCAGGAGTAAGACACATTTTTGTGTATGATGATGTTTGGAGTAACACACATTTTTGTATGATGACGTCAGGAGTAAGACACATTTTTGTGTGATGAAGTCTGGAGTAAAAACACATTTTTGTGTGATTACGTTTAGAATAACACACATTTGTGTATGATGATGTTTGGAGTAACACACATTTTTATGTGATGAAGTCTGGAGTAAGACACATTTGTGTATGATGATGTTTTGGAGTAACACACATTTTTATGTGATGACGTCTGGAGTAACACACATTTTTATGTGATGACGTCTGGAGTAGACACATTTTTGTGTGATGAAGTCTGGAGTAAAACACATTTGTGTATGATGATGTTTGGAGTAGCACACATTTTCATGTGATGACGTCTGGAGTAAAACACATTTTTATGTGATGACGTCAGGGAGTAAGACACATTTTTGTGTGATGACGTCAGGAGTAAGACACATTTTTGTATGATGACGTCAAATTAAGACACATTTTGTGTATGATGATGTTTGGAGTAACACATTTTTGTATGATGACGTCAGGAGTAAGACACATTTTTGTGTATGATGATACGGAGTAACACACATTTTATGTGATGACGTCAGGAGTAAGACACATTTTTGTGTATGATGATGTTTGGAGTAGCACCCATTTTTGTAAGATGACGTCAGGAGTAAGACACATTTTTGTATGATGACGTCAAGAGTAAGACACATTTTTTGTGTATGATAGTGTTTGAGTAACACACATTTTTATGTGATGACGTCCAGGAAGTAAGACATTTTTGTGTATGATGATGTTTGGAGTAACACACATTTTATGTGATGACGTCAAGGAGTAAGACACATTTTTGTATGATGACGTCGGTAGACATTTTGTGTATGATGATGTTTGGAGTAACACACATTTTTATGTGATGACATCTGGAGTAACACACATTTTTATATGATGACGTCAGGAGTAAGACACATTTTTTTGTGTATGATGATGTTTGAGTAACACACATTTTATGTGATGTCGTCTGGAGTAAGACACATTTTTTGTGTGATGAGTCTGGAGTAAGGCTGCATTTTTGTGTATGATGATGTTTTGGAGTAGCTTTTATTTTTATGTGATGTCGTCTGGAGTAAGACACATTTGTGTGTGATCTTTGCGATAAGACATATTTTAGTGTTATGATGTCTGTAGTAAAACATAGTTTGTGTGATGACATCTGGGTAAAGATATTTTTGTGGGATAAACTTTCTTTTGTTTTCATTTCCAGAGACTGCAATGTCTTTAAAGTCTTGTGTTTAGTTTTTGTTTTTTATCTTGGGTTCTCTTTCATTTGTTTTGATTTTTTTGTACATCTGTCATCTTGGATTAAACTCATCAATGTTTAAGGTATACTCATACACACACACACACACACACGCACGCGTGCACGCATGCACACGCACATACACACACACGCACTCACAAAACAACCTGACACGAATAGAGTTTAGTGATAAAAATTCAACCAAGCTCCGACTCGGTAAAATATAAGGTGGACCGGAGGCAAAGTCGTTTCTGCGCATGTCAATACTTGATTGTCATTGTTTGGTTCAGAGGCTTGCCAAAACATTGTGAGTTATAGTGGAGGTTATAGTAGAGCTTCTTTACTTATAACATTGAACTACAATGTTTTAAATTTGGGGGAAAATGGATAGGGAGGTAACGCAACAGTTGCTAGCTAAAACATTTGCGATATTTATCCTTTGCAATGGACATTTGTAAATACCAAGGTGGTTTTCCAAGTTCAAATTGGGTAATTTTGATCTTTCCGACTCGTATCGATCAGGAAGATGTCAACATTAGACAACGACATTAGGGTGGAAGTGGAAGCAAATCCGTGTCAGACGATCGAGGAATTGTCAAACAGTCTTAACCAACTTGGTCAACCATCCGAACATTTTAAGCAGATTGGGAAATTAAGCCAGAGCAGATGTTTGGGGTCCCACATAATTTGTCCGAACAAACAAGATCAATCACATGCAACTTTATTGCTTCAACGACACAACACAGAAACTTTTTTTTGATCGATTGATCACAGAAGATGAAATGGGTTTTGTAAAATAATCCAAAACGCAAAAGGCAATAGCTTTCTCCAAATGAAATCCATCGAAGTACTGCTAAGCAAGGTTTACAGCCCGAAAAGTGATTTTATGTGTTTGGTGAATACTTGCAAAATTGTTTATTTTGAATTGCGAAACCTGGACAAACTGTTAATGCAGACCTCTACGACAGTTTCAAAAGCGAGTCTATCACTCTTTAATTGAGAAAGTGCCCATCGATTGTCAACCGTCAAGGCATTCTCCAACACGACAATGCAAGACCGCACTGCGCAAGGCGAACCTTAGAAAAAAAATTAATGAATTGGGGTGGGAGGTGCTGCCTCGTCCACCATATTTGCCCGATGTTGCACCATCGGATTCCGATTTATTCCGAGCTCTGAAACACTTTTTAAGTGGCAAAACATGCATATATTTGGATGGTATCTAAATGTCATCTCTAGATATTTTGCCGAAAAACCAAAAATTTTATCGATCAAGGATTAAAAATTTACTCACTAGATGACAAGGTTATTGACAATGATGGGGAATACATCACTGATTAAAAATAAAGACTCGTTAAAAATGAATGTATTTGTATTTAGCGTAAGAAAACGACATTACTTTCCCGGCTCACCTTATATTTAAGAAAACAACTTCAGTTGATATATATATATATATATATATATATATATATATATATATATATATATATATATATATACACATGTATATATATATACATTTGCAGAATGTCAAGATAGAACTCAAATATGGGTTCCAAATGTATCCTGTTTATACAGATTGGACGTAAGGTGTCCAGATTGCCTTGTATTTATATATATATATATATATATATATATATATATATATAATATTATGTATTTATAATATCGTAACCTTTAATATGTACCGAAAGAGACGGTGTGAAATAAAAAAATAGCAATACGATTACTCAAATTTCTAGCCAGCTGTGTAGTGAGAAATGGTTTATTGTAACTATACTGCTTAGAAAAGAAAAGAATTACAGCCTCTTGACAGCGTAGTTAATAACTCTTAGGTCAACCAGACTTGATGAATGAATTGTCGTGATACATTGCTACAAATTCAGTATGTATGCCTTACAAAATATACTTAACTTGCTCGTTCTGATTTTTCTCACCTTTGTGACCCAAAGAACTCGATAGGAGATTCCTAATTTTAGGTGCATATGTACAGCAAAATAAATAGTAGATCGGTCATTGAAATGCAAGGTGAATATGTTAGCAGAGTTTTACTAATTCTCATTAGCCAATATGAGTAACAATTAATACCATTGACAGTTGTATTCAATTAAGAATGATTAGAAAGTATTAGTAAATTGGTCTGTGTCAGACTTATCTGGACCAACTGACATAGTGAAGCATCCAGGAATGAAGATGAAGCACTACATTAAACAACGTCCTATTTGAGCAATGTCCCCAGTTGTCAGCTATTTGGAGGAATGAAGATAGAGCACTACATTAAACAACGTCCTATTTGAGCAATACCTCCCAGTTGTCAGCTGTTGGAGGAATGAGATAGAGCACTACATTAAACAACGTCCTATTTGAGCAATGCCTCTCCCAGTTGTCAGCTGTTGGAGGAATGAAGATGAGCACCTACATTAAACAACTTACTATTTGAGCTGTGTCTCCCAACATTTTTTGTGCCGCGTCCCACCAAATATTTACCCCCCAATAACACCATTACACAATTTATTTCTAGATTTACTTTTATTAAAGTCGTGTGTATGAGTGTGTGTGTGTGTTGTTGTTGATTTTACTGCCCCATTTATTATTTCCTCATTAGTACTGTCCTTTGTTGATTTGAAATGTGATGGTTTAAATGAGTTTTTCTTCACAACATCTCAGGCTGACCTCAGTAAAATCTGGCCACTGTCATGAACGTGCCAACTATACTTAATTAAAAAAAACACGTAGAACTATTTGAGAAAGAGAATAACATCAATTGACATCTGTGACGCTAGGTGTAGATCACATCTGTTTGTTTGTTAAAGTCTATCGGGCTGTGCAGATATCTCTTTAGTTTTCTGTACACTATACCGTAAATATATAATTTTAGAACTTATAGAAGTTATGTAAGAATAAAATAAACAGCAGTTTTTATGAGATTTTAACTGAACGAAATATAGTTAATTATGCAAGTACTATAAGGACTTTTTTTTTTAATCCAGGGGGAGATGTTTCATGAAAATGCCGCATGAAAAAAATATTCGCATGAAAAAATTCTGAATTGTACTTATAAAAATTGGGTTACGTCTACAATTTTTTGTTCGCATAATTTTTTTTAAAAAAAAAGAAAGAAATGTCAGACGCAGGATGTTCACTTGTCAAGGAGCTATATAACAAAAACATGTTGGCCACACTATTGCAAGTGGGGCTTTTACAATTTGCTTTATACGGGTGAGGTGTGCAATTTCGACAAGGTGGGTGGTAGATCTGTGGCACAAGTGAACGGATTTTAACTTCAAATTGTTGAGTGAAATTCTGTTATTTATCGATTTGGTGACCTTTCAGCATTTTTTGGTCAAATTAACGCATTTAGACGCGTTGCGTTAAAATTTTAATCGCAATTTTTTTGGACGTGTTAATCATTGATGATTACATAACGCAGTTTATTTTTGCAGCACTATTTACTGGCTAAATTATAAAATAACTCGACATTCTAAATAACATTTTGCGCCATGGAGTAAGGAAAGATAACATGATTTTTTCAATATGTACATTTCCTTCCCTTAATGATTTTTGTTTCTGTAATGCATTATAATTTTACTGTATTATTTAAATAAAAAAGTATTTTTTTGTCACCAATTTCATCAATCACAAGTCGTATTTTGAAAAAAATAATATCTGTAAAATGTATTTACCGATAAACTAAAACGTATATGTAAACTAAAATGTATGTAAACTAAAATGTATATGAAACTGAAGATATGTAAGCTAAAATGTATGTAAACTAAAATGTATCATAGCTAGAATGTATGTAAACTAAAATGTATGTAAACTAAAATGTATATGTAAACTAGAATGTATATTAAACTAAAATGTATATATAAACTAAAATGTATGTAAACTAAAATGTATGTAAACTAAAATGTATGTAAACTAAAATGTATGTAAACTAGAATGTATGTAAACTAAAATGTATGTAAACTAAAATGTATGTAAACTAGAATGTATGTAAACTAGAATGTATGTAAACTAAAATGTAAACCAAAATGTATGTAAACTAGAATGTATGTAAACTAAAATGTATGTAGACTAAAATGTATGTAAACTAAAATGTATGTAAACTAAAATATATGTAAACTAAAATGTATGTAAACTAAAATGTATGTAAACTAGAATGTATGTAAACTAAAATGTATATAAACTAGAATCTTATTATAAACTAAAATGTATTTAAACTAAAATGTATGTAAACTAAAATGTATGTAAACTAGAATGTATGTAAACTAAAATGTATGTAGACTAAAATGTATGTAAGCTAAAATGTATGTAGACTAAAATGTATGTAGACTAAAATGTATGTAAATAAATGTATGTAAACTAAAATGTATGTAAATTAAAATGTATGTAAACTAGAATGTATGTAAACTAGAATGTATGTAAACTAAAATGTATGTAAACTAAAATGTATGTAAACTAAAATGTATTTAAACTAAAATGTATGTAAACTAAAATGTATGTAAACTAAAATGTATGTAAACTAAAATGTATAAACTAAAATGACCATTTCTATTTAAAATGTGAGGACAGACAGCCCTTGACTGTTTGTAGAGATTGAGTTCAATCGTTGGTGAAAACCAAGGGAATTTTCTTGGTCCTTTAAATTAAAGACGTTAGGGTGGCTGGAGCACAATCCCTTCATATGCCGTGGTTACAGAAATAGATGTTGAAGCTGCCCAGTTGGACTTACTAGACTTTACTTAATGCCTACTTTCAAATGTACTCCAAGAGTATATTATCGTGAAAATAAATGTATTTCCAATTTATACAGTTATATTTGTAGTTTGTATGAATTTACTTGGTATAGGGAAGATCATTGATGCGTCTCTTATTATAGAAAAATATGCTTTTGGGAGCATGGTTGATGAGGCTAAGCCGAAATCCGGGAATTGTCAACCGGTGGCTGGTGGTAGATATGGTCGGCACACCCTTCCACTTATGCAAGATGGGTAGACACACGAGACCACCCCCTCTCTCTGACCGTGGTGGTTTAAAACAACCATTTGCCTTGCCACTAGGAATTATACAAAAAGGTTTTGGATGGTCCAATTTCTAAAAAAAAAAACCAACGAAAACCGGCTTTCATTTTTACAAAAAAAAGTGAAATAAAGAATATTTTAAGCATCTAGCAATAATTATTTTTTAATTTATGTTGCATTTAATTAACGTATATGATGAAGAATATAATGTAATTAGGTCAACCAATTTTTACGTAAAACAATAAATAAAAGAACAAAATAACAGTAAATATCAATAAAAATACTACTACTAGATACACATATATTCATTTAAATAAATTGTAACAACAGTTTATTGACATTAATGAATGAACATGAAACAAGGTGTCAATAAACAATCTATTTCAGGACATTACTCAAATGTATATTATTCTATGAATATACGTTGCTGTCATTTTTACCGATACCGATATTTTATTTTTTAATCAACAACAATCTTAACCCGTGTTTTTCTCGTGCTGTAGTTCCCAATCTAATGACGTATGTCAACCCATGTTCACCCTTCCCAGTCATATTTTGTAACACTTCGCCCACACGTAAATCTTGTTTACCCCCCCCCAACTTCCCATCCCAAAATAAAAAATACACACAGATGTTCACTAATTGTATCATTCAAGGTCATACATTAGAATTAAGAAATGCCAATCCTATTGTTTCAAGGTCACATCGCTGATGTAATTTATGTAGACGTGACAGATTCTGTGTACGGGTTTTTCCCTTTTTTTAAAATCATGTCTGATCTGGTTTTATGGAATTGGGTTATTTACTGATTTTTTTTTTCTGCAACTCTGTTGTGAAAAAAAAAAACAATATCGGCAGCCAAAAACGGCCGGTCCGATAGTTAACCCATAGTGCCAATATCGGTTCGACTAGCGATTAACCCTACAAAAAATCGGCCGATCCGATATTTACCGATAGTGTCAGTATCGGTCCGATACCGATCCGATTATCAGTTGCTCCTATCTGTGACTACTTTTGTATGACCTTCCACTCACAAAAAAATTAAAATAAATGCTGTAGAAAAAAAAAATTCTCATGAAATATCGCATAACTTTAAAGTTGTATAAAAATCCATATATTAAAGACTCTGCAGTATACAACATTGTTATAAAGTATGCATATTTATGTAGTTAAAATATAAAACTATTTCACCCTCAATATACACTTCGTATCAGTGATATTTCAGTTCTAAAAATAATTTCAATTCTTATTTTTATTCTATTCGCTTGTAATTAATTTCTATTCTTATTCTTATTCAAGTTCTGGAATAATTTCAATTCTTATTTTTATTCTATTCGCTGTAATTAATTTCTATTCTTATTCTTATTCAGTTCTGAAATAATTTCAATTCTTATTCTTATTCAAATTCTGAAATAATTTCAATTCTTATTCTTTTTCAAGTTCTGAAATTATTTTAAATTATTTATTCTTATTCAAGTTCTGAAATATTTTTCAATTGTTATTTTCATAATCAAGGTCAAATCAACTTCACGAATTTGAATATTCATAACAACTTTTATTTCAATAAAACACTTTATAGCTATCATATAGATAGTTGCTGCTATCGAGTATCAACTATCAAGTTCTACATTTTACAATCAACATTATCTACATAAGAAATTAAAAATGAGTCAGCTGGTCATCAGACACTATGTTCCAACAGTTTGAGTTTTGAGTTATCAGTGATAAAATAAGAACAACCTTATCACAGTTGAGCAATGTTCTTGTTTAATTTCAAAAAGACCCTCATTTCACCGAGAATTTTTTGCATTCTATTTTGCCTCCCACTGGTTAACATTCCACACATAGAAAAGATTCGTTCTACCAATGCCTGCGAAGCAGGTACCGTTAACAAATCCTCTGGCGATTTTGACGGTTTGCTGTAAGTTGCTTTTCTGTTGTGCCCAGAATACCAGAGAATCCGTTGTCATTGTACAAGTATTCCTGTCTGTAGTGTCTGTTATATACCGATTCAACTGACATTGTACAGTGTCCTGACTTCTGATGCAGTTGGTGATGAAGTTAAGGCATTTTCAACAAGCCGGGTAGCGAGAAACTTGAACCTTTGCAGTGCTGGAGGAGGTGAAGATAAACCAGGTTCCAATGGAATCTCAGATGAAGATGAGGATGACTCTGAACCAATTAGTGTATAGATGGTCATTTTTTTGCAGCATTTAAGTGGTGACAAGTCAGGTGAGAAAGAACATCAGCAAGGCTAGGATCAAGTAGGCATGCAGCAGCAGGCAAAGGATTAAAACTGATACATTCCAGGATTAAAAATGAATTCAAATCTGCTTCTAAAATCACGCAGAAGCTTGCTTGTTAGGATCTTCGGTGCTTGCTGGGGACTGTTCAAGATGACATTCAGATTTACCAGTGATGGGATGATAGAAGTAGACAGTGATTGGGCGTCGGACTGCAGAATATCCGTCTGTGCAAATGGTTCCAGCAGGGTGACAACCTCTTCAAGCCTCAGCCATTCACTTGGAAGCAAGGAATCCATGCCTGCAATATGCCAGAAAGATAAAACTTCATTGGGAGATTACCCAAAAAGAAAGTCTATTTACCCAGTTTGTCAAAGCATAAATTTTAGTTTAAAACTTGAAATCACAAACGGAATTTACAAAATGTCAGAAGTTACAGAACAAACAAAAGTAATATTATACAAGTACAAGATACATTCCTTACCAAGGCCAGTCAGAATCTCGTTAACTGCGTTCTTGATTGTGATTAAACGTTTGATCATGGTATAGGTGCTGCTCCACCTTGTGACCCAGTCAGAAATAACTGTTTTTCCACAAATCTTTATTAACTTCTCTGTAGCAGCACCTGATTTTCTGATGCGACTGACGAGATTACCAGTCTTGGCTAGCAGGACATCGTAATAGCTGTAAACTGGTTTGATTATGAACTGTAAAGTATGTGCCGAACATGCCAGCCGTCTTAGCGGCACGTGTTCTGGAAGGTCAAGTTTGTCTTCCTCGTTTATATTCTCAGGAGCATGGCCATCATCACCATCTGAACTTTCTGAAGTGTTACTGGTTTCCGCTTCTTCATCCTCAACGTCGCTTTCTGACACTTGGTTATCATTTGTTCCTGAAATATGACGAACATATAACCTTGAACAATTATCTACAATTTACTATGAACCCAGAATTTTTCCATTTCATCAGTTCAATAATCAATACTAAAATTTTTGTGAGTAAATTGACCACGAAAACAAAAGAATCTATCACCAAAAGAACAAAATCACAATTATTCGGAAATGGAAATGAAGTAAAATGCCGCATTACCTGGTGCTTCTTTTGCAATATGGTAACAGCCTTTACTATATTTGTTCCATTATCGCATATGATAATAAAACTTTCTCAGGAGCTATATTCCATAATGTGAGACTGCTGTCAAGACATGCTGCCAGTCTTTCACCGGTGTGAGGATGTTCAATCTCGGTCAAATTCAAAAAAAGCATGAATCGGAGTAGACGTTTCTGGGTCAAAAAAACATGCAATTCCAACGAATGAGAAGATGACAATCCTGCTTCGACCATCCATCAACGCATATGGTTATCCAGCGTGCTCGATCAAGTAAGTATATGCAAATGACTTCAGAGTGAACTGTTCAGTAAATTTCTTGTTCATTGTCGACGACGCTAGAAAGCAATAAACATAAATATCTTAAAAGAACAGTGGTGGCTAATATTGTGACATTGTTTATTTGACGAGTCCATAGTTAACTTTTAAAAAAATTACAGCCAAGCCAGAAGCAAGATATGTATAAGATATAAGCTATGTATAAAGCTGTTCATAAAGAATATGAAATTATGAATTTATGTACTTAACACTTAAAAATTAACCAGGAAGAAGGAACTTTGGATCAAGTGTTTTAATCATGTGTCTGAATGACGGCTTGGCATCAACACTGTGACCGGGTAGCAGTGTCTATCAACATGTCCATCACTGGACAAACGCTGTTGTCTCCTGCGACTCTGTTGACCAGGATACGATTTTACGTTGAACGCAATCAGCCAATGTCTGAGTCGCATTTTTGCAGACCGTCGTTTTCTTTGATTTTGTCTTTAATGATCTCGCCTCGGTTGCTTTAACATACTGCTCATACTCCTGCTTATGTAATCTGCGGAGATGCGACAGCATATTTGCATGCTGTTTTTTTACCCGCCAACAAAGCACCACACTCGCTATTAGTCTTCTCAATAACAACTTTACATTTCACTTTCCCTTCCTGCTCCATATATGTAAAAGTAATCCCGCAGACTCTCCTTCTTTCTTCCAGCTAACATCTTTGATAAGGAACTCATTGTCCTCAAAAACAAACTTTGCTCGTCCAAAACAAATATAAATCGAATAAATAAACCGGCGAAAGTTTTGAACCGGAAGTAACCGATCATGAAGAAATGTGATTCTTTAGCGCTTTTACTACAATACAAATTACGGATTTTGACGGAAATGACTGGACAAATGCGTCAACACGAAAACACGGAATTCGGCGCAAATGGCGGAATTTGTTCCACGCGATATTCGTTCAATAATAATTTTCGTTATTGTTACTATTCTATTCATGAAAATTAATTTTTATTTCTATTCTATTACCGTTCTCAAAATAATTTTTGTTCTTATTTTTTTCGTTATCGTTAACGAATTTCAATAATTTTCGTTCTTATTCTTATTCTCGTTAACGTAAATATCACTGCTTCGTATTGAAGTCTATTTTATTATGCAATGATGTTTACATTGCAACAAAATAAATTTAAAAAATACTTTTATCAAAATGTACACAATAGTAAAAGAACAACAATAATTTATTATGCTTAAATTATATACAGATTTTTTAGAAATTATATTGACTAAAATATTGTGAGCTGGCTTCAATAATGTTAGCAATGAATAAAATAGTCCATATAAGATCTGTAGCTTCTTGTATGATGTAATATAAAAGGATTTTTAATTGTTAGTACATTTTAATAAAAATATTAATTAAAACAAAAATTATTTTATAATTAATTTTATACTTTTAGTGTTGACAAAACTAACTCATCACCATTAGTAACTGCCAACTAACCGTACATAAGGATTACATTTATAGACAGTATGAACTATACCCATAGAGTAGTTAAACTATACTGGGGCCTATTTTGATTTATTTTTATAGTTGTCTCCCCCGCCCCGTCTCCAGTAAAGCCTGATCGTTAACTCCTACCCATGGGTTCACGAAACGTTTATTAATAACGACGGCCGCCAAACAGATCTGTTGTCTATATATATTTATGAAAATATATATATATATATATATTTTTCATGGCCGAAGTTAACTGTTCACAGGACGCAGTTAATTATTCATAGGGCGCATTTAACCATTCATGGAGCCGCAGTTAATTATTCATAGGGCCGCAGTTAATTATTCATAGGGCCGCAGTTAATTATTCATAGGGCCGCATTTAACCATTCATAGGGCCACAGTTAATTATTCATAAGGCCGCAGTTAACTATTCATGGGGCCGCAGTTAACTATTCATAGCCTCCGAATCCCCAAGAGGTATATACTCAACGTCAGCTCTATTGATGGGGGGTGCTCAGTTATATTGTTGATTAAATTGTATTCTTAAAAGTAAAGTCTGGTAAACACCTTGAAAAACGTAGAAACTTGGTAAAGTCAGGTAAAGAGTCATGTACACACTTTGTTAACTTGGTAAATTCAGCCATGTCTCTCGAGCTTTATTAAAAAAGTTCCTTCAATAAAATGAAATGCAGCATGATAATATAACGTGACAGTGTCACGGTGACACCCACATTCAATATTTAAATAAACACTCTCTGTGTGTGTAGACCACAGATATGAAACTCTGTGTGTAGACCACAGATATGAAACTCTGTGTGTAGACCACATATATGAAACTCTGTGTGTAGACCACATATATGAAGCTCTGTCTGTAGACCACAGATATGAAACTCTGTGTGTAGACCACAGATATGAAACTCTGACTGTGTAGGTAGGGTGATAACAAAAAAATTATTTTTATGAAACCACTTGCAATCAGGAACTTTTATGTGTAATTAAAATATCAATCGAGGAACTTTTTATGTGTAATTTAAGAATATCAATCGAGGAACTTTTATGTGTAATTTAAGAATATCAATCGAGGAACTTTTATGTGTAATTTAGAATATCAATCGAACTTTTATGTGTAATTTAGATATCAATCGAGGAACTTTTATGTGTAATTTAAGAATATCAATCGAGGAACTTTTATGTGTAATTTAAGAATATCAATCGAGGAACTTTTATGTGTAATTTAAGAATATCAATCGAGGAACTTTTATGTGTAATTTAAGAATATCAATCGAGGAACTTTTATGTGTAATTTAAGAATATCAATCGAGGAACTTTTATGTGTAATTTAAGAATATCAATCGAACTTTTATGTGTAATTTAAGAATATCAATCGAGGAACTTTTATGTGTAATTTAAGAATATCAATCGAGGAACTTTTATGTGTAATTTAAGAATATCAATCGAAGACTTATGTGTAATTTAAGAATATCAATCGAGGAACTTTTATGTGTAATTTAAGAATATCAATCGAGGAACTTTTATGTGTAATTTAGAAATATCAATCGAGGAACTTTTATGTGTAATTTAAGAATATCAATCGAGGAACTTTTATGTGTAATTTAAGAATATCAATCGAGGAACTTTTATGTGTAATTTAAGAATATCAATCGAGGAACTTTTATGTGTAATTTAAAGAATATCAATCGAGGAACTTTTATGTGTAATTTAAGAATATCATCGTATTTTTGATTTTTAAAAAAAGTTTCCCCACCTCCCCTTTTTCGGAAGAAAAAAGTGAAAAAAAATATTTTTTTTCAAAAAAAAAAGGACAAGTTTTTTAGCTTAATTCAAAACAGTAATAATAATAACTTATCAACTTTTATGAACAAATAGATACAGATCAGTTAGTAATATGTACAGTATGTACAAGAAATGTGTAAAACATATTGTTCATATGAACTTCAGATTCAAAAATTCAAAATTTCTCGATTTCACGCAGAAGTCCCTCCATCAGTTTTACAGCACGTGTTTGCATTTTACCCTGATGAGTGAGGTAAACAGTTCATTGAAGGACGCTTTATTGTAGTGTTGCACATGGAATCAAGCGCCCATTCATAGCAAATGAAGTTGCAAACAGGAGCGAGGATTTTGCCACTCTGGTATCAGAAATAATGCTATAATAGTATATATCGCATGTGAGTTCCATCTTGCCCTAGTGTAAATTTGGTAGTTTCTTCCAGCTGATGCGAGGCCAACGTGAAGTTGTTTTGTAATGACGATATGTCTGACATAATTCATATAAGAACTTGAAATCATCTCGCCATCCAGGATTCTCGCCTGTGCTAACATCATCTGTCACAACGAGGCGGCAATCAGCCTGAAGAGTGGCATAGTTTTGCGTTAATTTGTCAATGAAGGAATAGTTGAGTTTGTTTGCTCGTTGGTTCTTGAATAAGAAAATTCATGACATGTTTCAGAAGGAGGTCGAGTACATGGTGCTGACAGTCAATATATTGTGGCTTCTGAAAGCCCTTGCTCAAGACATCACATTTAAGAGTACCGGGTTTTATTTCGGTTGTCATATTTTTTCAGCATAACTGCCATTATACTTCCCCTTGCACTCTTTTACCATCAAACTGGAGACAATAGGGTTCTTTGTACAGTTTTGAAAATTTTTTGGTTTTCATTTTCCGTCCTTCAGAGATTACTTCGTTTCCAAACACCCGCCTGACTTGGAACCGGCACATCATGATCCAATTCAGCAATGGTTGCAGAACGTCATATGCTTTATGTGTAGAAATGTTGCTTTTCAGTACTAGCAAAACCGCTGTTGTAGTGCTTGCTCTCTGGTATTTCGGTTTGCATTCAGAAGATGGCGTGGAAGAATAGGATGTCGAGTCGGGTGAAGAAGCAGAGGTTTCAGAATCGAAGATTCCTGAGACAGTTGTATGTGTTTGTGTAGGTTGTGAGACAGTTGTATGTGTTTGTGTAGGTTATTTGTGAGACAGTTGTATGTGTTTGTGTAGGCTGTGCGATAGTTGTATGTGTTTGTGTAGGTTGCGATTGAAGAGCTGTCTTGAGATGAGTTTTGGATAGTCGGATTCGTTTCTTCGGTGGATTGATTCTAAAGGGGCTTGTTTGACCATTGAATAACCAATCTTTCCTCCATAACTTGCTCTGGTAGAGCTCTTTATGCTCCTTGCTTTTCCATTTTCCATTGACGTTGGTGACATCAAATAACTTGAAAGTGTTGGAGTAAATTTATCAGACGGTTTCTTTTTGTTTTTGTCATATAAATCAAACAGACAATTGATTTTCTTTCTGATTAGTGCGCTGGATAATAGTGGAAAAGTCTAGAATTTCCCTCAAGAGCAATTCTATATCCGTAATCATAATTTTAGTTCGATCCAGTCGCCGTTTCTGGCGTGAACAGAAAAATGAGTTTCTAAGAATTTGACGGTTTGTGGGCATCCATGTGAGATTGATTAGCTTTTCAACAGATGGAATTCTTGGATCCCTATTCTGTTTAGAAGATGAGGGTAGATGCCTTGTTTATAAACAAATGGAAAAACTGACTGGAATGTGTAAAAGCAGTCTAGAAAGTCATGTAAAAAGTCAGTGTGAAATTGAAACTGATAGTCAAACTGCGCGATATGTGTAAACAAAAATGAAAAAAAAAAAATTAATGTTGCTACTGTCATCTACATGCAATTGTTCCTCGAATGTAAGGGGTTTCAAGTTGGTTACGAAAAATAATGAAAATTGTTATCACACTAGTGTAGACCACATATATTAAACTCTGTGTATGAACCTGCTGTTGTAAGATAAAGTCAATAGAACTGAGCTCTTTACTTTATTGTTCAAGATCCACTTAAGGTAATAGAAAATTATTTTTTGAGCTTTAGGTTTTCGCAGAGGTCTAACTAGGGGAGGGGCGGGGGTACATATGTCCCCGGGCGCCGAGTTCAGGAGCGCCAAATGGTATATTTTAAATATAATATTATATGGTTTTCAAATGGGGGGCGCTAAAAGGTATTAAAAGGTAAAATGCCCCGGGCGCAAGTTGTCTTGCCCCCCCCTGTACTACGCCTCTGCGTCTTGATTCGAATAATACTAGTCATATCGTCATTGTTAAGTTTAGTTGATGTAAGTATAGAATAAGTAAATGTTAGCATGGAATAAGTTAATGTAAGTATGGAACAAGCTAATATAGTTACGGAATATATTAGTGCATGTATGGATCAAGTTAATGTACGTATAAAATAAGAAAATCTAAGCAAAGGAAGAAGTTAATTTGAGTATGGAATAAGCTAATGTATGTATAACATTATTTTCTTAAAGCTGACAAAATAATTATAGCTCAAAATACAAATGATCTCTTTATGAAGGACCCCAGGTATCGATATGATCAACAATGAGATGGTTGTGAACCTTGGGGGTCAGTGGAAAATATAAGCTACAGTTTTGATAAACTGAGGTGCATGAGGTGGCTAAGAGAGGCTAGCGGTGCTGATATAAGTAGGGCAATAACGCACAGGTTGTGGAGAACCGTAGATCGATTTCTCTAACTTAGTACTCGGGGAAAGTCGCCGAATGCATGGTAAACCGAATGGTGATGTGGTGCCTGGAGAAGAAAGGTCTCGTCACTTCAAGCAAGGATGCTTTGGGGGGGAGGGGTTGGGGTCGGGGGATGCAATCTATCATTTCTTGTTACTAGCCCGGAAGATAGCCGATGGCTTCAATAGAGATGAAACCATGACATGGTGTGGAGGTGGGTTATATTGTGGAAATTAAAGTCAGTGAGCAGTACAAGTGTAAAGATGAGCACTTTGTCCTGAGAGAGATGTTTGATGGCTGGGTTAAAGAAAAGAGGCTGACAATGAAGCATTTTATGCACCATCCAGTGAGATGGTCCTGTGATTTTCAGCTTCCTAACGACCGCTTGGTGCTAAAGCCCGCCTCTCCCGGAATAGTTTCCTGCATGCTCGTGGTTCACGCCAGCCTGATTGATGCAAAAGTTGGGAACGCTCGCGATCCCCTAACACTGTACAATGTGGCAATGACAATCTGCTCATATCCAGGGGACTGATCACTGGCCTATATTGATGGTTCTGTAGTCAGTATGGGCGGCTAGACTTGAGCCTCACATCTGTTTCCCACAACCCGATGTGGCTCTCTGTGTATTTCTGAAGCAGAGATGGGAGCTTTTACCGAGGTCGTGGCACACATTCAAGGGCATCTTCAGGATGGGACATTGTCTTAGACAGGCATCCTTACAGAATTGCTCTCAGTTTTCAGGCTGTCAGTTTTCAGGCTGTAACTAGGACGGGAGAATGGCCGTGGTGCTGGAACCCATGGTGAAGGCTATCCAGGAATAATGTACCCGCGTTGTGCATTGGATTCCTTGGCACGCTGACCTGCCTGGGAATGACTGGTCTGGCTTCCTTGCGAGGTTATTCAATTCCTAGACAGTTGTACAGTTAAGATCCCCTGTATTCATATGGTAAATGTTTTCATTTGTGTGTATATTTTAAAAAAAAATATTAAAAAACCTTCAGATTATCTTCACAGAATCAACACAGGGTGTTCTAATCTCAAAGCATTTTTATATTCTAAGGTATTTTGCTACATTTAGTGTGGTTCCAAGTTTTTTTTTTACTTTAAAAAGTTTGGATCTAAATAAGGGAAGGCGGCATTTTTTAAAGTCATCCCCGGGTGGCACAAAAGCTATTTACTCAACTGTTTCATAGTCATTAAAGACATTTTAAAATTTTATTTGTATTACTATCTTTAGGTAACAGTTGACTGCATTGAAATTATGACAGTTTGTGTTTAGTACTAAATGAATTACATCTCTCACTTATTTAGTGAAGGACTTACAAGATGAATTACATTCTCAGTCATTTAGGCATGGACCTACTAGATGAATTACATCACTCGGTCATTTAGGCATGGACCTACTAGATGAATTACATCTCTCTGTCATTTAGGCATGGACCTACTAGATGAATTACATCTTTCTGTCATTTTAGGCATGGACCTACTAGATGAATTACATCTCTTGGTCATTTAGGCATGGAACTTCTAGATGAATTACATCACTTGGTCATTTAGGCATGGACCTACTAGATGAATTACATCTCTTGGTCATTTAGGCATGGAACTTCTAGATGAATTACATCACTCGGTCATTTAGGCATGGACCTACTAGATGAATTACATCTCTTGGTCATTTAGGCATGGACCTATCAGAAGAATTACATTCACAGTTTTTGTAATACTATGTTATGTTACCTTATCAAAGTATTATAGGTTTAAGTTGCTAAGATAATCTATTTTATTTAATGTATGCTACAGACAGTCAATGTACATTCATATAATATTTTATTTATTATACAAACATTTTATGTATAAATATGTGAGTTTTATTTATAATTATTTTACTTGATAGTATTGATTTAGAAGATTTGTCATTAGATTAATAAATATTGTACATGTTTTATAAAATTTCAGTTTAGAATTAATTATTGTACTTTCTGATATTTTTAATGCTATTTTTTCTATATGAAATTTTAATTTTTCTACTTTCTATAAATAGATTTGTATACAGATTTTTTTTCTCAATATTTTCATTTAACATTTTATAGTATTTTTCATTAAGGTTTCGGCATAGATAAAACTTTTTTTATTTAAATTATTGCTCAAATTTAGCATCATTTTGTAAAATACATACATCATTGGACTGCTTGGAATAGATTTTTAGAATTTTATATTTGAACTTTAAAAATCATGTAACAATTAGGCTATAAAACATATTTACTACCAGACAGAAATTCAATGTTTTCATTTCAGATAGATGTTATATACATAACTAATATAGTTTGCTTATACTAAAAAAAACTATTATACATGAATTTAAAAAAATTTGATATAGTTTAAAAAAATACTTTATCTGTGTATGTATGTACATTTTATCTCTGTATGTTTGTATATTCATTGATGTTTGTATGGGTTGACTGCATTCTTTAACACGTGACCTTTGCAATACATCAACTACATTGTTATGTAACGAAAATAAACTAATGCAAATCAAATGCAGCTATATATTTTTTTTATCAAATGTGTTTTTGAATTCCCTAAAGCATTGTTAATAAAAGACAAGTCTAACTCGATTGTTCGACTGTCAACCGGCAGTTTCACGGATTTGAACCTCAGTAAGGTCCTGCTAATTTGTGTAGGTCCTGCTGATTTGTGTAGGTCCTGCTGACTTGTGTAGGTCCTGCTGATTTGTGTAGGTCCTACTGATTTGTGTAGGTCCTACTGATTTGTGTAGGTCCTGATGAAAGTTCCCAAGTCCACCCAGCTTTAAATGGGTACCTGACTTTAAGTTGGGTGGAGGGGGGGGGGGTAAAGGCGGTTGGGCGTTGCACTAGCCACAAAATCCCTTACTATATCTGAAACAGATGAACTCTAATCGTCATTGTATCGTTTATTTTATCTGGTCACTTAATCTAAATTGTTGTGTATAAAACTAAGACTAGTACAATGGATATACACTTTTCGTTCACTCATAAATCACAAGAAACTTCGGTAGTCGTGGTTCATTTATTAATATAGAAATCAACAACACGAACAGTGAATAATATTAAATATACAGATCTACAAATAACAGAAATCCACAACATGAATAGTCACTGTTATAAACTAAATACACAGATCTCCATTTAACATCTCAACTGCTTAATCACTTGACTTCTAACACATTAGCTCCTATTCACAAACATTGTCTAACACTTACAATCATCCCTCTCTTCTCATTAAGTGCCCCCCTCACTAACTGAACTCTCTTGATCTCCGTCATGCATTGTTACGCTGTCTGACATATCTCTCCATTTCTCTCCGCCTTTTTTATCCATGCCCACTGCACAACTAGTCACACTTTTCCCCATGTGCTGAATACTCCCACTCACGAATATTTTAACAGCATTTGACCACTACCCAACCACATTGACCTTGACACACCTATCTTCACATATGACAGCCCTCCCCCCCATACCTCTTAAAAATGTTCTACATTTTTTTTTAAATACAAGAGATACCTTACGGATACTATCACCTGAATATGACATATAATAATCATCATTAATACATACACAATTTAATATTCAAAATGATACCTTCAGGAGTCAAATGCAACTTTTTCTCAAAAAAGTTTATTTTTCGGGGGGGGGGGGTAGGTAAGAAAAAAAATTATTGAAAAGATTCTATTTAATATTTCCAAAATAAAAAATTGGCCGTTTGTTTGAAACACACTCATTAACATTAGTGCAAAGTTATTTTATGATATCTACAATAGATTTTAAAATTTGGTTCTTTGAAATTTTTGAAACTATGTCTTAAAATTACACTTTTTTACCCAAAAAAGTCACATAAACCATTTTTTAATAATTTGCTTTATATATTTTTTTATTTCTTTGTTCATTAATTGGTGTGTTGTATGCATGTGCCAAAAATGGCTAGTGTAGCTTAAAAAATAAAAAAAAATAGAAAAAACAACTAGCAGAAACCTTAAATGGCCCATGGACCACCTTAAGGGTAAATTGTAACGGGTGAAATAAATTAGCACCCATATCTTTACCTAATGTTGTTTAGTTTGGTTTGGTTTGGTTGGTTGGTCGGTTGGTTGGTTGGGTTAGCTGGTTTGGCTGCTTGGTTTGGTTGGTTAGCGTTGACGGGTAAAATGTAATTTGTTATGGTTCTGGCTTGGTTGGTTTGGTTGGTTTATTTGGTTGATTGACTAGCTGGTTTGGATAGTTGGTTTGGTTAGTTGTTTGGTTTGGTTGGTTTGATTGGTTGGTTCGCTAGTTTGTTTGGCTGGTTATCGTTGACGGGTAAAACGTAATTTGTGACATATGAAATGTATGTCATTTCTGCACATTAGGAAGGTGGCATAAATCAGCAGCTAATTAACCTAATTAATCGTATTTAAAAATTCAATAGTAAAATTGATTAGGAAGGGGTTTCACATTACACCTAGATTTCCCGGGCAACGCCGGGCTTTATATCTAGTTATATAACATGTTATATATATATATATATATATATATATATATATATATATATATATATGTATATTAGCCAAATTAGATTTAAATTATTTAAATGAGCGGGCGAGTTCGAAGTTTGTTATTTAACTTTAAATTTGGGAGGGGGGGTATTATATTTATACTTTTTTTTTTCGTTTTTTATACCTTTGTATTTTTAGGAGGGTGGGGTAAATTGACGTAATTTTACTAGAGAGGGAGGGGGGTCATAGAAAGTTTGACAGCTTTTGACAAGGGGGTGGGATGGGGATTCTAAAAAGCACTAAAATTTGTTGACGTAATTTATGGACGATCCTTCAGACGCAAACAAAAAAGCAATAATAAAATTCAAACCATGAAATACTGCAAAGTCTTTTTTATGCTGACTTTTTTAATGCAAATTTGAAGTTATTCGTTTTTTTTTTTAGTTTTTTTTAATTTTTAACTGGCATTTAAGATATTCTGGCTCATTTCATTTTTTTTAATTATTATTATTATGAACATCTTTACTTAAAATAAAATAAAGATTTTTTATTAGCAACTAAGCAACTACTAGCCTTTATTTAACCATTTAAGTCTCACATCAAAAACATTCAGCAACAATTGTTCTCCTATTAAATCATGTATTGGCGTAAATTAATGCATTGTTATTAAAATAATTTTACAATAAGCAATAATTGGTTATTAGATTGTAACATTTTTTTAAATGCTTGTCTCATAATTATTTTTTTTAGGTAGGCTTACTAATTACACTCCTGCTAATGATAGATTTTACTTTTTTTTAAGAAGACTTTATTAGTTATCACGAAGAAAATAAAACATAGAAGATAGACCATTTTATTGGCAATGAAATTTGTAATTTTAAGAAAACATGTTAATATATACTACAATTGGAAAACATTTTAATTTAAGGTAATCTACAGTTATCTACTACTAGGACCAATAAGAAAATTGAACCCCCCATTAGAAAATCTGTTATTTTATAGTATTACATTAAGAGCCAAATTGACATCATGTTGAACATGAGATGATTTGTAACAGTGCTCGATTTAAGAAAAAAATCAGTGCCGGGGAGGAAAAAAATTATGCAGAGCTGGGGATAAATGTCTAAGGTTTCATCCCCGGCGGGGATGAAATTAGCCAAAGCAGAGCCGGGGATGACAGATCACAGTGCCGGGAATATCCCCGGCGGTAAATCAAGCCCTGGTTGCTAGACTGAACAGAGAAGGTCCTAGCAATTTGGATTAAGCATCTGATTTCGGGGGGGGGGGGGGCCAGTTCTCATAAAAAGCAAATAACGTTTAGTGTTTTATATTATTTAATCTGGCGGAATTTTCAGTAACTTATTTTAAAAATAGTTTTCTTTCATTGTCTGCAGACTTCTTTATTGTGAGCTTTTTGTATTAATTTTTACTTTTGTGAAGTCATGCGATTTTTTTTAAAAGGTCTACGTCTTTTTTTATCCCGTTTTTGTATGCGTCATTGTTTTGGAACATTCCAACGCATTTAAAAGACCTTACAGTTTATACATATATATATACATGATGGACATCCTTCAGATCGTATATATATATATATATATATATATATATATATATATATATATATATATGTATGTATTATTTAGTCAAAACTCAATGTTACATATTTCGCTCACTTGTTGAGTTAAGGCGCACGTTAGTGTGCACACAGTGCTATATTTAGACTTGCGTGAGTTGAGCTGTGTAGCCTTAAATTAAACAGCTCGCATCAATAACTAGCACTGAGCAAAGAAAAAAATCAATACTTTCTGACTCAGGCTAGTACCACATTGTATCGGCCTGAAGACACTTCATGTAAAAATAAACCGTTATCTGTGTAGCAGTAACCAGCGGTTTATCTGTGTAGCAGTAACCAGTGGTTGTTAGGGTTGGCTGTTGTGGCTAAATTATTTTACAACATCGAAACTGTTGAATTGTGTGCAATATGGTCAGAAATCTGTACAGAATTTTATGAAATTATCGAAAGCGTTTTTTTTTAAATATAAAATGCAATAGAGGCCTCAGTATTAGGCTATTTGTTATATTTACTTTCATTTTTAAAGTTATTTCATTGTTGTATTGTTATATGCATGAGTTTTCTAAAAGAACTATTCCTATTAACAATGTGGTCACTTGCTGGTCTCTCAGCTGTAAAACCAACAGGTCAGTTCATATATTAAGATAAATTTGTATTTTTTAATAACAAAACAAAAATAAAGAATTATTTTTTTGTTTATATATCAACAAATCAAATAATTTTAAAAAAAAACAGCGATATTCCGTTGTAAGCCTCAATGTATCAGGTATAAATTGGTGAATCAAAAACGTGTTCAATATAATTAGACTTATAATAACATAGTCGACTTGTTTCTTTCGTTTAAAGATTATCACATTTGTAACTAATGTTTAACATGAATAGTTAGGCGTATCAAACCTACGGAATATATATATATATATATATATATATATATATATATATATATATATATATACACATACATATATATATATATATACACATACATATATATATATGTATATATACATACATATATATAGCCTTTATGTAAATATATATATATAATATATATATATATATATATATATTTATAATTATACAGAGATTGATACATATATGCGTAATAAATCAATATAGGCCTATAATATTTATTTTTTTTTTTAATTGCAAATACAAAGTTTATATAGCATCTAAAAAAATCTCTGTAAAACTGTTTAAAATAACATAACTTATCTTTGAAACGAATTAAAGCAACCATTATATTCATGATTTAGTAAAGCTAATGTTGCTTGAGCTGGGCATATTTACAATTCTTAGAATATTTAATTTTTATGAAAGCATTTTGTGCAACGGCAGAGAAGTTGAACATATATTGTTAATATTATTGCTGATTCCCCAATTTCGTCAGGATCAGTGGTCCCCAACCCCCAAGCCGCGGACCGGTACCGGTCCGTGCAACGAATGTTACTGGCCCGCCCAAGATACTTTCAATTATTTCTTTTTTTATTTATCTCATGATTGTGCGACTTTCCATTTACGAGAAATAATCAGTGGGCCGCGGAGGAATTATCAAACGCTGACCGGTCCGTGGCGAGAAAAGGGTTGGGACCACTCTTCTAGATTAAATGTAATATCTAGCTACGAGGACAGTGAAGTAGAGGCCTTTTATGATCAAGTACAGGATATCGTGGACCAAACACCAAAGAAGGACATAATCGTCGTCCAAGGAGACTGGAACGCGAAGGTTGGAGAAGATGCATGTACCAACTGGGCAGATACTTGCGGACACTCTTGCAATGACATGACCAATGACAGAGGGCTTCGGCTTTTGGAGTTTGCCAGATACAACAACCTCCTGTTAGCTAATACACTTGGACAGCATAAAAAGTCCCGAAGTTGGACTTGGCACAGCCCGAACGGAGAACGGAGAACGTAGTAATCAGATAGATTACATACTGGTCAAAAAACGATACAAATCATGCATTAAAACATCTAAAACCAGAAGTTTCCCTGGAGCAGATATCGGTAGTGATCACAATCTTGTGCTGATGACTTTCCACCTCCACTTGCCATAAGGCAACTCTCGATTACGCTTTGATCTTGATAAACTGAAAGACCCGGAAATCGCAGAGATGTTCAGAGCAACCATTAGAGGAAATCTTGCTCCACTGACCGGCCTATATGACTCAAAGACAGACATAGACGTAGTCACTGATACCTTCAACTCAAAAGTAATTGAAACAGCAAAAGAAATACTTGGTAAGAAGCAAACAAATAAAAAACTATGGGTTACTAACATTCTAAGGCTATGTGATGAAAGAAGGAAACTTAAGAGCGCGAAAAATACGACAGAAGGAGCCCTCGAGTACAAAGCAATCAACAAGAAGATAAGAAAAGACATGAAGGAAGCAAAAGAGGAATGGATAGAACAACAATGCTCAAACATCGATGACAATTTACAAAGGAACAATTCAAAAAAGGCGTATAAAATTGTCAAGGACTTAACATCCAACAAACAAAGTCGTGTCTCAACCATACAGGATAAATCCGCCAAATGTATCACAGACGAACAAGAAATTCTCTCAAGATGAACCGAATACTGCTCTGAATCATACAGTGAAGACGCAAAAGGCGACATCTCAGTGCTGAACTGCCCAATGTCAACCAACACAGATAAACAATCTATCCTCCGCGAGGAGGTGGAGTTTGCCGTACAAAAATTAAAAAAACGGGAAAGCCGCGGGAGCAGACAACATTCCAGGTGAACTGATCCAAGCAGGAGACGACCCTTTTGTAGACATACTAACCAACATATGCAACAAAATATGGCAAACATGAGAATGGCCAACTCCCTGGACTCAATCACTAGTTATTACGCTCCCAAAGAAGGGTAACCTACAGTTGTGCCAAAACTACCGTACAATACGCTTGATTAGCCATCCAAGCAAAGTCATGCTAATGATTATATTAAATAGACTGAAACCACAGGCAGAGCTAATCATCTCAGAAGAGCAATCTGGCTTCAGAGCAAGAAGAAGCACAGCGGAACAAATCTTTAACCTGCGAATACTCTGTGAAAAATATTTGCAACATCAATGCCGAAAAAACCAAAGTCATGACAAATAGAGCCTTTGAAAACTACATTCGGATAAATGGGCAAAAACTTGAAGTTGTCTCCTCCTTTAAATACTTAGGGGCCATAATATCCGACGAAGGATCAAAGCCAGAAATTCTTGCCAGATTGGTCCAGACCACGGCAGCTCTGAGCAAACTTAAACACATTTGGCAAGGCAACAAACTCTCTCTGAGATCAAAAACTCGATTAATGCGCTCTCTGGTGACATCGATCTTCCTGTATGGATGTGAAACTTGGACGCTTACTGCAGACCTCCAAAGAAGAATAAGTGCGCTGGAGATGAGATGTTTCCGCAAGCTATTGAACATCTCATACACGGAACACATAACGAATGAAGAGGTGCGCACTAAAATAACGGCTGCCATCGGCCCTCACGAAGACCTTTTCACTTCAGTCAAGAGGAGGCAACTGCGATGGTATGGACACGTGGCGAGAAGTGGAGGTCTTGCAAAGACAACCATGCAGGGAACAACAAACGTAAAAAAGAAAAGAGGAAGACAAAAGAAGAGATGGGAAGACAACATCAATGAATGGACCGGCCTGTCGTTCGCCGACTCCCAAAAGGCAGCACAAGTCCGGAGAAAATGGCGGGAAATAGTTTTCGGTCAACAACGGTGCCCCAACGACCCATACACGGGTTAAAGGATAGAAGAAGAAGAAGAAGAAGTAATATTTGTGAGGGTTTGTCATCTATGACATGCAGCATGCAGAGTTTGTCATCTATGACATGCAGCATGCAGAGTTTGTCATCTATGACATGCAGCATGCAGAGTTTGTCATCTATGACATGCAGCATGCAGAGTTTGTCATCTATGACATGCAGCATGCAGAGTTTGTCATCTATGACATGCAGCATGCAGAGTTTGTCATCTATGACATGCAGCATGCAGAGTTTGTCATCTATGACATGCAGCATGCAGAGTTTGTCATCTATGACATGCAGCATGCAGAGTTTGTCATCTATGACATGCAGCATGCAGACCCATTAGAATTGGCGACAGTCTAGGGCTCTCACAGCCATGTTGTCCCTTCCAGTTAAAAAACAAATTCCTTTTCTAAATGTGATGCTACATGTTCTCCGTTAATAAAGGAGCCAAAGTGTATGAAAGTGTCTATGGCCCCAGTGGCCTTAGGACGGCTCTGTGTGTCACATTGAAATATTAACGTATGAAATAAAGCCTGTGACACAGGGACATGTGTGATATGATGTGTAAAAATTGAAGTTGTGAGAGATGTGTTAGTTTCATCTCTTTAGTTTTTCTGTGTACAATATTAAAAAGTGATAAACGATTGTGTGTTACAAATATTTTGTGTTAATCACATTCAAGATGAATATCACAAAACTAAATCATAGATTTTAAATAGGCCGAGTAGTGCAGACCTGAGAATTCTGGGTTCGATCTTCGGAGAAAACTATGGAAACTTTTCCAGGTGAAATTTGGTGTGAAGTCCCCCAAGTCCAGCCAGCTTTAATTGGGTACCTGACTTAAGTTGGGGAAGTAAAGGTGGCCGGGTGATGTGCTAACCTTACAATCCCTAAATATGACGAGGTTATAAAAAAAAGGTGATTTCTACAAATCACTTCATCTGCCCCGATAGCCCGTTAAGGCTAAAGGGAACTTTACTTATACATTTTAAATGAAATAATGAACAAATATTGTTAAAGGAAATGATATGCATTTGATGAAGAAGGCTACATGTATTACATAGACTGTACCTACTCTTAATATTGCTCAGTGCTTTAAAAGACACACACACACATATATATATATATATATATATATATATATATATATATATATATATATATATATATTATGCATAATAAATTCATGAAGGATAAATACAGTAATTATACATTTTAATTTACTTTAATCCCAGCGATTGTTTATTTTGAAGATTTTTTTTATTTTACAGTGATTCCATTAACATGTGACGAAATTGAATGTCAAAATAACAATGTTTGTCAAGTAAGTCTTGCCAATGGAACTCAGTTGTCAGATGCCAAATGTAAATGTCAAGGCCAGTGGGCCGGTGAAAAATGTCAGCTGAGAATATATCTCTCTTTATTAAACTTGACACCCGACTCTGTGACATTACATTTACTAGTAAAACCATGGCCACCTGAAGAAAAAAGTTCACACTATGAAAACCAAAGTTTATCGCTTCAACAGATGAATGATTCCAAGACGACTATTCTGGTTCAAAATCTCAACACTCATTATCAATGTTTAGTACTACAACAAAACTATGTACAAGATATAATACAACTGCAAGGGTTGAATAAAAATCAAAATTACTTGGTATGTTTAGCCTATGGACATTTAGACTCGTGCATCATTTTCGATGACAAGAATATAACAGCATTCAGCAACTGTGTTTTATTTGAAAACAGTCCCAGGGATATAATGAGTGATTATGTTGGCATTATTATTTTATGTACAACTGTCACTTTCTGCATTATTGTTAGTTGTATCTACATTTATGCAATCAAATGTAATCTGTTGTTTCGTTTGCTGCTTGGCATTCTGTCCTGCAACAACTTTAGAAAAAAGTGTAAGAGACAAACATATAAGACTTATGACATTACATTAGAAGACAGCAATGACATCTTCATGTCATCTGAGCTCACAGAAGGTTTACTTCCTTATAGTTGGATGTTGGAACTCAATAATAGTTCAGAAAGCATAATTTCACATAAAAGGCAATATGAAAATGAATCAATCACATTGTTAAATTCTGATAGATCCAATACATTTCTTCATGATAATCAGAATATGTGCATCTTACCACATGTTTCTAACCATATGTATCTAAGAGATCATGAATTTATTAGTGAAAAGGAAAACTCGGAACAACTTGAGCTCTTTAGACAATTGAATTGTAACAGTTTTTCAACCGACACTTTAGTCAGTTATGATTTGGAGCAAAACTCTTTGATGTTTCCCACCAGTGTATCACAATATTTTAACCACACATCCAATGGTTCACTTTGTTTACCATCTCAAGATAAAGTTGATTCACCCAAAAATAATTCACTTTGTTTACCATCAGATTATATGAGAAGAGTTCATTCACCCCAAATCATTCCTAGATTTGGAAGATCACACAAATTTAATAACGTTACTTTTTCTCATACGTTGCCAAGAACTTGGAAACCAAAACATAGACCGCTTACACTGAAACTCCCCTCACCTAACGCTTTTGAATCAGATGTAACAGAAAATGGGATTCCTTTTAAAGATACTGGACATTTTACTAGTCATAAAGAACAAAGCTCCATGAAATTCAGATTTAAAAAACGTTACAGAAGTTCCAGTGAAGAAGAGGAGTTTAGAGAATTACAGTCACCTATAACCGAGGATCGCAGCAAATTTTCAAAAAAACATTCCTTCATGAACACATCGTCAAGCATGAAATCATTGCCGGTGTTTAACACTCATTTAGTAACAAGTATGAAGTCATTGCAGGTGTTTAGCACTGATTCAGTAACAAGTATGAAGTCATTGTTTAGCACACATTCGATATTTGATGGACATCCTTCAGAGCACAATATACCACCATTGTCCACTGATGATAGTTATGATGATGATGCAGATATGGCACAGAGAACTGATTTAGATTTGTTCACTGACCTCAGTTTATCAAGTCATGGGTGTAAGGATTCTATTTTATCTTATGAAGACAATACAAGTAATCTGATAACACCATTTGAAACTGGCTCCAGCTCAGATGACGATACATATAAAGATGTAGATTCTTTAAGTTGTTCTGTAGAAACGTTACAAGCGTGATTCATTATTTTTGATGATTAGCTAAAAAGCTTTTTAATGCTGCTGTATAATTGCAGATAATGGCCATCCATGACTCAAATGATGGCTGTCCTTGACTCGAATGATGGTTTTCCATGATCAAGTTTGTTTATATTTTATCTTGTCATCAGGTGCAAACATTCTTCAGAGAGATTTCTATAACAAGGTGAAGGTCACTGACAGTGACAAAACATAACCAGGGCCGCCGTGAGGGGTGGGGCATTCAAAACACTTGTCAGGGACCCCCAACACTTCTCAGGGACCCCAACACTTCTCAGGGACCCCAACACTTGTCAGGGACCCCAACACTTCTCAGGGACCCCAACACTTGCCAGGGACCCCAACACTTCTCAGGGACCCCAACACTTGTCAGGGACCCCAACACTTCTCAGGGACCCCAACACTTCTCAGAGACCCCAACGCTTGTCAGGGACCCCAACACTTGTCAGGGACCCCAACACTTGTCAGGGACCCCAACACTTCTCAGGGACCCCAACACTTGTCAGGGACCCCAACACTTCTCAGGGACACCCACACTTGCCAGGGACCCCAACACTTCTCAGGGACCCCAACACTTGTCAGGGACCCCAACACTTCTCAGGGACCCCAACACTTGTCAGGGACCCCAACACTTGTCAGGGACCCCAACACTTGTCAGGGACCCCAACACTTCTCAGGGACCCCAACACTTGTCAGGGACCCCAACACTTGTCAGGGACCCCAACACTTCTCAGGGACCCCAACACTTGTCAGGGACCCCAACACTTGTCAGGGACCCCAACACTTCTCAGGGACCCCAACACTTGTCAGGGACCCCAACACTTCTCAGGGACCCCAACACTTCTCAGGGACCCCAACACTTGTCAGGGACCCCAACACTTCTCAGGGACCCCAACACTTGCCAGGGACCCCCCAACACTTGTCAGGGACTCTGAGTCTTTGAAGGGGTAATCATGCACTCCATGAAGTACTAAAACAATATGTTTTCTTGTGAACAGATATTGATTAATAAATGAATATACTTGTACAACATTACATATTTTAGTTCATATTTAAGTAAAAGTGCCTAATTTGTCATTGTTGTTTTTTTTTTTTTTGTTTTGTTGCAGTCAAATAGTATTTTTAATGCAGTGTTAAAGGGAACTAATTGCTCATTGAAATACTTAATTTGATTTGTAAAAAGACAAGCACCCTCATTGAACATGTTAAATACATAGATTTTGTACGATATTTAGTTGAATTTTAGTATTTAAATCAAAAATTGATTATCAATACATATAATAAGTATTAAAATCAAGTATGATTATCAATACATATCATTACAAACAAAAAACATCAGCCCCCAAAAAACAGTCCAGGTTAACATTACTAGCACAGATTTTAACTTAAAAATTAGTTTAACATTTAATAGATACATGTATATATTTAGTGAACAGTGAAATATATATACATTTATACATTATAGGTTGGTTTAAGCTTTTAAATTCAGTTTTAACATGAAATATTTACATGCATACATTTAGTTTCAACATGAAATATTGACATGTATACATTCAGTTTTAACAGGAAATATTGACATGTATACATTCAGTTTTAACAGGAAATATTGGCATGTATATATTTAGTTTTAACATGAAATATTGACATGTATACATTCAGTTGTAACATGAAATATTGACATGTATACATTCAGTTTTACCATTTTATTTTTTCCTGCACAAACTCTTGATCATGTGCTTACATTCAATAAAAAAGTTCTGAGAGAAAAAACTGTATATGATAGGATTAGAAGCACTGTTGATAAAATAAGATCTAATGAGTAGGTTATGTAGCATCTCTCCACCCTCTCCGTAGTGGCTCATCCAGTCGATGCTTTGTGTTTTGAATATCATCAGCAGTAGGTGAGGAAGAAACGATAATATATAGATCAGTGTTATGACAAACAACATTAATGTTGTCCTCTTTGTACCTAAAAAATATAGAGATAGTAGGAAGGTTAATTAAAACTTTAACATCTGAACTAATTTTTTTTTTACATCTACAAGCAAGACTTTAGTAAACAATTTATTTTAATTCACTCTTTAAGAAAGTGATATTGTAGCATTTTGTAAAAAAATACACACAAGTTCAAATAAATTATCATCCAGAAAAGAAGTACTCTCACATTGTACACAACAGTACACACTGGAAAACAAAGTATTCTTATTCTAGCTAACAACACTTTCAGTTTATTCAATAAAATATTTAAAAAAAAACAGGATCAGATAACAGGAATAGATATAAAAACAACGAAAAACATGAAAATTGATGTTTGACCTACTTAAGTAAGTTGATGCTTGACCTAGTTGAGACGAGATACTGAACACGAGGAGGGAAGAATATAGAAATAAAACTAGAAGAACGGATTTCTGTCAAAATGGCTACATAATTGGACGGCATTGTTTGTTAGTAAAAGAGATCTAACAGAAATACCATTTTGTATGAAATGCTATGAACACTGAAGACAGAGAATTATGGGTTTAAATGCATAAGTTATGGGTTGTGGTTTCACTCCAACCAAAGCGACTTCTGCAGCAGTAACTCCAAGAATACATATGGCTGAGCTATAAACTATGTTTAGACACAAGTTATGATAGTGAAAACTGGCAACTTTATATCAATGACCAAACATTCAACCTCAATCAGGTGTCTTTATATAACATTTTTATCCAATTACTAAAGAAAGATTAACTCTGAAAACGGCAAGAACATGCATAATGTAGGTATGTTTAATTTCTGTACCTGCTGAATCTAATCCTGAATTAAATCTCCTGAAATCTCCCAGTTTTTTAAACGATAATCTCAGTGATCGTCTCCTGTTAAGTAAAGTTGTGGCTGTGAACACAAAAAAGGTCATAGTTGTATGTCATTGTAGGCAAAGTACACAACAAAATACAAGGCTAATTATCGAAACAATTTTCATATGATTTGTATAACAATGTAAATCATGTGTAATAAATAATATGATATAAAATAAATCTGATGTGACAGATAAGAAATCAGGAGTGACATATAAGAAATCAGGTGTGAAAGATAAGAAAGCAGGTATGACAGTTACAAATCAGGTGTGACAGATAAAAATGAGGTGTGACAGATAAAAATGAGGTGTGACATAAAAATGAGGTGTGACAGATAAAAATCAGGTGTGACAGATAAGTAATCAGGTGTGACAGACAAGAAACCAGTTACGACAGAGCCGTTCTTATTATTTTAAACATAATAGGGCCTCGCTATAGGTTACCACTGCCAAAGGGCCACATTCCTGAACAAATTCATTTCAAATCTGATGTTAGAGGGGGGCGCCCAACAAATAGGACCTCCGAACATCTATAGGTCTCTACCTGGGCCACAAAGACCTAAGAACGGCTCTGGGTTGTAAGAGATGATTCCATTGGATTACCTTGCTCTGTCTTAGTGGCGTGTTTCTCAAATAGGGCTGAATGTTTACGTCTGCTAACGTATGACTCTTCTGCAGCAAACACGCCATTTCCATTAAAATTTTTATTGCCATTTAACTGGTTTAAATTTGTATTGCCATTTAACTGGTTTAAATTTTGAAATGTAAAACAAAAAGCGGCCTGGCTGCTTTTACCATCGTGACAAACTTTGTCTAATTTAACATCACGAGATTCAGGTGAGCGACCTTCATTTACTTCCGGTGACGTCTGCCCTGATGAAGCAGACGACAGTAGCCAACGATGTTGATTGTTTTGCTCTTCAATGGGAGTAGGGGGAGGCGTTAAGTCTACATCTGTAGGACTCACATTGACCTCCCAGGCTCGCAGCCTGAATTTGTTGGGCAGACTATGTGTTCTGCGTCCGTCATCCAGTTCCTTGCTGGTGTCGTCATTATTGCTGTCTTGGACATCTTCAGTGCTAGGACTTACTTTTGTAGGGAAAGTGAATGGAGGAAAGTGGTTTGGTTTGATAGCATGACAATCATTATGTGAATTAGAACGTTTACAGCACAGATCACTAGCGATTTGATCATCTTTGTGACTAGTAAAATGAACATCTTTTTCAACGTGACTAGTGGAGTGAACATCTTTGCTGGTTTCGCTGTTTTCAGGCCTACCAGTACAAAAATAACATTTAGTTATGAACTTTTTCTTTGCGTCATGGCGTATTTCCGATCTCCAGTTGTGGTGACTCACGTTGTCATCTTGACCTGACTCTGGAGTCACTGAGGGAGACGAGCAGTATGAAATACTCCAAATTCTTCGACGAGTGCGACCAAAGTTGCCGCCAGACCTTCTACGTTGCCGCCCTTCTGCATGTTGAAAGATTCTCCGAGCTATGATGCTGTACAAGACTATTAAGATGATTGCTCCGACTAAAAATAGAAACATCTGTGATCCATTGTAAAGTAACGGTATAACGGTGTTCACAAACCTGAAATAAATAATGTTGATCATGAGACGTCAGAATTATTGGGTGAGACTAAACATTGAATCAACTGTAAATGTATGATACTGACAGAATTATAGAAAGATCATAGAAAAAATATAAGCAGATAAATATACAAAACAGACAGACAAATAGATAGACAGACAGACAAATAGATAGATCGAAAGACAGATAAGCATGCAGATAGATAGATAGATAGATAGATAGATAGATAGATAGATAGATAGATAGATAGATAGATAGATAGATAGATAGATAGATAGATAGATAGATAGATAAAATATAACTAACCTGTCATTGACGGAACAGTCTGACCCATTGATAAATGTAATGTTGGTTGTTACTGTTCTGGCTCCAAATATAACAGCAGTAGGTAGAGAGAAGAGACAGGCTAAACTACTGCAGGCTACCATGATGTACAGGGCGCATCTTGGAGTAATTTGTTTACCTAGTGGGTAACAAATTCTCTTGTATCTGACAGCAGAAGAAAGCTATTACTGGTATGAGTTATTTTAATTAGCAGTCAGACTGTAATATTTCAAACAATAGCAGTGAGCAGATGAATAATAAAAACAACAGAAAAAGTTAATTTCCCTTGCATGAATAATAATACCGAAGTCAATTCAAATTAATTTATAAAACTCATTTTCATTGTATATACTGTAAAGTAGGGTGTTACAATTCGATATAATTAGTAAAACATACCTATCTATTGCGACAACAATGAGTATACTCCCTGAAGCCATAGTACAAAGTAAATTTACTGTTCTGACAATTTGGCAAAGAGGATTAGAGCCAAACGTATAGTTGTTAGTCATGTCAATGATTTCACCTAAAGTAGATGATGAAATAAAAGTATAGTTGTTTGTAATGTCAATGATTTCACCTAAAGAAATGATGAAATAAAAGTATAGTTATTTGTAATGTCAAAGATTTCACCTAAAGTAAATGATGAAATAAAAGTATAGTTGTTAGTCATGTCAATGATTTCACCTGAAGTAAATGATGAAATAAAAAGTATAATTGTTAGTCATGTCAATGATTTCACCTGAAGTGAATGATGAAATTAATGATTTCTACATTTAAAATAATTTATATACTTGTATGAAAAGCAAAAAAGTATTTTTTTTAAATGCATAGGGTACAAATTATGAGGTCTACTCATAAAAACATGTTTCTAGCTACATCATTAAACTTAAAATAACACGTATTTCTAACTTCATTGTTGAACTTCACATAAATCGTATTTCTAATTACATTGTTGAATATCACATACCATGTATATCTAACTATATTGTTAAATATCACTTACGTATTCATTCAAATAATTTCCCGATGATTTTTATTACTTGTAATATATTTAATAGGCCTGCTTTATGTTCGTTCTATCCTACTTGATCTATCCTTTTATGATGTGGGTTTCAAATATTAGTTTGTATCTTTGGACGCAATAACAAATGTTGTTGTAGGAACCATTGTAAAAATATATAAATCGAGTATTGTTAAAACAAACCTTTTCAAATCCAAAAATTGGTGCACATTACATCGTAATTAAAGTTCTTAGTCATAATTTGCAATGAAGTGTGTATTCAATTTTTTTTTTTGGTCAAGATTTACAGTATAGAAGTTTATATTTAAAGTTCTTGGACTAGACCATTTGTCACCAAATTCGACTCTTTTTAAATGGGCCAGTGTTTTTTATATCATTTAATTACCATTGTGTCTACACTAAATATTTGTTACATTGACCATGTTATATCATTTAATTACCATTGTGTCTACACTAAATATTTGTTACATTGACGATGATGCAACTTTTTATAAAGTATTTTGATAACTACAGATGTGTGACCCCCCCCCCCCCCCCCTGAAAAAGATACAAACCTGGAATGGCCAAACAACAGCTCAGCAGATCAAAGATAGCCAGTCCTTGAATATACCGAGTTATGGTTCCTGTTTTCATCCTTCTACAGTAGACATACAGAACAATGACATTGCCAATAATGCCTATGACCATAAGAGAGGCGAGAACGACAATAGCAGGCAGTATGACAGAAGCGAATCGAGCGTTAAGTTCCTGCAGATATTTCTCTGTATCATAGATTAGAGTCGTCGTGCTCCAGTTTGTGGTGATGTTCAACATTTTGTTTATATCGTACGATGGCAACATGACATTAGTTGTTGTTGGTTCCTAAGAATGAGAGTTATAAAAAAAGCATTTTCCAAACAATTTGAAAAGAAGTATGCAGTTAAAACTACTGTGACCAGATTCAAATAGCTTTCAACGGAATAAATCAAAGGGAATAAAAAGACTCACTGGAGTACCGGTCATAGTTTAAGTGTAGTAGAAACTAGTAAAGTCTTCTGTAACTATTTCATAAACTTCAGTAGATACTTGTTACCATGTTGCTAAATATAATCGAACTATGTTTAAAATGGGATGTATTGAATTCAATCACTACATACTTGAACGAATTGACGCAAAGCATGTAAGCTTAAGGACAAATGCATTCATAGTTGTCATAGAAAGTCTTTCTAAAGGAACTTTTGAAAAAAATAATAAACAAATGCATCGAAATAGTAAAATAAATCAAATTCAAACTTTTAAATGTGCTAAGTGACAACGTTTGTTTGTTTACTTCGTTGTAAGTTAACTCTCTCCAGCCATGATCCTTGAAACGAAGCCAAACATGATACTCGCAGGAAAATTTGAATGAAACCCAAGAACTTCGTGTGTTTTTATAAAACAGAACTAGCACGAGATATGTAACATCTTGAAGACTGCCAAAGTTGCATGCATGACTGAACTTACATATAGAAGTGCCATTTAGATTTCCAAGTGAACTTGTTTGGTCTTTTTATGATGTCATAAGTTAAACGGTTTCAAAATGAAAAGTTTCCCCTATCAGAACAGTATATATATATCTATCTATACTTATATGACGCATGTGCTGTCTGTTTGTCTGTCTGTCTGTTCCCTCAAGATCCAGACAGCCAAATAACGTGAAATTTGGTACACGTACACATAATTACATGGGACAGGTTTCGTTTCATATCGATGGGTAGTTTAATTGTAATAAATTATTTTTATTTTAGTATCTTTTACTATATTAAAGTAATCTCGACGGTGCCATAAATAAAACTCTTCTGTGACGTCATTTCTCGATGATCAAATAGAACTTGCGCGCTGGTGCTGCATTGTGCCTTTGTGATGCGAATAATTGTTGTTGTTTTTTCATGCTTCCCGATTTGTACAGTTTGAGGAAGGTAAAGGAATGAAGAAGGATTTTAGAAGAAGTGTGAAGCCATAATAATATGTATGTATAAATATATATATATATATATATATATATATATATATATAGAGAGAGAGAGAGAGAGAGAGAGAGAGAGAGCGAGAGAGAGGGAGGGAGAGAGAGAGGAAAGGAGGGTTGGAGGGAGGAGGGAGGGATGGGGGGAGAGAGGGGGAGAGAAGGAGTGATGGAGAGAGAATAGAGAGGGAGGGAGAGAGGGAGAGAGAAAGGGAAGGAAGGAAAAAGAAAGGAAGGGAGGGAGAGAGGGAGTAGGGAGGGAGATAGAGGGGAGGGAGAGAGAGAGGGTGGGAGAGAGGGAGGGATAGAGAGATAAAGAGATAAAGAGAGAGGGGGCAGGGAGAGGGGAGAGAGGAGGGCGGGAGAGAAAGGGGAGGGAAGAAGAGAGGGAGAGAGGATGGTAGAAATGGGAGGGATGAGAGATAAAAAGTGAGGGGGCAGGGAGGGAGAGAGAGGGAAGGAGGAAGGGAGGAAGGGGGAGAAAGGGAGGGAGGGGGAAAGGACAGGGGGAGAGAAGGGATGGAGGGAGAGAGAGGGGAGAGAGGGAGTTGGAAGAGTTAGTGAGGGAGGGAGAAAGGGAAGGAGGGGGAAGGACAGGGGAGAGAGAAAGGATGGAGGGAGAGAGAGAGAGAGGGGAGAGAGGGAGATGGGAGAGTTAGGGAGGGAGGGAGAAAGGGAGGGAGGGAAAGAGAAAGGGAGAGAGGGGGGAGGGGATTGAGAGGGGGAGGGAGAGAGAGAGAGGAAGGGAGAGAGGGTTAGGGAGAAAACAGAAGGTAAACTGAAAACCTTATTTTAAACCCGGGTACTTGAAGCTAGTATATATATATCTCGTCTCTTTACACATTAAATGTTTTAGAATTTTTTTTTTAAATTATCACAAAACAAAACCGTGGTATTCTTCACTACGAGCTTCAACTAGAGAACATTATATCCTAGACAGAAGCATATTATTGGGACATTTTAATTTTTTCTGAATTATTTGAAAGTAACAAAACATCCGTATTGGCGCGCTTTTTTATTTCCAAACATAGGAAGTCTGTTAACTATTAAATGGAATAAAAAAAAATAACATTTAAGCTCTGCTCTAGAAATATAATATCAATTGAACACTTACTGTTTACAGATTACAAATATAATATCAATTGAACACTTACTGTTTACAGATTACAAATGTACATCAATTGAACACTTACTGTTTACAGATTACAATGTACACAATTGAACACTTACTGTTTACAGATTACAATGTACACATTTTCTGCTAAATGATCTCCACTAAATTATATAATGCCATCCATTTAAAACTGAAGTTCATCAACCTGGACTGAAAAATATATATTCTCTCTTTGTATTTTGTACACATAAAGTATTCGTGATTGACGCAGGCTTTCCCAGCAAGTACTTAAAAAACAAACACTTATGTTATCATGAACTTTAGAACCAAGCCACCACTTCAAAGTGAGCATAAAACTTTACATGAATACGATTTTAAGTAGACATTGTAGTCAAATAACTGTAACTTCATTTCGTATTGTTATTTCATTTTTGCATCAATGCATTTTTAATGACACGATGTAATGTATTGATAAAAGATATTTTGTTTATTAAAGTAATGTTTAGATTTGCATGAGACAGTGAATCTCAAAGTGAGTGATATCGCCCACCCTCCCCCCTAGGGATGTGAATGAAAGTTTATGGACAAAATATTTTATTCATTTATTAATGTAAGATTATCATTCTATTTCAGAAAATTGTTTATTAAATAAAGGTATGCAACTTTATGGTTTAATTTAATAGAATACTACAAGAGAACTTATTTCAGTATCAGAACTGCTGTCATTTAATAACAGATTTGTGTTTTGACAAGTTATGTTTTGACATGTAAGTTGTGTTTTGACATGTAAGTTGTGATTTGACATGTAAGGTGTAATGCGAACAAATTTTTATTTCTTCACGCAAATGCTGTGCTCGTGTTTCTTACAAAACTCGTGAGATGCTTTCCCTCTTACATCTCAGAACTGGCCTAGGCCTTTGTCTAGAGGATGGGGCCTGATGTAAGCCTCAATACAGTTGAACACTTATATATATATATATATATATATATATATTAGGGTGAGTCATTAAATTTTTTTTTCAGTTGTATATCTGAAACATGTGTAGAAAGATGCCCCATAGCATCCAGATGAAGGGTTAAAAACAATTTTCCAAACAAACTATGTCTACCACCTGCAACTTTAAAGTTTATAATGCCATAGTAACAAGAAAAAGACAACACAATGTAAAATCATGCAATAGTTCTCACTTCACAAGAAACTGGATTTTGATACAACAGGAGGTAACTGATCCCTGGATCGTTTAAACTTCAACACCATTCCATGACGTGCGGTACGTCCAATAACCCTAGAAGTGGTTGCTGATACGTCTCCACAACTCGTTCAACGGGCTGAGAATGACATAATATACCACGTACTGACAAAGCAGAGAAGTCGTCTAGGTTGTCATTGGAAACCATTGATAGGAGTGGTGGTGGGGTCACTGTTGTTGTATCCCAAGAAATCATATCCATGTATGACGATGCATATGGATTCAAATCGATCGACTGTTTATCAAAAAGTCGAATGTTATTCTGGGAATGTATTCGTGCATGAACTATCTTCCCATGTGCGATTTTTCTAACAGATTGATTTTCATCAAGAATACCGGCAAGGTGGATGTTCTCAGGGTGGGCGAAGTAAGCATTGTTCTGTAAAACTGGCTTCACGATTGCCCAATCATCAGGATCCAGTTCAAAACATAGTTTCATAAGATGGAAAAAATTCTGACCACCATCGTAACATTCTGAATGAAGCTTTATATAAAACCATGAAGGTGCATAAACGTTTATAATGAATCTGACAATTCTGTATAAAGACGATGTACAATTGGATGAAGACATATATAATCGTAGGATTCGGTTAGCCGTTGTTAACCATCTTGCATGGTTAAGATTTCCTGGCATACAATTTTGAAGAAATTGTTTGTTTCCAGTTCCATTGATTCCGTTCTGAACTGCTAAGCAACTTCGTAGTAGATAACTTTGATCAGTACTAAGATCTTTCTTCACGTCATCGGCAATGTCAACAACTTTTTTTGGGACTGTTTTGAAATTTGTGAGAGGTAAATCTTTGGGATCAAGGTCCAAGGAACTCATGATTTTACCGGTTGACGTACTTGGACCTGTTGTGCGTCCGCCGTCAACCACAGAAATGTATTTCCGTAGAGGAAGTTCATTTGTATGCAATAAACAAATGAGCCACTGCAGTGGTCTTCCAACATGTCGTTCTACCTCTGGAATCACTCCATTCTTCTTACCAGTGTGGATGACTGTACCATCACAAACTATTGCTGATAAGGTTTCCATGGATTCGGTGTGTGTGATAACTGACAGAAGTTCTTTGGCAATATCACTTGATTTGCAATTGTCCGGCACAAAATGATCTACTGTTCACCAGGATAGGAGACTATGACATAATGTTGTTCTTTAATAGATCTCCTGTAACATCCTGTACCTGTCCTAACCACTGTTACATCCTGCTTGCCATCAAATCCCATACATTTAAATTGTCTTACATCATCCGAATGTCTGTTTATTTCTTTCTGTTTCCAAACTTTTCTCTGTCTGTGAAGTTTTGCTGGATCTACGCATGATTCTGCAGTCAGAAGATTTAGATCTTTCAAAATAGAGTTGACAATTAGGCAGGCATCTCTGTTACTAACTTTACACCTGTCCACAATTCAGGATATTGTAAAATATTTCGTACTGCTTTAATTTCGTCACTGCTTGTCATCATATCATCATTATCATCACTACGTACAACGTCATCATTATCATTATCATCGTAGTCATCGTGCATGCCGCTTACATCAGAAGAAGCACAGCGACACAAATTTAATTCATTATCCATCTCCACATCGTTCATGGTCTCTGTGCATTTCTGTCTCTTACTTCTGTCAACTTTATTCTGTAACTTCATTTTCATTTCTTTGTCAATTTTGCCTATATATATTTTCCGTGATGTTATTTTGATTTGCCCAAAAATTCCATTCTAGCCCTGGTAGACAAGTACATGCCGATCTTTCTTGCGCACCAGAATCAAAACACTTGCAACAACATATATCAAATACACTTTGCAAACTTTGAAACGTTTCTTCAAAAGTTGTTGACGATTTTTTTGAGGTAGAGTATTTGTTGAGTTCCTTTACTTTAGCAACAAGCCTCTCAACACGCTTCACTACACTATTGATTTCAATAGTAGGTACACCAGCAATATCGTAGATCTCCTTCACTTCTTTGCCAATTAATGGAGATCTTCCACGCACCGAGGAACATTCTCTGAATTTCAGCTGATAATCATACGCACGAAAAACGTCAGCAGAAGTGGGCAACTGACTTTTAGGCATTGGCTGTGGGTTACCAAATATCGAGTGTTCAGTTGAACTCTTTGTGGTCATGTTCAATGTTCAAATATATGTTGCTGAAATATAATCCTGTCGTAAACGTATCGATAAGTCAAGATATGAATCTAAATTAGTAACATTACAATATATTCCAATTATTGTTGACTGCAAATGCACTGTTGTTGAATACTAGAGACCTGAAACACACCAAAATGCAAAGTTTAAAAACAATAGGTCACAATTTAAAGTATAAATTATAAGGAAATATACAAAATAGGCGTTGTTACTACACAGTCACAGTAGGCTAAGACAAAAACCAGGGTCGAGGCGTGACTTATACAAGGGTGTTACCGGTGATTATTGATATAACAACTTTCTTTCACGTACAATTCTTCTACCGATAACTTAAACATTACATGCTAACGTATATCTACTATGTAGACTACTTATAGTAGGTATGTGATATGAAAATTGTATATTATATATATATCTTATTATCATTTACCTCTATGTGAAAAGGCAAAAGTAGTGATCTTTTTATAATAAATATTGAATGTACATATTGTTGAGCAGCTAAAATTGCTTTAAATGCCCACTTTTTTGCTTTTGTTTGTTTTGTTTTTTCACTGCTTTTGTAGTTGTTTGTAAGACTGTTGCCGCAGGCAACACGGGTAACATGGACGTCTCGCCGCTAGACAGAACTAAAAGTTGCAGCATGTAGACGACTTAAGAAATTTTCGTTGCAAATTACTTATTGAATACTTAGTACATTATGCAACTTTTCCATGATGTCTCAAGAAAAAAAAAGTATGACTCACCCTAATATATATATATATATATATATATATATATATATATATATATACAATAAATGTTTACTGTGTATGACGCAGATCACTATATGGTTACTGTATGTGACAGGTCACAATATGATTACTTATGTGACACAGATAACAATATGTGACACAGACCAGTATATTGGCTACAGTATGTGACACATTTCATACAGGCATTTATGGATGTGACAAAGGTGACACACACATTACTGTATGTTATTCAGGTTACTTAGACATTAATGTATATGATACAGGTCACACAGACATTTCTGAATGTAACATAAGTCATACAGACTTTACCATATGTAATATAGGTCACACAGAATTACAGTATGTAATATAGGTCACACTGACATAACGGTATGTAATATAGGTCACACAAACACCCACCTGTAGACATTCATTTAATTATGAGTTGTTTTTTTTTTACATTAATGCTTTCTGTGTTATTGAAAAATATACCTTGCAACAGTTTTCCTCGTTACTGGAAAAACATTTCTGGTTTTAATCGTGTTGTAGTGGTGTAATAAGAGTTTATTGCTGCAGAACTGGGGCTGAATCAGCCCAACGTCTTAGTGAAAACGATAACTGCCAACTTGGGAGGGGCGGAACAGGAAGGGGGGAATCTGTTTTCATTTAATACATTGAAACATCAGAAGAAGACCTTAAGAAATCGTTTCAATTTCAAATTCATCAATTATTAAATCAATATTTTTCCTCAGTCATTAAATCAGTGTTTCGTTTCAGTCATTAAATCAGTGTTTCTCCTCAGTCATTAAATCAGTGTGTCTCCTCAGTCATTGAATCAGTGTTTTTCCTCAGTCATTAAATCAGTGTTTCTCCTCAGTCATTCAATCAGTATTTCATTTCAGTCATTAAATCAGTGTTTCGTTTCAGACATTAAATCAGTGTTTCTCCTCAGTCATTAAATCAGTGTGTCTCCTCAGTCATTAAATCAGTGTTTTTCCTCAGTCATTAAATCAGTGTTTTCCTCAGTCATTAAATCAGTGTTTCGTTTCAGTCATTAAATAAGTGTTTTTTCCTCAGTCATTAAATCAGTGTTTCTCCTCAGTCATTCAATCAGTGTTTCATTTCAGTCATTAAATCAGTGTTTCGTTTCAGTCATTAAATCAGTGTTCCTCCTCAGTCATTAAATCAGTGTGTCTCCTCAGTCATTAAATCAGTGTTTTTCCTCAGTCATTAAATCAGTGTTTTTCCTCAGTCATTAAATCAGTGTTTTTCCTCAGTCATTAAATCAGTGTTTCTCCTCAGTCATTCAATCAGTGTTTCATTTCAGTCATTAAATCAGTGTTTCGTTTCAGTCATTAAATCAGTGTTCCTCCTCAGTCATTAAATCAGTGTGTCTCCTCAGTCATTAAATCAGTGTTTTTCCTCAGTCATTAAATCAGTGTTTTCCTCAGTCATTAAATCAGTGTTTCTCCTCGGTCATTAAATCAGTGTTTCTCCTCAGTCATTAAATCTGTGTTTCTGGATAGATCCGTTGTTGTATCTCTACAAAACTCAATATTAAACATTCTTTTTGTTTGTGTGTACAGAATATACTCTGCCACCTTAAAGGCAGAAACAACTGTTGTTTGTACTTTAATTAAAATAAAAGCCCTTTATAAATTCATCTATTGCAGTATCTCCACAAATATGATTGGTCAATTTGTATTTACTCTGACCAGGTATTTACTTTATTTATACAATAATCTGACCAGTTCAGGTATTTGCTTTATTTTCATACAATAATCCCAACTCTTTTCACTGCCAGAAATTCATCGATTACAAAGCGTTCTAAGTTTGGGATAATTTATCGTAAATCATAAAATATGGATTCATCCATCACCGACCCTCACAATGATTTTTCACAAATATACCTGCCGACCAGGGGCGACATCTGCCGTAATTACGTATAATATCCGAATATCAAAAAGTTCGAATTTTAAATTGTTTAAGTTCCGATGCAGGACCTTAACAAATTAGATTTTCCATTTTTTTTTTGGCCGCCGGTCAAAGCCAGCATTCAATCCGAAAAAAAAACTATTCCTCAATCAACTGGTTATTTTTTCAAATCTCCTTGGGTAGTATTGGGAAAACGCGCTCGCCACATGACGAGGGACGTGAAAGATTGGAGTGAAGTGCTTTCTGGTGTGAGAAATAACAAAGACAATTACAAAACATGAATTGTGAAAAAGACGTGTGGAGATAAAAGTAGGTCAATGCCTAGGTTTTAAAACTGTAATTAAATAATGGAGAAATCTGATTTAATTTGTTTAATTTAATAGAACTTTCTGGCTATGTCGCACACAGTAATGACTATTGGACCTATGTCACATACATTAAGGACTAAGCCTATATGACCTATGTCACATACAGTGGGGACTATTTGACCTATGTCACATACAGTGAGGACTATTTGACCTATGGCACATACAGTATGCAGTAATGACTATTTGATCTGTTACATACAATATTGACTGTTTGACCTATGTCACATTATTTTACTACACTATGTAACAAAATTTAGCACAAGTTATGTTTGGCTGCATTTTTCAGTGTTTCTTTATGAAATCAGATATGCTGATATCGAAAATGAAATTCATTTTATTATATCATCAACGGTTTAGACTCCAAACACAAAAATTGCGCCAGAACTTAGACAATTGCACGATGCTAAAACAAAATATTTTTTGTTAACATAAGAACAAACATTTGAATCAATTATTAAGAATTCGGAACATCTCTATACTTATAAGACGCATTTGCTGTCTGTCTGTTTGTCTGTTCCCTTATAACTCAAGATCCAGACAACCCAATAACGTGAAATTTGGTACACGTACACATAATTACATGGGAAAGGTCATGGGACAGGTTTCGTTTTATCTCGATGGGTAGTTTAATTGTAATTAATTATTTTTATTTTAGTATTTTACTATATTAAAGTAATCTCGACGGCGTCATAAATAAAACTCCTCTGTGACGTCATTTCCCGACGATACATTTTACATTTTTAAATTTTCCTACTAATAAAGTCGAACAGAACTTGCGCGCTGGTGCTGTATCGTGCCTTTATGCTGCAAAGAATTGTTGATGTTTTTTCATGCACCCTGATTTGTACAGTTTGAGGAAGGTAAAGGAATGAAGAAGGATTTTAGAAGAAGTGTGAATCGATAATATATATATATATATATATATATATATATATATAGAGAGAGAGAGAGAGAGAGAGAGAGAGAGGGAGGAGGGAGAAGAGAGCGATAAAGAGAGAGAGAGGGGGCAGGGGGAGAGAGAGGAAAGGAGGGTTGGAGGGAGGGAGGGAGGAAGGGGGAGAGAGGGAGGGGGAGAGGGGGAGAGAGGGAGAGGGGGAGAGGGAGTGAGACAGAGGGAGATGAGAGAGGGAGGGAGAGAGAAAGGGAGGGAAGGAAGAGAAAGAGGAGGGAGGGTAGGTAGGGAGATAGAGGGGAGGAGGGAGAGAGAGAGGGTGGAAGAGAGGGTGGAAGAGAGATAAAGAGAGAGGGAGGGAGAGAGAGATAAAGAGAGAGGGGCAGGGAGGGAGAGAGGGGAAATGAAGGAGTGAGAAAGGGGAGGGAGGGGGAGGGAGAGAGAAAGAGGGGGAGGGAGGAGGGAGGGAGCGAGAGGGGTAGGGAGGGAGAGAAAGGGGAGGGAGTGAGAGACAAAGAGAGAGAGGCAGGGAGGGAGAGAGTGAGGAGGAGGAATTGAGGAAGGGGGAGAGCGGGAGACAGGGGGTGAGAGAAGGAGGGAGGGAGATGGGAGAGTTAGGGAGGGAGGGAGAGGGAGAAAGGGAGGGAGGGAAAGAGAAAGTGAGAGAGGGGGTAGGGAGGGAGAGAGAGAGGAAGGTAGAGAGGGGGTAGTGAGAAAACAAAAGGTAAACAGAATACCTTATTTTAAACCCGGGCAAAGCCGGGTACTTGCAACTAGTATTTCACTATGACAAAACTAGGAAAAAAATTATATAGGTGTACATTTGAACGTTTCTGTCTCTTGTGAAGGGAACCATCATCTCTAACCAAACCCCAGATGTAGTCTCCCATCATTGCTTCGTCCCACCTTCCCTGATATCGCTCTTCATTTTCTTCACTGACCTCCCAAATTTGGTCTTAGAAAATCCAAATGAGCATCTAAATAATACACATTGAGAGGCATTCTGCATCCAAGAGCTCTGTCAATATGTTCTTACATAATACTGGTAAAGTTTTCTGCTTAAATATTTCCAAGAAAATCAGTAACAACGGTTATAAATGCAACTCAAGCTCTTCGTTCTTTGGAAGTCATTGTCTCTTCAATTTCCGTTGATGCAAACAACTTCTTCACTTGTGGACCAACAAATATGCCGCCATAGATTTTTGCATCACTTAACTTTGGAAACATTACACGGATTATGTTATACTAGCTGTACCCTGCAAAGCCTTTGCATGAAGATTGTATTGTAAAGTAGGGGTGTGCCGGATCCGTTTTTTCCAACCGGATCCGGGTCCGGATTTTCTTATGCGAAATCCGCCGGATCTGGTACCGGATCCGAATTATTCTGGATTCCGGATTTTGGTACTTTGCAGATACCGGTAAATCTGAGGGGTGTTGAGGACCCCATGAGGGTATCTTTGGCTTGTCGCTAAGAGTATGCGGGCTGACTCAATGGTGACCCGTATTTGTATTTGTGTTTCTACCACACACAGTCTCACCAACAATTAAACGTATAACAAGTGACGATGATCAATTCAACGAGTGTGTACAGCGACAAAATATATTTATTTACAGAGACACCAGTCCGTAACAGAGATCTGGTGGTCTTTAAAATCATAAGCAAAAGTAATCCAAAAATGCCAAAGATTAATCCAGTATCAATGAATAGAATCAAAGGGACGTTCTCTCGATATATCACCCTTCTCTCTCTCTGTCTCTCTCTCTCTCTCAGAGACACAACAATCGACCCTCTCCTCAAAGAGCCCACAGTCGAATTGCGACTCAACAAGACCCCGCTCACCGGTCGAATGCCTATAAAACTATCTTCCATTCCTTATATCACTTTTCCCACGTGACCCCTAGCCAATCAATTATAATATCTGTTTCTTTCAGATCAGGGGGTGGAGCCTAGATGGGGAGGGGGGAGAAGTACGTCATACCGACAAACAGGAGTAACTGGACATCCATCCCTTTGTCGGCAGTTGACCAGGGCCGAGTGGTCAGGGAGAATCCCGCGAGGAATGTAACGTGTCTCTGTCAACCGCTGCCCCGTTCACCGAGAAGTTATTCTTCCCCGTTCCACTGACCACCTGGCCGATGACGCAATTACGGGGGTGGGGTAAAAAGGGTGGGGAACTTGAGAACGGGAACGTATATACATGGTATAATATACGTCTAACTGTTATTAATACTATTAAGTCAAGGGTTGGAATAAAGGGGATGGTTTCGACAGATTAGTCACAACCCGTGACATCGGCTGGATGCTTTCTGGACAGTTGACCTAAATGGCTCAATGACATTGGCTGATTGGAAGTTGGAAGTGAAGAAATTAGAAAATAGAAATTATTCAGAAATCACTGAAATCAGAATAAAACGCAGTATGTATGGTATGTTCAGAATATTAAACATTAAACAAGCTCAACGCTCAAAACGATCGATTAATGTATCGTAATCGTGTGGAATTCGGGAAAGAGAATTACTTTTATTTCAGATTATGACCCGGTGAGTCACAAAATCTGGCCAATTCCGAAATCCGGTATATTCCGGATTCCGGTTGTTCCGGATACATGTAAATCCGGCGGAACCAGATTTCACCGGATAGTGCAAAATCCGGCACACCCCTATTGTAAAGCCAGTGCCAAACCAAGGGATTTAGGGGCCAGTGGGATAAACCTCTTTTGGGGCCCCTGCATTTTGACGTTCGATACCATGCCATGAGATTATGTACTTAATATTTAATGTAAAAATAGTTTTGGGGGCTCCCCTCAAGCTGGGCCCGGCGGGACTTTTGATTTTGGACCCCCCTCCTCCCATCCTACGTACGCCTCTGTTTTCAGCTTTGATACATATTTTCAAAATATTTTTTTAAGTTATGAAATAATTAAAAATCTAATTAGTTGTTGTTTCTTTTTCTTACAACATCCTAAAAGATAAATTATTTTAAAAAAATTCAAAGAGATCTAATTAGTAACTTTTCATTAAAACAACTAAAAGGATACATTCTGAAAAAAAAAACAATAAAAAAATGTCCCTAAGAAGAATCGAACCTGTATAGTCAGCATTAAAATAAAGATAAATGCAAACAGATTATCCATTCAGCCACCACAACACACGAACGAAAGGAAATTTTCAATGTACTATTAAAAAAAAATTTCTCGATTATAATTTCAGTTCCGTTTATTACTATTGTTTACGTTTGACAATGTTAAAATGGTATTTGTTTTAATAAAAACTAAAATAATTTTAATGCTATTATGTATATTAATTATTACCTTTTAATATTTGGGACTTTTACATTTCATAATAAAAACCACAGAAACTATTTAAAACTGTAGATTTTTCAAAAAGAAATATCGAATCGAGACGCTGGTGGCTAGACGCCATTTTGAATTCTTGTTTTCCGCTTTCGATTTAACGCAGAGAGTAAAATGAATAATATGTATATAGATGATTCCCATCATGACTCAGTGCTTTTACAAACTGTGCTATGAGCCCTAGCTTGATGTGCATTGGTGGAAGCAGAACTTTCTCAACTGGAACCAGAGGACTGTAAACACCCGGTTGCAGCGAATGTTTTGTTTCCCGTTATTTTCTGATGTAGTGTTGAGCAACAAAGGAAACAAGGATACTTGGTAAATCCACCTTGCAAGAGAAATCCCAACATCTTAAAATCCCGGCAAACATCCCATTTGTAATCATTATACTTAAGCTTTTCCAGCAAATTCTTTACATTCTGGTAATCTTCCTTCAGGTGAACAAAGTGACCAACAGGAATCGAAGGATGAATATTTCCGTTGTGAAGAAGCACTGCTTTAAGACTCCTGGAAGAACAGTCAATGAAAGACGCCATTTATCAGGACAATGCTTAAAACCAATTTCGTTAAATAGTTCAGAACCGTCAGTACAATAACATAGGGAGTTGGCAACAGAATAAAATTTAGCGTATGGTATACGGAATACGGACACTTTACAACTGGGATCCTGTTGAGGACCCCTTAGAGAAATCCTTAGCTTGTCGTCTAAGGTGTATGAGTCGCTGACTTAATTGGGACTTGTATTTATATTTGTGTATCCGCCACAGCGTTTCACGGGCGATCAAAAGAACAACACGTGAAGAAGTACTAACAACAGGTCTTGTGTAACAACAAATATTCGTTTATTTACATAAAGGCACCAGTCCTAAACAGGGTCTGGGCTTTCAAATGTAAAACAAAATAATCCAACAAAATGAACAAAGTGAAGAGAGCGTTCTCTCGATCTCTCTCACTCTCATACGTCGACCGTTCTCTCGATCTCTCTCACTCTCATACGTCGACCGTTCTCTCGATCTCTCTCACTCTCATACGTCGACCGTTCTCTCGATCTCTCTCACTCTCATACGTCGACTGCTCCCTCGATCTCTCACTCATACGTCGACCGTTCTCTCGATCTCTCTCACTCTCATACGTCGACCGTTCTCTCGATCTCTCTCACTCTCATACGTCGACCGTTCTCTCGATCTCTCTCACTCTCATACGTCGACCGTTCTCTCGATCTCTCTCACTCTCATACGTCGACCGTTCTCTCGATCTCTCTCACTCTCATACGTCGACCGTTCTCCTCGAGAAGCCCAAGTCGATTAATTTATTTCCCGCTTTCTCTCACGCTTCCGGACTTGCACACGTAACCCTTTCCCCCCCCCCCCCCCCCCGACCAATCATTCATCCACGGTCTTTACCCCGCCAATCGATGGTCACTAATTTCCCGCCCTAAAAGGAGGGATGAAGGTACGTCTAATGGACAAAGACAATAGTAGCCGGACATCTGAGCGGACATATATTCTTTGTCGGTAGCCGAACAGTGGCTGATTGGTAAGAGGAAAACCCCAAGGTGCGAAATGGCATCTTCCTGACAAATTCCTGACCTACGCTCCACTAGTCGGTGAGTAGGGTTTTCATCTAAACTTCGTTGGCCACCTGCTGCATGCCGTAATTACAGGGGTGGGGTAGGAATGGGGGGGGGGGAGAAATGGAACATATACTATTAGGAGGGGCAGTCGTGAGAACCAAGGGTAGGAGGAGTAAAGAGGGGATGTTTTCGCCCAGTCACTCACAACCCGTGACAGATCCAATAAATTCCATTATTTCAGCCGTGATGTAAACAGCTCAGCACCAGATTTTGTAAGATTCGGGTCTCTAACTAAGTCCTCTAATTTCTTCTGGTTAGGAAAATGGGGCTGTCTATGTAATTCAGAATCCGATCCCTCCCAGTCATCATCATCCCTCTCTTTATTAGAATCATGGGTGTTATCGTCAGCCTCTGCGTTGACAGATGGAATTGGGATGAGTAAATCTTCATGTGTGACACTGGTGCAATGGAAGACGGGATATTCGGATACACCAGAGTCTTTTGTCTGCTTACATATTATGTTTTGATATGTCCACCATACAGAAGTAGAAATCATCTAGGTGGTTGGTAGGTTCCCTTCATTATCTAGGGATGACATACACTTTCTGGACCCACAGAGCTAACCTTCTAATGTTGATCTGCAACAACCACAGATGACATGTGGAACCCATGGTTTATCCTGACCTCCAACTGGCATCCCAAAATATGCTTCATATGTGATGCAATATTTTGTACCATGAGCATCGCATATTTTGATTTAGTAACCGCAACAGTAGCAAAAACAGTCTGCAGACAATTTGCAGCCTCTGCTAGCCATGCCGTTTGTTAAATACGGTAACTACTTAGAAATACTGAATTTGCTATTATATCAACTCGTTGATCAATAACACACAGTAACCGATGATCAATTAGTTTACATGCATCTGCTTGGGGCACATGACGTCACACCATTATTTGCACCGGATGGCCGAGTGGTGTAGATACTCGACTGTTGACATGAGAGTCCTGGGTTCAATTCTCGGTGAGACCCTGGGAGGGGGGGTGTGAAAGTTTTCCGGTTTGGTTTTTGCATCTTTGTTCGAAGTTAGTTGAAGCCTTAATTTATTTGAATACAATACAACTAAGCTCATTTACCATTCATATACACTATATCTTTAAAATGTACAACTCAGCGGTAGCTTAGCGAATGACAGCTGAGGCCAGCGACTAGCTACTTGAGTATTAGGTAAACATTTTATTCATTTTACGCCATATTCATTTATTAAGCCCCTGCACTCTTGGCCCGATTCTACATTCTAGGAACATGAGCGGACTGATCAAGCTAAATTTTAATTACCCTCTAGCTCGGGGCCTCCTTAGGTCTAAAACTAGCCATTCGTGTCAGTATTAAAGGTGTTATCTAAAAGGAACTTCCTCTCAAAGAATTCAATACAAGTCCGCACAAACTTTACACATTTTTATAGGTGTTTGATTATTAGTTGAATACCCTTACATTTATAATAGATTCGGTAATAGTTTTGTAACAATTACCAGATAATGTCATGCATCATTCGCTTCGCTTGTGTTTTTTGAGTAGTTGGCGAGCCTAGGGGCCCGAATCGCTGTTAGGACTTACCTAAGAGCCCCGCATATGACACTTGCCGTAGGCCTTGCGTACTACTAGTACCTTGGCCGCATTCGTCTGAACTAACCTTAGTACTTACAACATCTCAACACACCCTAGCACTGTACTGGTCAGTTAACTTACAACATCTCGGAAGACTGGAAATGACCCACTTAAAGAGCCACTTGATTGTAAGTACAAGATGAGCTTCCGATAAAACAAATGATTAAATATAGACCGTCGTTGTAAACAATAAACAAAGGCAAATTAAGTAAAGCTTTTACAAAGAAAAAGTTTGCCCTTAAACAGAATAAGTTTTAGAAAGTTTAATCTAAATCAGAATACGTTTTAGAAAGTTTACTCTTAAACAGAATAAGTTTTAGAAAGTTTACTCTTAAACAGAATACGTTTTAGAAAGTTTACTCTTAAACATAATAAGTTTTAGAAAGTTTATTTATTATTAAATTAGTTGAAAATTGAGATGAAAACACAGTGCATTAAATTCTTGTATGTCAACATGTTTTAAAGTTTAAAAAAATCTCTGAATGAATGATTATATTAGTAGTATAATTCAAATAGTTCTAAAGATATACATATCTTTGGAAAAGAAAAATGGAGGGAAGGGGGTGTTATAATTAAATTCATGTTTCAAAGCTGAGTGCAGCATGTGCACCATGTGCACCATGGTTGATGTACTTGAACCCGGGAGAGGGAGGGGAGTGGAAATCCCGTGATAATCAGTTAGTGGTCACGTGACTGACAACTCTATCTAGTAGATCTAGCATTACAAAGAAGTAATTATATAACATTATTTGTACACTTCTTTGTTTGAAAATAAGTGACTTTAGCATCCACTTTATGCAATTTAAAAAATAGGACGATGTTGGAGATAACTCTAAACAAAAACACAAAATAGATAACCGAGTGTTGTTCTTGATTTTTGTCAAACTAATTGAAATAAGAATTTTTTTTTCTCCTAATAAAAATAATGTTTGCCATTTTTTTCAAAGACTTTTAATTTCTACTGACTTTTTTTTATTTTTTTTTTTAAATTCATTAAAATATTTAATTCATATAAAAAGATATTTATTGATCCATTCATTTCTTATACAAAGACAAAAGATACTAGTCTTCTAATTCTTATAACAACAAAATGCATTCAAGTGCTCGTTCATTTCATTTTGAAGTGAATGCAACTATAAAACTGCATTACATAAAAAGACGTTCTAATAATTATCTTATTCATTTTAAAATCATCGCAACACAATCAGATATTAATATTCAATCTTAATTACATATATCGATATTTTAAAGAGGAAAAACAAGCGAATGCCATCTGATAATATATAAAAGAAAAAAAAATGAAAAAGAAAACTGGATCAATTATCATTTGTAAATCATATTATCCATTACTGTGTATGACACAACACACAAGTTATCATGTATTTAACACACAAGTTATCATGTATTTAACACACAAGTGATCATTATTTAACACACAAGTGATCATTATTTAACACACAAGTGATCATGTATTTAACACACAAGTGATCATTATTTAACACACAAGTGATCATGTATTTAACACACAAGTGATCATGTATTTAACACACAAGTGATCATTATTTAACACACAAGTGATCATTATTTAACACACACAAGTTATCATGTATTTAACACACACAAGTTATCATGTATTTAACAAAAAACGTAAACAAGCTATTCACGTATCAGACACACAACTCTTTACATTCTATAGTTCTTCATTTTGATAATTCGAAGTCTCCGCCTCCCAATAGCCTTCAATATCAGTTGAAATTTCATTCATGATCTGGGCAAATTGCTCCAAGGCTTCAACAGATACAGACTGGATGTCCTTGACCGTGAGCTGAGACTCGCCCTCACCAGAGACCAGCAAATCAAACAATCTTCTGGCTATAGGTAATCCCTCATTCTGTATTCAGTAGCCAGAAAATATAAATTATAAATTAGTTTTATAGGTACATATGATATGCTGTACAGTGTGGCTCAAAAGTAGATGTACAGTTATTAAACCACCTTTTATATGGTTGAATTTACTTGTTTAGTAATACCAATATAAAACATTCCTCAGAGTATAAATAACTTACATAAAAAGCTTCTCCCTTGCTGATTGTTATTTATTTTATTATGTAAAGATAACTTTTTACTTGATATTATTTTTTATTTCAGGGTTAATAGCGAATAATTTAAATCAATTGTCTACGTGATAACTGTAAACCTACTTTTAGACCACCCTGTACAGTATGTTACGGCCAATGAATGCGACCGGCCACCCTGACAGTATGTTATGGCCAAAGAATGTGACCGGCCAATGTCGAAGTGACGATGTGAACAGTATCAATTACGAATTTTTTGACAGGAAAAACATTAATGCGACATTTATTGCAAACAGATGGACCACCGCGCGTGGCCGACTGCTTTTATTTAATATGAACATATTTAGTTCAGATTTGTAGTTCTTTTGAGACTTATTACGGTGATTAAAACTGTAAAGGTCTGACATTGGTGGGGTCGCTGGTAAATGTCTGGCAGTGGGTGGCTAGAAAACATTGGTCGTAATATAAACAATATCTAGAAGTAGAATTTAGCATTAGTATAGACAAATAGCAGTTTTGAATTTAAAAAAAAAAAATTTAATTGATAATATAATTGAAAAATAACAGGAACAAATCCAGCTCTTATATAGAAGGCATTTTAATGAGAGGTTTAAGATAATAAACAAACATATTAGACAGACATTCAAAAATACCGAAAGATAATCACATTTTAAGACAGACCAATGACCGACTAATAAAATAAGCAGACATACATAATACAAGACAGACATGGCGATAAGCCTGGCATACAATACAGACTTTAAATAAGCTTTTTATTTGATGTAAAAGTCTTAACTTTGTACGTTTGTCAAGTGTGTGAGAATCTTTGAATACGACAAAAGAAGTATTAGATTAAGAAAATGTCAGCATCGAGAAAAACTCATTTCGAATAACGGTACACCTCTCCGTGAAGATATAAAGACATGACAGTTAGATTTTCCAAGTGGAACTGGCATTGATTGTCTCATCATTAACTAATCAATCAATTACAGAACATCAGTAAGCACTTTAATAAAACTAAATCAAAATGTATAAGTAATTAATATGTCCAATAGATTGTTAATAACTTTTAACTAAAAAGAAATATACTCAGTTATGCAGTGTGTATACATTAAATTTATAACGAACATTTACCACAAGCATGAATTAAAAGACCAAATGTGTTACTTACTTGACCGAAAACTTCTTGAAAGAAATATGTGAATTTATCCACGGTAACTGCATCCGCTAGACCCATTAATAAGAATAAAAGTTTTTTCACTGACTCTGGATCCCATTTAGACTGTGTCAACCCCTGGTGTATACAGATCTTTGAAAGTTTAACAAACACAAATAGAGATAAACAGAGCCGGTCTTAAGTTGTTAGGGGAGGGGTGTCAAAGGAAGAGGGGAGCACAACCATAAAATATCATTACCGAATGTATCATTTAAATTAATTAACTTCAGTATATGATGTTCACAGACTAATTCAACATGTTTAGGCACGTTGGACACAGTGTAAGCAGCTGGACACCGTGTAAGCAACGGATCCCAGCAGATTAACACAACAACTTTAGCGTCAGATATGGCGAAAAACTATTGTCTTGTTGAATTATATGAAATATTTTTTTTTCATTATAAGCCCAACTTTGTAGCAAGCTGAAGAGCATACAAGATGGTGGAAAGAAAAAAATCTAAAAAGAGATTGAAACTTTCAGTTTAATCTAAATTTGGGGTGAAGGAGAGGGGTCACTGAAATTATTTGGTGGCATCAGCGGAAATTTATCAGGCACTGGGCTTAGGAAATATACCAGTCGGGGTCCTGTTGGTACCACTTTAAAATATAAATGTACAGCCTGTCTCACTATAAATGCACAGCCTGTCTCACTATAAATGTACACTTGTAGGGACTTAAGTTGGTGGGGGGCTCAGTCGGTCGCCTTACTTGTCTCTCAATAAGAACGGCTCTGAGAATAAATTGTTTTTAACTATTTCTCATTTAATAAACTAATTTAACACTTTAAATATAATGGAGTGATTTATAAATACCAGTTCGCCTTTTTCAAAAGACAGCAGAAATTGTGCTTTGGATAGGGGAACAAACTCTTCTTCAATTAGTGTACATCCGGTGTCATCAAACTTGTTTAATGGAGCGAATTCAATTGTAAGTGAAATACTTCGACCATAGGAACGTACATGGTGGATATAACCTGGTGGACAGTGGACACATGTGGTGATGTGGATTAAATATATGGTGGATATATCCTGTGGACAGTGGATACATGTGGTGATGTGGATTAAATATATGGTGGATATATCCTGGTGGACAGCGGATACATGTGGTGATGTGGATTAAATATATGGTGGATATATCCTGTGGACAGTGGATACATGTGGTGATGTGGATTAAATATATGGTGGATATATCCTGGTGGACAGTGGATACATGTGGTGATGTGGATTAAATATATTGTGGATATATCCTGGTGGACAGTGGATACATGTGGTGATATGGATTAAATATATGGCTATTAATTGGGAAATACATAGACGGTAGGTGGTCAGGCTGAGTAGACCTTTGACTGTCCACCTAAGAGTCCATGGTTAAAACAGAGGGAGTTTACCCAGAATCTATTGAGATACCATGGATATCTAGATATAACACCAGGATGCACAACCAAACAAAATTTCATTCTAGCTGTGTACGGTTTAGGCTGACGCTAGGGCTAAACAAAGTTGCACTATTATATATACCATATACATGGGCGTCACTAGGAATTTTTCCAGGGGGGGGGGGAATTTTTCAGGGGGGGGGGCAAATAACAACTTTATGACATTTTTTTTTAATTTAAGGGGGGGGGCAGGAGCAAATGCCCCCCCCCCCATATGACATTTTTTCAAAATGTAGGGGGGGGCAAATGCCCCCCTTGCCCCCCCCCCCCCATGAATACGCCCATGACCATATACATGCTTGCTTGTTTTCCTTCGTCCATTGTTTATTCGGGTTGTTATTTTGCATTATCGATTTGTGTTATTACTGTTTCTTTTCTAAAATTTTCTCTTTTTCTCGGTAAAATTTACGTATAATAATTGTTTTGGTTTATAAATCTAATTTTAACTATAATAAATAACTAAGAAAATGGTCAATAAGTGTTCTGCATACGGATGCAAAAGTGGATATGACAGTGTTAAAAAGCGGACAGTAAAGGAGTTTCTATTCATTCGTATCCATTAAACAATGTGGAATTATGTGAAAAATGGATTAGAGCTAATCCTCGCCAAAATTTTCAGCCTGGGAAATATTCAAAAATGTGTTCGCTCAATTTCTTGCCAAGTGATTTTGTTAGTGATGTAAAATATACAAACATGTCTCGATGAAAGAAAAGATGTGAATCCAATAAACCTGTTAGACCAAAAATGAAATTGAAAGATGATGCAGTGCCAAGTATTTTTCAGAATGCACCATCATACTTATCAACTCCGAAGCACCGTAGAACAACAATGAAGTCTTCGTCATCAGCTCGACAAGAAGTTGTTGAAAATCAAATGATGGAGTTGGAAAACTTGTTTAATGAAAATGATGTCATAAACAAGTTATCTTTAGTTGATCTAAAAGAAAAATTAAGTAAAGATAAAATACCTTCTGGATATCAACTCCATATTCAAAATGAACATTTATATATTTATTTGTTGGAATTTCAGAATAACATTTTGTTTATTAAATCATGAATTTCAATTTCAAAATCATTCGACATATCACTACATCACAAAGGAAAACAATTATCTAAATAATTTTCAAACGATATTTGTTCTGCCAGTTTGGAAAAATTGAGTCAGTTGTTGAATTTGCTTGCTCGTTTAAAATGTTTTGATGAAACTGATTTCATGAAATCTTTGATGAGATCAAGCAAGAAGCAAAATCAAATTTGAAAAAAAATATGACTTTTTATGAAGATTCAAATCCTGTTTTTCAACAAATACAATTTCTTGTCGATCAGTTGCAATTAGTGGGGGTGAACAAACATGCCAGAACATACACACCACAAACCATTGTTTGGTCATATCTGGTATATGCATCAGGCACTGCATCTTACTCTAAAATATTGGAAAGTGAAGTTTTGCACAATCATAATCGATGAAATATATGTGGCCAAGCGTGTTGAATACTTTTCCGGCAAGTTTCATGGATTGACAGCTGAAGGAGAAAAAGCTTCTACTCTTCTGTGTTTTATGGTTAAATCTCTTTGTCATATAGAGATATGGTAGCTCTCTACCCTATCCATAATTTGACTGCTGGCCAAATGCATCAATGTTACACTGAAGTGATGGAATGGTGCACCGAGCAGGGGTTACTGTAATTGGCATTTCGGTTGATAATGCAGCTGTTAACAGAAAGTTTTATATTCAAGAACTTTGTGGAGGCAGAATGCGAAAGTACTGAATAGTACATATTGAGAAAATGTCAAACTCTCATCGTTAGTGTTTTGCGAATCGACTGTGAATGCTTTAAAATATTATGTGGAGCATGAAAATAAAGTTGAATGGAGTGCAACAGCTTGGTTTGTGGGTATTATCACCAAACTCTGGGAAGTTTTAGATGTAAAAACTTGTTCGAAGGGGAAAAGAAAAAGAAACTACCACATGGATCCAGTAAGATCTTCCTCTGATTGGAAAATAGAATTTCTCTTAGAATTTCGTGAATTCATACACAGCTGGCAAAACGCAAATACAAAAGGGCTCAGTCGTGAGACTTATTTGGCTGTTTGTCAAACATGTTCTGCTCTTGCTATTTGTTGCAAATATTTGATGAGTGAGACATAATTGAAATTCATCCTCCTTGGTCATCTGCAGTCGGACCCCATAGAGGTAAGAATTGGATGGTTGCGCCAAATGTCGGGGGGGGGGCAATTATTTTGTCTCAGTTCGGCAAGTTGCAGATAGCAACACCAAGATAAAAATGATGTCTCTGTTAAGTCTTTCGAAATTGACTATTAGCGAGATCGATGAATTCGTTGATGATGTTAAAAGCTTGCCAGCTGGTACGGATGAAAATGTAAATGCAATTTTTAGATTTTTTTTTAAATTTCGGAAAGCCCTAATGACAATATATTATGTTGCAGGAGCAATTGCACATTCCATCCTTCATCAGAATAAGTGTACCAGCTGTAGAGAAATATTAGTCGATGAAAATTTTAAAGACATTGACGAATTAAGATTGAAAAAGCTGGATTTTTTTTTGAACGATGTCAACAGAGGAGGGCTATTGAAGCCATCTGAGTACACCTTCTCTACTTGCCTACTAAATTGGAAAGTATTCAATTCATTGAAAAGATCAGCAAGTAGTCTGACACTATTTCTAGGACAAACAAATAGAAAAAAATTGTTTGTTAAAATTGTTGATAGAGTAACAATTGATGAGTCATTGCTGATTGAAGAAAATTTTTGTAATTTCAATCGTAATTTAAAAGAACTAATTTCTGTTAAATTTTTTAATTGTTCGTCTAAAAATTATGTTAAGTAATTGAATGAGACGGTTCGTGAAAAACCAATGAAAAAACGAAAAATAAATAAATTGACAAAATAAAGATTTTAAATTAAACAAGCAATTAAGCCTGTTCCATTCTGGACACAGGACGTGTTAGCACATTTTCGTGTTATGTATCAGTACGTTTGTTAGCTTTCAGTAAATATTTGTAAATTTTGGAAATGTTTATAAATTCAATTGTGTAATGCATATATCTGTAAAAAAAAATTATAAAGATGTTTCTTTATATTTGAAAAAAAATTATTGTTTCTTAAATCTAACTACAAGTGGTTTGTGGTTACTGAAATAGGACTCATAATTGAAAACATTCGAAATTATAGTCATTTAATCGTCCGAAAACTCCGTCAATTGTTGCATAGCTCTGATACTTTCAATTAAACTCAGAACACAAGCTTACTATTTCATTTGATGAGTTTCTTAATAAATCTTGGTGAAACTACGTGCTGCAGTATTTCGCACCAAATGAATGGGTTATTGAACGTACAAGGTGTATATATAATATATAAGCCCCTTAGGAGCCCTGAAGCCCGGCCCTCAGAGGTCCTATCGCGAAATGAACTTTTGATGTACACATGGCAGGCCAAGACCTACAAAATGATATATACATCATGGGTCTAGGACTTATGGTTGCTGAGAAAGGGCGCTCCTTTATTAATATAGCTTATATAGTAAAAAACGGTACTAAGCCCCCTTTTACGGCCCTCAGAGGTCAGATCGCGAAATGGAAAAAAGTCATTTCTTGGCAGGCCAAGACCTACAAAATGATATATACATCATGGGTCTAGGACTTAATGGTTGTTGAGATCTAGGGTGATGACAGACAGACAGACAAAACGGGGACAATAGAGCATTTTTTTTCGAAAATGCTCTAAAAATTTGTTATTAAAAGTTTTCAAACTTTAATTGCGTTTGTGTTTATTTCATAAAAACAAAAGTACCAAATACACAAAACTGCTATTAAACATGAAGACTAAATCGTATTCTTTAAAATATTGGTTTTCCTTCCTGATGCTATATCAAGATTTCCATGGAGATAGGCTAAACGTCCTCCAAGTCCATCCAGTTTTATTTGACTGTAAAGGAAGCTAGCTGATCCACATCACTTCTAAGTGGTGGGCCAAGACCAAAGAAATAGATGAACTCTAAACCTCATCTGCCCCAAATGGCGCTTTTTGTGCTAAAAGAACTTTGCAGTGAACTTGTTAAAAAATTGCCAGTGTTTGTGTATGTATGTGTGTGAAAGTGAGAGAGAAATAGGGAGAGAGAATACACTGTTGTTTTTTTTTTCTAGTTTAACAATATGACTGTATGTTGAGTGTGTGTGTTTAAAAATATGACATTATGTTAAGTGTGTGTGTTTAACAATATGACAGTATGCTAAGTGTGTGTGTTTAACAATATGACAGTATGTTAAGTGTGTGTGTTTAACAACATGACAGTACGTTAAGTGTGTGTTTTTAACAATATGACAGTATGTTAAGTGTGTGTGTTTAACAATATGACAGTATGTTAAGTGTGTGTTTTTAACAATATGACAGTATGTTAAATGTGTGTGTTTAACAACATGACAGTACGTTAAGTGTGTGTTTTTAACAATATGACAGTATGTTAAGTGTGTGTGTTTAACAATATGACAGTATGTTAAGTGTGTGTGTGTTTAACAATATGACAGTATGTTAAGTGTGTGTGTTTAACAATATGACAGTATGTTAAGTGTGTGTTTTTAACAATATGACAGTATGTTAAGTGTGTGTGTTTAACAATATGACAGTATGTTAAGTGTGTGTGTTTAACAATATGACAGTATGTTAAGTGTGTGTGTTTAACAATATGACAGTATGTTAAGTGTGTGTGTTTAACAATATGACAGTATGTTAAGTTTGTGTTTTTAACAATATGACAGTATGTTAAGTGTGTGTTTTTAACAATATGACAGTATGTTAAATGTGTGTGTTTAACAACATGACAGTACGTTAAGTGTGTGTTTTTAACAATATGACAGTATGTTAAGTGTGTGTGTTTAACAATATGACAGTATGTTAAGTGTGTGTGTGTTTAACAATATGACAGTATGTTAAGTGTGTGTGTTTAACAATATGACAGTATGTTAAGTGTGTGTGTTAACCATTTCATTTGTTGTAAAAATTGTTACCCATGAAATTAAAAAAAATATTTCTGATGATTTAAAAAATAAATTATATATTACCTGCAGGTATGAAGATACAATCTCCTGGATGTAACGTTGCCCATGTCCAAGGGACACGACCGATTGTCTTATATCGGTAAGTATTGACCGTTTCTGTGTTCATATCAGAGTGGCCTCCCATTGATCCAGCGTACTGATAAGTTACATAATAAAATCAAAAGCAAGAAAACAGCAAGAATAATGACGTAATAATATAATTAATGTACAGGCTAAAGCCCATAGCCTGAAATTTAGTCAAATATATTAATTTAACGGGCCACTTGGGTCATCAGTACTGGATTAACCTATAATTATAATCAATAAAATCACGTGCTTTTGGCATCAAGGGAAGAGGGGCACCACTCATAATTTTCGAAGACAAATTTATCTTTTAGATTATTGCATTACTTGAATATTGCCACTTTCAAATAATTGAACAGCGTTCTCTCATGTGCCTTTTTATTTATTCTGCAAAAGGAGTAACATATGCTAAATGATTTGATGCATCACGTTCACACATATTGAACAAGTCTATTGCACCTGACAACGTGCCAGTGTCAAGCACTGTCATCTGACAACGTGCAAGTGTCAAACACTGTCATCTGACAACGTGCAAGTGTTAAACACTGTCATCTGACAACGTGCAAGTGTCAAACACTGTCAGGGTGACACACAAAAATAGATAATAAAAGATTTTTGAAGATTGTCGCATTATAATCCTTACATAAAAAAAATAGCCTTAGTTAAGATCGAGATAGTGGGACGGATGGCCGAGTGGTGTAGATACCAGCCCCGTAGCGTGAATATTCTACAGCAGGGGCCAGGCAATAACAGGGGGCAGGTAATACATTTTACTAAGTAGAACAAATAAGCAGGGGGGCCAGACAAAACGCACGCTACGGGCCTGGTAGATACTCGACTGTCAACCTGAGCGTTCTGGGTTCGATCCTCGGTGAGAATCATGGAATGTTTCCAGGTGTTATCTGGTGTAAAGTCGTCCCACAAGTCCACCCAGCTTTAAATAAATGGTTATCTCACGTTGGGGAAGTAAAGGCGGCTGTGAGTTGTGCTAACCACACAATCCCTTTATATGCCGAGGTTATAGAAACAGAAGAATACTACACTTCATCTGCCCCGATGGCCCAGTAGGGCTAAGGGAACTTTACTTTTTTTTAAGATCGCGATACTGCTGCTTTAGTACAAACATTCTTTGCTAATTGAACGTTATGTTCAGACAGAGAGGGGACAGATATACGGATAAGACCAGTAGATATTTAAGGTCAAGGTGAAATCCATGCGCTATATCTTCTATGGTGCCTCCATGCCCATTGCACTATCGGCTATGGCGTGGATGGAAGGAGGGCAAAAAAAAAGTCCCATTAATGACTTATGGGATCCAAGAAATTTCATCCCATCCTTAAAGGGAATCCACACTAGGGAGCGACCGATATGCCTTTTTACCGATAGTCCGATACCGATATTTTCCACCAGCATTTTTGCCGATACCGAAACCGATACCGATATTTTGCTATTAATGAAAGGGTGTCATGCAGATGATTAGAAGATTAGAAAAACAAAACATTTGAAAAGACAGACCGAAAGACCGAAGTCAGAAACACAAACCATGCCTGCTTAATCTCAGAAATCTGCATGTTTATTGTTTAAAATTAAACATATAACAAACAATTTGTTGTTTTTACTTTTTACTTGTTCACAAACAGAAAAGTAAGATAAAGTTGTAAATTATTCATGTCAAACTAAAAAAGTAAAAATGTATTAATTAGGGCTACTGATTCAACTGCGTTAATTTGCGATTAACGCGCCAAAAAAAATTTGCGATTAAAATTGTTTACGTAACACTTAAATGAGTTAATTTGACCAAATGCGGAAAGTTCACCAAATCGATAAATAACAGAATTTCACTCAATCATTTGAAGTTTAAGTTCCGTCCACTTATTAAATAGATCTACCACCCCCACCCTGTCGCAATTCGCACATACCCTCACCCCCACGTATGTCGACTGAAGCCCCACTTGTAATATATAATGAAGATGTTTTGGTTATTTAGCCCTTCGACAAGTGAACCTCCTGCTCCCTTCTCTGTCAGTGTAAAAAGAGAAAACTTTCATTCACTAGTTAACATTATATACTGTAGTGTATCGGTGAAGGTACTATGACGTATTGTTGTTGAACGTATAATGAACCCGTTTATAATTATAATTCTGTAGCCACGGCTATTGTATTGAGTGGTACCTTTCCCAGCCTCCTTTTATTTATCCAACAATATCCCGGGAGAAAAGAAAGAAAAGAACAACAGAAGATGAAAAATGAAAGCCGACCGATCAAAATTTTGCTTTGAATTGCCATGCGGTAACATCAAAGAGTGTCATTTTACAATACAATTTCTTTTCTGTTGTTCACTAAAACACTTAACAAATAGTTGATAGTAAGAAAGTAAATGAATGAAAGAATATAAGAGTAACATTTATAGACATCGACGCGCAAAGCAAAATCTTCAAAAGAAGATTAAAAGTAAATTTGTCCTTCAACTCGCCGACCCTGTTGGTAAATGACGTCATCTTTGTGCTGCTATGTCTAAAATGAAACTGGGTTAAGCGGAGGGGTGGGGGAGGGTATAAAAAACCGCGTTAAAGATATGGGAGCGATTACTTTCTTGCTATATTATTATTTTAGGAAGGAAAGGCACATATGAGATATAAAACCCATAGTTCCATTATCGGTCCGACTATCGGTCGCTACCTACAAAAATCGGCCGATCCGATATTAACCGATAGTGCCAATATCGGTCTGATACCAATACCGATCCGATTATCGGTCGCTCCCTAATTCACACACAAACACACACACTGTACGTTGCTTCGCATCTTTTAAAAAGTTAACTGCTAAAGAGCACCTTGTGGCTATGTTATGATTTGACTTAGAATTTAATTTAGAACTTAAAGTCGATATGTGTCTATTCCAAAAACTCTCAACTCTTGATATTAAAACGTTAACCTAAGTAACTTGCAGGCTATACAGAGACAGACTTAAGTCAGTTGAGGCCCCGGAATAGAATAAAATATCGGGCTCTTTTAAATAAAAAAGACATAAAAAATATAAAGATTGGTACTGTGGAGAGTAGGAGCCTCGTGAGCGCGCCTAGTGTGTCTGTCTTCTGAGGCATATATACATATATATATTGTAAATGAGTTTGTATAGTTTCTTTGGATATTCATATGTCGCACAATCTCCATGTATTTAACTACTCTTTCATTTTGTTTTAATTCAGATTGAATTTCGGCCTCTTTTCATAAATGGTAATTCAACCCATTTAAGTGTATAAGTTGAATATGCTAAGCAATTGTGTACTTACGTTGTCTTCAAATTCAAAATGTTTCTTCTGGTCTCCGTCTATCAACATAAAATCCTGTCTACCAAACAAGACGCACTGCAAGAGATGCTCGTCATGACTGTGGACTCTGCTCGATGCTCGGCCACTGGACATCCACAGCTGGGCAGAGATCAAACGTTCAGCGATCGTGCCACATCGAATGCATTTAGGAAGCTGATGAAACAAATTTTGATAGATTTAGTCAAGATATAAGTTTTCTTCATTAGAGCAAAGATTCACTAAATGTTTACATATACTTTTTTTAAACTTGTAAATATTGATACCTTACATCTTAGATATATCTATGCATTACACTAATCTACAATCTTACTATTCTATTGGCTAATTTTACTCTCACGCCCATTAATTCTTGTCAATAATGTGCACCTTTAAAATGCAAATCTCTGGATTTATTTATAACAACATTAACTGATTTTGTGCATCACTAATACACAGTGCAGTATAAAGTTCTCATAGTTCACCCCCCCCCGCCCCACGATACCGACTTTTTACTGAAGATTTTTTCGTCAGACCTGCTATTTTTAGAACATGAATATCAATGTATATGTGTCATCTAACACTATTTGTATTTAAAAGATGTTATATGTAATCAATGTGTGGCACACATTAAAACAAAACTGAAGTTCAGCTGAGATATTGCTGTTTGAATCGTTTGTAAATATTTACAGCAACGGTGATCGTGAAGATAGCAGCTGGGGTTGTGAAGATAGCAACTGGCGGCCGTGAAAAGAGCAGCTAGCGGCCGTAAAGGTAGCAACTGGCGGCCGCGCATAGGGCAATAATGAAATGACAACAGTATGCAGTATTTAATTTCTCATGAAACACATCTTTCATTGAAACTGAAATAAGACGCATCAAAACATAGACTTCTTAATAGTAACCTGGACAGACAACTAAACAACATATTTTAACGCATCTGACCTCGAGAGGCCAATGTTTAAATTTATCTGTGGCATGCCTCCCTTCTGAACCCAGCTATAAATAAATGTATCTGTGGCATGCCTCCCTTCTGAACCCAGCTATAAATAAATGTATCTGTGGCATGCCTCCCTTCTGAACCCAGCTATAAATAAATTTATCTGTGGCATGCCTCCCTTCTGAATCCAGCTATAAATAAATTTATCTGTGGCATGCCTCCCTTCTGAACCCAGCTATAAATAATCTTGCAGGCTGATGTAACAAGAAGTTATTACAATACCTTTATTTTTGTTTATTTAGTGATATATTTTAGTTTATCGTGAATTTCAGATTTGTCTTCAAGTTTATGTTTTAATTTCGGACGTGATATTGAAGTGGAAGAAGGTATGTTAATTTTTGTAATTTTTTTCTAATTGAAATATTTATTGGCATTTAAAAGCTTACCATGTTTTTATTACAGGGTTCATAGTTGTATTAAAATGTTTATTAAAATCAGTCAAAAAACAAATATCTTAAATCAATTAATTTTGTTGACCGTTTCATTTTTTGTTTCAGAATGGTTAACAAATGTTCTATTTAAGGGTGTAAATCCGGTTATGAAACCAACAGCGAAAACCAAGAAAAACATCAGCATGCACAAATATCCACTGTCGGATAAACAGTTATGTGATAAATGGATAAGAGCAAACCCCAGAAAGAACTTTGTGCCAACCATCTACTCCAGATTTTTTTCTCTTCATTTTCACGAGTCTGATTTCATTTGTGAATCTACGGATTCAAACTTGAGAAGAGTTATTCGTAAGCGAAAGCGAGGAAATGATGTCATTGTCAAACATCTCAAACCTGAAGAGGTGCCAACCATTTTTCCCAACGCACCTAAGTATCTGACAACACCAACGACACGTCGGTCAACAACATTAACATCATCTGAACAACAACGTCAATCTGTAAACTGCAGACTGGAACAGCTTTTCGAAAGGAATCAACAGGAAGAAAATATCGAAAAAGAAGATCTACATCAAATTTAAGAAAAGATGTCAAAAGAAACTTTGCCTTCTGGATACTTCATGAACATGGTGGATAATAATTTAATAATATATAAAATAGACATCAATAGTTCATCACCTGCCATCTCCACTTCATTGAAAATGAACACTGACAAATCTTTTCAAATTTTCATCAACAATAATGCCATACCAACTTCTAAATATAACGATGTTGTTAAAAAAGGACTGCAAAAAACATCAGACATTAGCAACCTTATGTCACGGATTAATTTTTTGATGGAGAACAAACATGCTGAAAATAATTTAGCATTGGATGAAGCCATCGCGTCAGTGCAATATTTGATTGATAATGAAAGTCATCAACAAATGAAAACTTTAAATTTTTTGAAAGAACAGTTGATGCTGTTGAAAAACAAGAAACATGGTCAGCATTATTCTCCCTAATTGATGGTGCTGAGTTTTTTATGCACTCCATAAGTCCGTCTGCTTATTTGTTTTTGAAAGAAGAGGAAATGTTGATATTACCTTCTGTGTCGACGATTAAAAAGGTAACAAAAATATTCAACAAAATAACCGGTTTGACCAACGAAAACTATTTAAAGATGAGGTTTTCTCAGTTGAATGAATACAAACGAAATGTTGCACTGATTATAGACGAGATAGATGTTTCGAAAAGAATTGAATTTTCCAGTGGGGAATATCTTGGACTAAAGTCAGATGATAAAGTTGCCAGTACCATGCTTTGCTTCATGGTAAAATCGCTATCTGGAAATTACAAAGATCTAGTTTCCATTTATCCAATATCTAATTTAACAGCCGAGAAACAATACAACTGCTACAACGAAATTATGGCTTGTTAAGAAGCATAAATTTCAATGTTGTCACAATTATTGTCGACAACGCTGCGGTCAACAGGAAATTTTACAAAGATTGCCTATGCACAGGGGAGATTCAAAACAGCATTATCGATGAAGTAACAGGAAAACCGATATTTCTGTTGTTCGATCCTGTACACAACTTCAAAAACGTGTACAACAACTTCCAAAATAGAAAACTGTTCATATGTCCGGACATGGTTAACAGCAATAATGGCAGAATTACAGCAAATTTCAACCACATTGCTCAACTTTTTTATAAAGAGCAAGCAATGTCTCTTAAAAAAGCTCACAAGCTGACTAAAACATCTATTGACCCAAGCAACATTGAAAGAATTTCTGCAAAACACGCCCATTCGGTTTTCCATGAAACTACTAGAAATGCTCTGTAGTATTATTCAGATAATAATCCTGAATGGAAATCAACTGGTGATTTCGTTTCTATAATTTTAGAAATGTGGGACATATTAAATGTGAAGTCGCAAACAAAAGGCTACCACAAAAGAAACAGTTCCATGGACCCAGTTCAATCTTCCACTGATTGAAAACTAGAAAAACTGAACGATTGTTGCAATTTTCTCCAAGTTTGGGAACATTCACTCGAACCTGGATTAAGTAAAGAAACATTCACAGCACTCAAGCAAACTACCAGATCCATAGTTTTGTGCGCTGTACTTTTTGTATTGTTTGTAACAACTACTTTACATGATCCGCTTAAATTCGTTAAATAAAACTACAGACAGAAGTAAATGTATTATTAGTTGGAGTCGAATAAAATATATAGTCCGAATCAAAGCTACCATTTTCATACATTATTCCCATACTAATTACTGGTTATTCATACATCATATTACTACAACTTCATCATTGCCATACAACTTACCGGTAATTCCTCCATCATTTCCATACAACTTACCGGAAATTCCTCCATCATTTCACGAGGTACGACTGACGTTATGAACCACTCTTCGTGCATATAGTCGGAAAGAAACATGGTTAATTTCATCAATCGTTTTTTTCGTTCAATTTTCTCTTTCCGTCGGAGTGACTCCACCATGACAAATAGTTCCAAGTCACCATATCTGGGGATACATCAACATTTTATTATTGTAGTTACTACACCATGACAAATAGTTCCAAGTCACCATATCTGGGGATACATCAACATTTTATTCGTATAGTTGTTACCGGCAAAGTGTGAAATGCCGGCATTCTATAGAATGCCTAGGCAATGTATAGAATGCCTGGTGGTTTTAGGCAAAGTATAAAATTTTTAAATTGTGCATACTTTTCCTAGGCATTCTATACAATGTCAAGGCTAGGGTGATAAAAAAAATTTTTTTTTATGAAACCACTTGCAATCGAGGAAACTTTTGTGTAATTTAAGAATATTAATTGCATTTTTGATTTTTTTTTTTTTTTTTAAAAATTCCCCCACCTCACCATTTTTTGGAAGAAAAAAGTTACAAAATTTTTTTTTTCAAAAAAAGGACACGTTATTTTTTAGCTTAATTCAAAACAGTATTAATAATAACTAATCAACTTTTATTAACAAATAAGATACAAAACAGTTAGTAATATGTACAGAATGTACAAGAAATGTTTAAAACATATTTTGTCCTATGAACTTCAGATTCAAAAATTCAATTTTTCTCGATTTTGCATGCAGTTCCGCCATCAGTTTCAGAGCACGTTCAGCAATTTGGTTAGATCTGGGAATTTATTTCATACTTTGCCTGAAAAATTCAGGCATTCTATACATTGCCTAGGCATTCTATAGAATGCCGGATTTCACACTTTGCCGGTAACATAGTTACTCCACCATGACAAATAGTTCCAAGTCACCATATCTGGGGATACATCAACATTTTATTAGTATAGTTACTCCACCATGACAAATGGTTCCAAGTCACCATATCTGGGGAAAAATCAGTATTTTATTATTGTCTATAGCAGTGTATCCAAAATGGCGCCCAAGACCTAGGGTGGTGTGGGAAGGGCATTTGATGGCGTTGGTAAAATTTGAAAAATTCACTTTTCTATAATTTTATGTCAAAGTTTTTTTTTTTTGTTTCCTTCAACTTTTTTAGAAATATCTTCATAAAACTGATTTGTTCATTTTCCCTTCCAAATTTTATTTTTTACGCAAATTAGTTTTGAGCAGGCCCGGCCTTAGCACTAGGCATACTAGGCATTTGCCTAGGGCCGCCAAATTCAAAGGGGCCGACAATTTTGTAAAAATTATTGAAAAAATTTAAAAGATCACAAATTATTTACAATGTTTTAAAAATTTAAAATACGATTTTTATTTTATTTTCGTTCAATAGCTGGCGCAAACTAACAATCGCAATAATATTATTAACCCTTTACCCCTCATAGCCGCCGATTGCCGCCTCTACCGGTTAACCCTCGTATCCGCCGATTGCCGCTTTTTGGATTGTTCCGCTGCTCAGGCCATTCTTGTTTTTAATTAACTAATTTAAGCAATAAAAATTGTGGATTCGTGTAAAGCGGAAAAAGATGAAACCGTAGGGGCGACCGATAATCGGATCGGTATCGGACCGATATTGGCACTATGAGTTAACTATCGGACCGGCCGTTTTTTGGCTGCCGATACATTTTTTTTCACAACGGAGTTGCAGAAAAAAAAAAACGTAAATAATCCAATTCTATAACCAGATCGACAAGATTTAAAAAAAACCCGTACACAGAAATTGTCACGTCCACAAAAATTGCATCAGCGATATGACCTTGAAACAAAAGGATTGGCATTTTTTAATTTTAATGTATGACCTTGAATAATACAATGAGTGAACATCTGTGTGTATTTTTTTTTGGGATGGGAAGTTGGGGAGGGGGGAGAAACAAGACTTACATGTGGGCGAAGTGTTACGAAATAAGACAGGGAAGGGGTGAGCATGGGTTGACATACGTCATTAGCTGTAGCACGACAAAAACACGTGTTTGGCATTGTTGTTGATTTTAAAAAATATCGGTATCGGTTAAAATGCTGGGGGAAAATATCGGTATCGGACTATCGGTAAAAAGGCATATCGGTCGCTCCCTATTAGATAATAGTGAAAATATTGTTTATGACAATGCTGATGTTAGGAGTACAATGTGAGCATTTTATTGAAGGAACTTGTGTAAAAAGTGTAATTATGATTTTTTTTCTACATAAAGGTAATGGCAATATATCTTTGTTTGTTATCATTATATTCATTGTTCAATTTTCTTTGAGTGTATTAAATTTTCCTAAGATAGCTTAACTTAGTTTATTTTATATGAATTTTTTATTACACACACCATCATTTTTATGGAGTTCTTACGGAGTTACCTCCATTTTCTCAAGGGAAGTGAACAATGGGAATAGCAGCGAGGGGTAAATGGTTAAACTTTTTGGAAGCCCACTTTTCACAAGCTAATGTTTTTTAATAAGCACAACACTGATAATTTGCTTTTCATCTTTTTAAAATTAAAAATTTCAGCCATGAAGGGTACTAAATCGGATTCCGGAGCACAAAAACGAAAACGAAAAAAAGTCGAAATGGAACTATTGAATTCAAAAGAGGGTGCTATTTGTAAACACTTGAAGATGAAGGATAAAAATACAGACGAGTTACTTTGTGAAGCGTCCGAAGTCAAAGACAATGAGCAAGAACATATAGCTATAGCATGTCATGACGTATTGAAAAAAGATAGCATTGCCGACAAAACATGCGGGGTTGTAATAAAGGGGTTCAATCCAGAATTTTGTAAATAAACAAACGAGCATTGTTTGTGCCATGCGGTTGTCACAGTTTGAGCTTGCTTCTTGGAGATATGGCTAAATCCTCTATAGTTGCTAAATCCTTTTTGGTATTGTTCAGCAAATTTAAGTTTTATTTTCTGCATCAGTTCAAAGATGACAAATCCTAAAAAAAACATGTGAAAAATCTTACAGTGAAACCATTGTCGACACTAGATGGGAGTGTAAAGTGAGCAGTGTAAAAGCCATTCGCTGTCAAATTGTTGATATATACGATGCATTGGTTGAGGTCTCAGAAACAGCTAATAATCCAAAATGCAGAACAGAAGCTAATTCTCTAGCAAAAGAATTAAAAAACTTAACGTTCCTTGTAACATTGTCAGTTTGGTATAAATTGCTAAATAAAATTAATTTGCTAAGTAAGACGATGCAGCGTGATAACATAGAATTGGATTTAAATTTGGAGCTACTACAAAAGTTCCGTGAGTTTCTTATTTCGTTAAAAAAAAATGGCTTCCAGGCATCGGAAATTGCAGCAAAGTCATTAGCAGAAGAACTGGAAATGAGTGATGACGAAATGGGTTCCAGCAATTGTTACTTCTTTGAGACGAAAAAGAGTGAAAAAAAAACAGTTTTTTTTATGAATCTGCTGAAGATGAATCAGTGCAAGATCCCAGAGAAAACTATCGGACAGGTTTCTTCAACGTGTTGATGGATCAAGCTATAATGTCTTTTCATGAACGATTTGAACATTTAACCCAATTTAACAATAATTTTGGATTCCTCTTTAAAATTTCAGACTTAAAAAATCGTGACGACACAATGCTGAAAAAACAATTCAAAAACTTACATGAAGTATTTTCTGATGTTAACAATTCTGCCTCTGCGCATTTACCAATCACGGAAATCGATAGTGACATCGAGGAACTCAATTTATTTACTGAACTAAAAACGTTAACTTTTGCCATACCTGAAGGTACATCTCCACTTGACGTATATTAATGCACACCGATTAAATGAGGTCTTTCCAAATGTTATAAATGCTTTACGCAATTTGTTAACAATACCTGTTACTGTTACATCAGCAGAACGCAGTTTTTCAAAATTAAACTTAATTAAAACTTATTTGCGCTCCACAATGACGCAAGATAGGCTGGTAGACCTTGCCCTGATTTCCATTGAGAATGATATAGTTTAATTGACGAATTTGCAAGCATAAAGTGTAGAAAAATTGTCCTGTAAATAAACCTAACTATCAAGTTTCATAATTCTGAACACAATATTCTTTCGTCTATTAATTAATTATTATTAATAAAAATTTTTTTACTAGTGTCACTATCTAGTCCAACTTTGCTGTTCATGATTACTATATAAAATTAATATATAGAGGGGCCCCCATTTTTACTTTTGCCTAGGGCCGCCAAATATCTAAGGCCGGCTCTGGTTTTGGTTTGGTTTAATGGCCTTTTCCCAGTAAATTTCCACTCTAATGTGATATCTTATGGGTTCCGTAATGTACTTTTACCTAGGATATCTAAATATATATCTGCCCTCAAAAATCTAAGAACCTAAGGGTCCTCTGCAAGACAGTTTTAAAGAGCATTGTGACGTTGGCCATGGCGGAACCAGGTCAGTTTCAGATTTTCCGCAGTAGCGAGGACTGATTCGGGGCTGTTTAGATAATTTCTTCAAATATCCATCATGAAATTTCAACACTCTTCCTTCTGGATTTAGTCAGCTGCCGACACCGGTGTCGGTTTTCTATCTTCCGCCTACACCGGTGTCGGTTTTCTAAAATTCGCCGACACCGTCACGGGGGGAGGGCAAAGGGAGATAAATGTGTATTTTTTTCCTGTATATATCTCATACTCTTCTTAAGATGCTCGTCTAATTGTATATTTATTCTTCTTCCTTTGGCTCTACAGCCCATTTAGGGCCCTGGCCTGTCATACTACTCTTCTCCACTTTTCCCAATTCATGGTCTCATTTCTCCACTCTCTCACTCTTATGGCTTTAAGGTCTTTCTCCACTTCCTCCAACCATCTGCTTCTTGGTCTAACTTTAGGCCTTTTCTCATTGGGTGTTGCCTTATATATTGCTTTTGGACCATTGTTGATTTCCATTCTTTCTATTTGCCCAACCCACCTCAATCTGTTCATTTATATTACAGCTGTTATATTTGGTTCTTCGTACAGATTGTACAGGTGTGAATTGATTCTACTTCTCCACTCTTTATTGTCATTTACTGGCCCATATATTTTGACCCGCAGTGCACTCCCCTTTTTTCATTTACATTGATAAAATTTACATTTATGTTAGCTCAGATAAAGTATTATAAACACTCCAGTGATCTGCTCTTGGTCCAGCACTTCAATCAAATTTAATAACCTATTGTGGTTCTTCGGTAGTTATAAATTTACATCCCTGATCTGCGATTTTGCAGCTTGTCCATTACGAAAAAAAAAAGTTATCAGTTGTACATGTAACATTAAAAGGTCACGAAAAACACTAGATATAGACATCAAGAGTAACTGCAGTGTATGGCCTACTTCAAGTTTGCCACAGTATGCGGGATGTTATTTTTATAGTAAACCTGAAGCGGCCAATTCGCTACTTTTAATAAGTTCTCATTTATGTGTAGACTTATGCTCAAATATTGGTCAAGATAATAATTAGGGAGCGACCGATAATCGGATCGGTATCGGACCGATATTGGCACTATCGGTTAATATCGGATCGACCGATTTTTGTAGGGAGCGACCGATAGTCTAACCGATATTGGCACTATTGGTTAACTATCGGACCGGCCGTTTTTTGGCTGCCGATACATTTTTATTTTCACAACTGAGTTTCGGAAAAAAAAATCCGTAAATAACCCGATTCTATAACCAGACCAGACAAGATTTTAAAAAAAAAAGGAAAAAAAAAAAACCCGTACACAGAAATTGTCACGTCCACAAAAATTGCATCAGCGATATGACCTTGAAACAATAGGATTGGCATTTTTTAATTCTAATGTATGATCTTGAATGATACAATTAGTGAACATCTGTGTGTATTTTTTTTTTGGGATGGGAAGTGGGAGGGGGACAAGACTTACGTGCGGGTGAAGTAATACGAAATATGACATGGAAGGGGTGAGCATGGGTTGACATACGTCATTAGAAGAAAAAGAAGAGTTTGGTTGTTGTTGTTGATAAAAAAAAAAGGTATGAAAAAAGAATCCCCCCCCCTATTTTTTCAACAATTCCTAACAAACTGCAAGTACAAATATCCAACAACACTAGAGCAATGATGCTTGGGACTTTGTAAGTGGCCATTCAAAGAATGCAGAATGCTGAAATAAAATCACGGCAAGGGCTACAGACAATGATAAAAGATGGTTGTTCCAGATCTATTTTTTGAGAAGAGAGATGTATGAAGACACTAAAAACTTAACAGTTAATAGAGGAAGGGAACGTTATTTTACACCCGAATTAAACCTGAAATATGTAGTGAAAAATCGTATGTATTTTAATAGGTTGCACACTTTTCAGAACGGTGGGGGGCATTAAAAAACTCGCACCTGGCGGCTCAATAGCTAGCTACGGATGGGCTTTCATGTAGTGTCATTGTAACGTAGATTTGCAATTTTTCATTCTGGATGAGAGAAATTAAGCTGTGGAGAGTGTTAGTTGTGAGTTGTAGTAACATTTGAAACAGATCATTCTTTGAGGTTCTAAAAGATTTGAATAGGTTTGTGTGTAATCTTTCTCCAACATGTATAATGATAGAGAGATGCAAACTAAACATTTCTTATGATTTACAATGATTTAGTGAATAACAGAGTGAACATAGCCAGTAGCTTTTCTGTCTGCTTTCCAGTCACAATTATGTTAATGTTGACAAGTCGTTGTACTGTAGAGAATCTTGCTTTGGAAAATAATACATTTGTTGATAAACAGATTTACCAAGTATTTATTTTAAAAATTAAAAAAGAAGAACTGGAGAACAATTTAAATTAAAGATTGGCTAAGAACTATCCGAAGTTGTTCTGGATTATTTAATTAAACTTCTAGTATTTTTTGGGGGCAAGTTTTTTTTTTGCCCGACACCGAACCGACTCCGGACGAATTACAAATGCCGACACCGACTCCGGACAAAGTACAAATACCGACACCGGCAAACACAGCCGACACCACCGACGCCGACACCGGCTCCCCAGCCCTGGCTGTCACGGCTGTTGCAATTGTAGCGAATAGGCACTAGCCCTGTTTGCAAGTTCGTTGATGAGTACCTTTATTGAATTGAAAAGAAGCTATTACATACCATGAACTAAATAGCCGGCAAAAATAAGTTCAATAGTGGGCGATTCGGGAGAAAACTCAAATTAGCAGATAGAGTGGAGGGGGGGGGGTAAAAAAAAATGATACCAGGGGTGGGGTGGGGGAACATACTGGTTTTTTTAAAGCCTTCGGTGGCGCACGGCACAAAAAGTTTTCGAAAAAACTGGTCTTCAATGACCTAATATTCAATTTAAAAATTCTGGAGTTGCATCAAAATGTATTAAAAGCGTTCCTTACTGAGTAAAATCTATATTTTCCAGATACATTCATCAATGTAAAAATTCATTTTTTTTTTCATAAACAACGTCCAATTTCCTACAAGAGTATGTAGTTTTCATGGCTAGAAACAATTTCCTACTAATAAAGTAGCTATCTTGTCGTCTGTGCGGGCGTTTGGGGAAGCCGTCGCTATAATAATCTATGACGTCATTTCCTGATGGTACATTTTTTTTTATTTTCCTACTAACAAAGCCGCGTGGGTACTGTATCTTGCCTTACCGATTTGCCTTTGTGCTGCAAAATGGCATAATAAAGTAGTTATTTTTAACTTTTCAGTGCATTTTTATGAAAGCTTTTTTTTAATGCTTCGTTTTGATTTTAACATTGACAGAATTAATGGCAAAACGTAATGGGTGACATAAATAGCACCCATATCTTTATCTAACTGTGTTTAGTTTGGTTTGGTTTGGTTCGTTGGTTTGCTTTAGTTTGTTTGGTTGGTTGGCTTAGTTGGTTGGTTCGATTGTTTGGTTTTGGTTATCTGGTTTGGCTGTCTGGTTTGGTTGGTTAACGTTGACGGTAAAAAGTATTTTTTTTGACGGGTTTGGCTTGGTTGGTTTCTTTAGTTAGTTTGGTTGATTGGTTAGTTGGTTTGGTTAGTTGGTTTGGTCGTATGTTTGGTTTGGTACCTAATGGTGTTTAGTTTCGTTTGGTTTGGTTGGTTGGCTTGCTTTGGTTGAGTTTGTTTATTTGGTTGGTTTGGTTTGTTTGGTTGATTTTGGTTGGTTGATCGGTTGGTTTGGTTGGTTTGTTTGGTTCATTGGTTGGTTTGTTTGGTTGGTTATTTGGTTTGGTTTGGTTGGTTACCGTTGACAGGTAAAACGTAATTTGTGACGTATAAAATGTAGGTCATTTCTGCACATTAGGAAGGTGGAATAAATCAGCAACTTATAAACCTAATTAATCGTATTTAAAAATTCAGTAGTAAAATTTATTAGGAAGGGGTTTCACATTACACCTATATTTCCCGGGCAATGCCGGGCTAAATATCTAGTATACATAAATTTTTCCGACTCAGCCAGTTTTAACTTTTCTTTATAGAATACGATGTCTGAAATGGCGTCGTAAATTTAGCATAAAAATAAGAAATTTTGGGTAATTGGGACTTGGCGTATTTCTCCAAAATTAGCGCATATTAACAATGATAAAATGCAACTAACTGATGCAAAAATTAACAAAGTTTAAAAAGAGTTAAACATATTTTTTCTTAAACTATGGTGCATACAAAATTTCTGAAACCATCTTTCTCTAATATTTACAGAACCCGTAATACTTAATTTTTCTATCAAACATTAAAGCCCATTTATAAAATTAGCCTGAAACTATTTATTTCATCAAATTAAAAACAAATTACTTTTCAATGAGGTATGAGTCGTTCTTCCAGTTGATAAACACAGGGGCTTCACTCACTGCGTTCCTAAACACTGCCGGTCGGTTACTCTTGATGAAAGTCTCATAAAATTCTTTAGTGGTCACCATTTCAGCTTCTTCGTGCACTGGACTATCTGGACGACGTTGCCAACCTGAGTGTCCGGCAGGTTATGGGGAGAGACATCATTCAGTATGAAGACGAAAGTTAAAGTAATTGTTATTGCATACGACAATGTTTAAATATAATAATGACCTACCGAGTGGCCTGAGATGACCATCTGGGACTTTGCCACCTGGACTGAAGACATGATTTGGAAACACAGCGTCCATGGACTGATCTTTGGGAAAACCAATTTTGGCTTCTATATAAAATGTGTGTTCCATAAATATATGAACAAGAAAAAGTACTTTGATCCAACTGCTCATTTTTAAAGTAACTGGTCTGTAGAAAAAAGTAGGTATAAAAAATAATGTCAATGTAAACATTGTCAACATATTTAACAGAATATTCGCGGTTTCCCACTGCCAGAAAAGGACCCTATTAGCCTAATTGCATAATAATTGTGCAAGGCAGCAGCCAGAAATTCTTGCGCCCCCCCCCCCGACAAACAGCTATGACAAATGGGGGCCTCTCCGACGAAAAGAGAATTTCGAAAGTGACCCCTACCCCACTCCCATTCATTTATTCTCTTCTACAAATCCTTAATTTCCATAAATATTTTTTAATTTACAGGTCATGAACAACGAAAGAAAATAAAATTCTGCATTGTAAACATTTTTAGCTGCATCATCAGCATACTCTTTTTCGTTGTCAAATTTTATTTACTCTTCATTTTCAGCACTAAAGTAGACAGAATAGTAAGGGTGGATGTAATGGCGGGTGTTGACTAGAGTAAACTGGGTTTCGACCAGAGTAAGGGTGGATGTCGACCAGAGTAAGGGTGGATGTCGACCAGAGTAAGGGTGGATGTCGCCCAGAGTAAGGGTGGATGTAGACCAGAGTAAGGGTGGATGTCGCCCAGAGTAAGGTGGGTGTCGACCAGAGTAAGGGTGGATGTCGACCAGAGTAAGGGTGGATGTCGACCAGAGTAAGGGTGGATGTCGACCAGAGTAAGGGTGGATGTCGACCAGAGTAAGGTTAGTGTTGACTAGAGTAAGGTGGGTGTTGACTAGAATAAGGTGGGTGTTGACTAGAGTAAGGGTGGATGTTGACTAGAGTAAGGGTGGTGTTGACTAGAGTAAGGTGGGTGTTGACTAGAGTTAGTTTGGTGTTGACTAGAGTAAGGGTGGATGTTGACTAGAGTAAGGTGGGTGTTGACTAGAGTAAGGTGGGTGTTGACTAGAGTAAGGTGGGTGTTGACTAGAGTAAGGTGGGTGTTGACTAGAGTAAGGGTGGATGTCGACCAGAGTAAGGGTGGATGTTGACCAGAGTAAGGTGGGTGTTGACTAGAGTAAGGTGGGTGTTGACTAGAGTAAGGTGGGTGTTGACTAGAGTAAGGTGGATGTTGACTAGAGTAAGGTGGATGTTGACCAGAGTAAGGGTGGATGTTGACCAGAGTAAGGTGGGTGTTGACTAGAGTAAGGTGGGTGTTGACTAGAGTAAGGTGGGTGTTGACTAGAGTAAGGTGGGTGTTGACCAGAGTAAGGGTGGATGTTGACTAGAGTAAGGGTGGATGTTGACTAGAGTAAGGTGGGTGTTGACTAGAGTAAGTTTGGTGTTGACTAGAGTAAGGGTGGATGTTGACTAGAGTAAGGGTGGATGTTGACTAGAGTAAGGTGGGTGTTGACTAGAGTAAGGTGGGTGTTGACTAGAGTAAGGTGGGTGTTGACTAGAGTAAGGTGGGTGTTGACTAGAGTAAGGTGGGTGTTGACTAGAGTAAGGTGGGTGTTGACCAGAGTAAGGTGGGTGTTGACTAGAGTAAGGTGGGTGTTGACTAGAGTAAGGTGGGTGTTGACTAGAGTAAGGTGGGTGTTGACTAGAGTAAGGTTGGTGTTGACTAGAGTAAGGGTGGATGTTGACTAGAGTAAGGTGGGTGTTGACTAGAGTTAGTTTGGTGTTGACTAGAGTAAGGGTGGATGTTGACTAGAGTAAGGTTGGTGTTGACTAGAGTAAGGTTGGTGTTGACTAGAGTAAGGTTAGTGTTGACTAGAGTAAGGTTGGTGTTGACTAGAGTAAGTTGGGTGTTGACTAGAGTAAGGTTGGTGTTGACTAGAGTAAGGTTGGTGTTGACTAGAGTAAGGTTGGTGTTGACTAGAGTAAGGTGGGTGTTGACTAGAGTAAGGTGGGTGTTGACTAGAGTAAGGTTGGTGTTGACTAGAGTAAGGTTGGTGTTGACTAGAGTAAGGGTGGGTGTTGACTAGAGTAAGGTTGGTGTTGACTAGAGTAAGGTGGGTGTTGACTAGAGTAAGGTTGGTGTTGACTAGAGTAAGGTGGGTGTTGACTAGAGTAAGGTGGATGTTGACTAGAGTAAGGTGGGTGTTGACTAGAGTAAGGTGGGTGTTGACTAGAGTAAGGTGGATGGTGACTAGAGTAAGGTGGAATTTGACTAGAGTAATGGATGGGCAAGTTTATTTTATAAACATTTTTATACCAATTACAATACTATAATTTACATATATCAATGTATGCATGAAATTAAGAACCAATTTACTCTTTAGAAATGTAGGTTATCATGTTGAAAATACGATATACCGGTGCAGAAGAGCGCGAAATCAGTGAAGCTTTGTTTAATGTTATTTTGACTTGATAGAACAATAAACTCATATTTCAGTTTGCCACATTCAACAGAAAGCTTAGTTCTTTTAAAACTATAACTATTAAAATATTATTTTTTAATAAGCTATTTTTTTTTTGGAAAAAAAAAACATTTAAAAGTAAAATATAATCACTTATTTGAAATAAATTTGTATATGAATTATCATAATTAAAATTAAACGCGTGGTTGAAACAATATACTGGACCAAATATGTCTTTAAACTACCTAATAAATAGATGTAAATAAAAAATCTATATATTTAGATGGGCAACCAATGCTTATAAAAGGCGGCACTTTTACTACCTGTGGAATGTTTAACATTGACAGGGGCGGCATTATCCATCCCGGGCGCCACTTATGTTCGTTACTTTAACATATACATGGTCGTATTAGACTGCCATGTCCCTGACTCCAGACCTCGAACTTGGTAGTGGTTGTGAAATGGGGGTAGGGGAGATGTTGAGGACCCCTTTGAGGGTATCCTTGGCTTGTTGCTAAGAGTATGAAGGCTGACTCAATGATGACTCGTATTTGTATTTGTGTTTCTCCCACACACAGTCCCACCAACAAGTATCGTAAAACAAGGGACGATGATCAATTTAACAACACCAAGATATGTTTATTCATACAAAGGCACCAGTCCGTAACAGGGATCTGGTGACTTCTCATAAGCAAAGATAATCCAAACTGCAGCAAAATAATCCAATATAAAATGAATAAGGGGAAAAAATGACGTTATCACTAATTAACTCTCTCTCTCTCTCTCTCTATTTCCTTCTCACTTCTCTCAAACAGAGACACATCAATCGGCTCGCTATCACTTAGCCTGATTGCGACTCACAAATCGACTCTCTCATCCGAGAGCCCACAGCCGAATCTATATTTCATTTCCCACATCACTTTTCCCACGTGACCCTTAGCCAATCAAATATAATATCTGTTTCTTTCAAACTTTCAAATTAGGGGGTGGAGCCTAGATGAGGAGGGGGGGGGGGAGAAGTACGCCATACCGACAAAGACAGTAGTAACTGGACATTCGTCCGGGTCTCCGTCCCTTTGAAGACGCCGACCGGAGAATAGCCGTCAGATGGTCAGAGAGAATTCCCCGTAGAATGTAACGTGTTTCTGTTAACCGCTACTTTGGTTCGTCGGCGGAGATTCCGCCGGACACCTGGTCTATGACGCAATTACGGGGGTGGGGTAAAAGAAGGTGGGGAGAACTTGAGAACGGGAACGTATATTATAATACATGGTAAAATACACGTCTTAATGTTATGAATATTATGTAGTTAAGGGTTGGAGTAAGGGGATAGTTTCGACATATTAGTCACAACCTGTGACATCACCCCCCAACCCACTCGAAGCCATAGGGATGACGACACCGTAGTAGGTGAGGCCCCTTACATAACATAAAGCAAATGAAAAAAAAACAACGAGTCCTTTCTATACGTTAGGACTAGAACAAAGGGCGAATTAACCCGGGGTTATACATAAACATATGTGCCTGTAACTATCTTTATATAACAATGCCCAAAACAAATGGAGGGTCACATTGGAATAACCCAAAAAGAAAACTTATCTTAGTAACCCTGACCACACCATAATGGATAGGGCCAGTGGGTAAAAACATACATACTTAAATAACCCCAAAAATAAAACAGAACAATTACAACGGCGTACAGCATGATGGTGCCAGCCGGACATATGGTCTGGCCAAAACAAGTTGGTCCGGAGATAAATAAAAAGAAAATAGTGGACACTCTTTCTTCCGAAAGGTGGCACTTAAAACAAAATTAATTGTATCAGTAAGCCTACATAGGCGGTTACTGGCTACGTAATAGGGTAAGCAAGATAGTCTCCCTTTGAAGGGACGACATTACATTGATAGATACAACAGCGTTACAACATTAAACCTGAAATAAAGAGGAAACCATGCACAAATGAATATACTAAGTGACATAACTACATTCACCCGACATTCACTCACTCTAGGCAAGCCATCTAATAACCTCTCTAAGAGTGGCCCTTTGTGAGTGAGCTCAAACCGACATGCAGCTGTCAACGAGGTTTGCTGGGCACCGACTCATCAGACATGCCCCCACGCCTAACCTGTCCCGTTTACACGCGGGGATATAAAGCCTAGCTTTATTAGGGCCCGACTCCTCCCCATTGGGAAAATCTCCGTGTTTTACGCGTAGTTCATGGTTTACACTCTCGGCTTTGCAACGAAAATTAAAAGGGCGCGCCCCTACAGGGCCGCCTAAACAAACAATCACTCATGACAACAGCATGCACAGACATTTCTTCCTTTGTTGTATAACAGATCCCCCCTTGGGTCTCACCTATATAAAGACCCTCCAGTTTGATGGAATAGTTGAGCCAGCAACTCATTCACTTAAGGGACCCGTCTAGAAGACTACAAGCAACTAGTCCGGTGTCCGCCTAATCAATATGAGGCCCGCCTGCCCGTAGCGCACAACCTCTTAGCGTTCACAAGGAATGAGTATGCCGCGCCTCCATACAACCTTACTTCCCTACACATCAGACCTGGTCCACTGGTTCTACTGCGCGGTTTCGAGGGCCCCCTGGCTCCTCTAGTCTCACGCCCAACCCTCGTGTTACCAAAGAGCAGCTGGACCTTAACTATCTAAGGGGCATGTACCATGAGGTAGGTGGCATGGCATCAAAAACATATAGTCATGGGCCCACCCAATCTAGGAATGGTTCTAATGTGGCGCCCTGACAACAAACGAAAAGGGGGAGGTACACAAAATCAGAAGAAAAGTGCTCACAATCAAAATGAGAGCACACTAAATCAAAGTAAAAGTACACTAAGTCAAAATAAAAGCACTCCAGATCAAAATGATTACACACAACCAAAACAACAATTAAAATATTCAAAACAACGAAGAAGAAGGTATACAAAATTAGAATGACTGTACACACAAAGTCAAAATGAAAATACTCAACCAAATTCAAAATGACTACAGTTTCAAAATACCTTTACACAGAATCCAAATGCATTTATGTTCACCGGTTCTCTGCAACCCAGCATGAACAAACAAATTAACAAATAAGCGCCCCCAGGGCCCATCTCCTGCCGCATGCATAAGGCAGCGAGATGCACTGCGCCCCTACAACATTAAAATGCCATGGGCCCTCCCATTATCCAAGAATGGTACTAACGTGGCCCCCTGACAACAACTTAGGCCCCCGACCTCTTTATCTCTTTCATTCTTAGCGCGTTCAGCTTCTGCTTCATGCTTAGCCTCTTCCACCTCTCTATCCCTTTCGCATGTTTTATGGCCGTATTAACATCGCACCCCAAACCTATGAAGTACTGTACGTACTCCTCCATAGATTTCATGGTTGGTGACGTTAATACGCGCCTAAGATGAGTAACGGTTAACCCAGACAAAGCTCGCCGTGCAGCTTAACACGCAGTCAGAGCACTCACAAATGATCACAATCAAAGAAGTGTATTAAAATGGCTTACCTTGACGCTACCTCCCTCCTTTCAACAGAATACGACATATCTTCCACCGTACACAATCTTACACACATGCATAAAGTCTAAAGTCTAAATGTTATTTATTCGCCGATAACAGTGCGGCTTTTCCTTAGAACTGTCTTGTTGACTTCGTCTGTACTTTCTCTCGGACGATGTGAGTAAGCGTGGCACTTACTGCTCCCGTTTCAAAACGGCCGAGTCCAATGAATGACTTGGCCTACTGACGAATTGTGGACTTCTGGTTTTCTCCGACGATACACGTGAGTAAACGTAGCGTTTATCACTCACGTTTTAAACCGGCCGAGTCTGGTGATAGACTCGCCTAATGAAGACTTGTGGCAGATATTGAGCCCCCCGAGTCTATAGTTGAATCAGCTTCGGCCCCTCCTGGTTAATGCAGAATACTACTTCAGGTGAAGTTTCGATCCCGAAACGAGCCTCTCAGATGTTGAGGACCCCTTTGAGGGTATCCTTGGCTTGTTGCTAAGAGTATGAGGGCTGACTCAATGATGACTCGTATTTGTATTTGTGTTTCTACCACACACAGTCCCACCAACAATTAACGTAAAACAAGGGACGATGATCAATTTAACAAGTCGTGTGTACAACACCAAGATATGTCTATTCATACAAAGGCACCAGTCCGTAACAGGGATCTGGTGACTTCTCATAAGCAAAGATAATCCAAACTGCAGCAAAATAATCCAATATAAAATGAATTAGGGGAACAAATGACGTTATCACTAATTAACTCTCTCTCTCTCTCTCTCTCTCTCTCTCTCTATTTCCTTCTCACTTCTCTCAAACAGAGACACATCAATCGGCTCGCTATCACTTAGCCTGATTGCGACTCACAAATCGACTCTCTCATCCGAGAGCCCACAGCCGAATGTCTACGAATCTATATTTCATTTCCCACATCACTTTTCCCACGTGACCCTTAGCCAATCAAATATAATATCTGTTTCTTTCAAACTTTCAAATTAGGGGGTGGAGCCTAGATGAGGAGGGGAGGGGAGAAGTACGCCATACCGACAAAGACAGTAGTAACTGGACATTCGTCCGGGTCTCCGTCCCTTTGAAGACGCCGACCGGAGAATAGCCGTCAGATGGTCAGAGAGAATTCCCCGTAGAATGTAACGTGTTTCTGTTAACCGCTACTTGGGTCCGTCGGCGGAGATTCCGCCGGACACCTGGTCTATGACGCAATTACGGGGGTGGGGTAAAAGAAGGTGGGGAGAACTTGAGAACGGGAACGTATATTATTATACATGGTATAATACACGTCTTAATGTTATGAATATTATGTAGTTAAGGGTTGGAGTAAGGGGATGGTTTCGACATATTAGTCACAACCCGTGACAGGAGAGGACAGCTGGTAAGGAAGATCCCTAAATCATTTCTAACTATTAGAAAGTAAGGTATCTTGAGATAATCTGGTAGGAAAATAAATGTATCTATTAGGTCATTTGAAAGACACCAGCCTATGTTTATCATTTAGTAACCCGTGAGGCACAGAGTATGAACTCATGATGGATTGCTTCTCTAACATAGACTGGCAGTAACCTAACATTGGTGGTGTGCTAGACAGGCAGTAACTGTGTCGTGATATTGTGTGTTATCAGTCTGTCCGTTTACTTTGTTGCCTTGTGTAAATATTAAAGATAAAGAAATATTAGGATATTTTTTTATTACAGATGATTCGACCTTAGCACAGAGTTTTTTTTTTTTAGAAAACAAAATTGCATATCTTTTCCACAATATAAAATCCACTTCTAATATAGGCCTGTATTTAACAAGGTGGAAAATTTAGTCTATAGATAATCAATTAAAAACAAATGTACGAGCATCATAAACACAATCTAGTGGTTACTCTTTACACAAAATCTGATCTTCGCCCTTAAAAAAATACAAGAACATGGTGATACAAATCTTTTATTTACCCTAATTCACGCTGGCAACAGCAAATGAGTTAACAAAGACGTAATCATCTTACATAATTAACTCCCTAGTCTAGAGTTAATGTTCTTGAAAGGAATGTTCAGCTAAGCATCTTGTTGATAATATGACTTTTTAAATTATAATCAATACATTTGGCAAACGAGAGTATATCAATACTAGCCGATATTGATATGAACTTGTTATTCAGTGAACAGATCTAGGTCAAATGTGGTTTATTAAGGATGCCCATTAGCCAGATATTATCAGGATCTTACATTTCAACAAATAAAACTGAGCTGACATAGGCCAAAACAAAAATGATCAAGTTATCAATGAGCTATAAAACATGTAGGCTATTCAATAATAGTGGCTCTTTGTTGTTGTTGTTGATGATTTTTGTAACTTTATACTTGCTGTGTCTGGCCGTCCTGTGTACACATGGACAGAAGAAAAAAAAGCTGTCATGCTAGTGACCGGGGGAAAATTATAAACATTACTACACTTTCGTCAACAAGAGTATTGCCATAGAAGTTGTCTGACAGACTTAGTCCGACCTTGAATAATAGAATTCTAGCGACAAGTGTGTAAATAGCTTCTAGAGACTAGTGTTTAAATAAACTTCTAGCGTCTAGTGTGTAAATAGACTTCTAGCGACTAGTGTGTAAATAGACTTCTAGCTCTGTAAATAGATTTCTAGTGAATTGTAAATAGAGGAATTGACCGTGTAGAATGCATAGGATAATGGTGAATAAAAAACAAATAATAAGAGGACAATTAATAAACTTCAGCTCTCAATTAAATATTTTTGAAATTTACTTTCCTGTTTCCAAAAAAATGTCTTGGTATTTTTTTTTTCAGAAAACTTTTCATTCGTAAAACATTTTCGCTTTCAAATTCTACCCAAAAAAAAAATCCATTTAGATTTCTGTCAATGAACTTAAATGTATTATTTTTTTTTATTAATGTTTTAAAGAGAATATTTTGCCGTTCTCAGAAGCTGCCACTCGGGTTTTTTTTGTATCCACTTCAATCATAGTACAGCGCGGTCTAATTTGTATGTCTTTCAAACTCAATTCGTTTCTATTATTAAATTGGCGCTCAGGTTTTCATTTGAGTAATATAATTTATATCAATATGTGCATCTATAAATTCTATAAATATCTGCATGATCAAAGCCTAAGGATACTTTGTGTAAGGAGTGATTTGTTTACTTTTTAGTGCATATTAATACAAGTTTTTTTTAAACAAAGTTTTTGGTTGTTTTTTTTGTTTACTTTTTTTATTGTCATCTCTGATGACGTGTTAGAAACTGACAGCCTATTACCATTTTAAAAAATAAAATACATTTTATTTGATTTCACTTAGTTACTCAATATCTTCGCAGGTAAAACTTGCAAATAAATTTAACCAAGATTTTTTTTTAATACATATAAAGTCAGATTATATCAATTCATTATAAAGATTTCACCAAATTGAAATACTTCATTTACTTACGTGATACTTTATAAAACCATGCAGCGTGTAAATACAGTCTGGGTCGTCTGCCACCCGATATATCGAGGCTAGGGCTAACACGTAGCAACTTTCTCCAGTCACACAAGTTTAGCTGTTCCATCGATTCAACTGGCGACATATGTCGTGATTTGAATGTGTTGTACACTGCAGACTTTAAAATATTTAAATTTTGTCATGTGTCTGTTTAAATCGTATAAACAACATCGGTGTGATTGTTAATATAAATATGAAATGTTAGTTGAGAATAACATGATAACATAAAATAAAGCAAAAAAAAATCATTAGCATGTTGTACCATCAATGATTTTTTATTTATGTTGCTTTCTTTTTTATTAACAAAAGTTTAATCTTTAATAACTAAACAAATCTCAAGTTTATCTAAAGTTATTTTTTTTCCACACAGAAAATCTCATACACTCATACACATACAAAGGCTGATGGAAAGACAAACAGACAGACAGACGGACGGGCAAATGAATGGATGGATGGATATAGATAGATAGATAGATAGATAGATAGATAGATAGATAGATAGATAGATAGATAGATAGATAGATAGATAGATAGATAGATAGATAGATAGATAGATAGATAGATAGATAGATAGATAGATAGATAGATAGATAGATAGATAGATAGATAGATAGATAGATAGATAGATAGATAGATAGATAGATAGATAGATAGATAGATAGATAGATAGATAGATAGATAGATAGATAGATAGATAGATAGATAGATAGATAGATAGATAGATAGATGGAAGAAATTCAATACCACCTACTTCAACATCACCCTCCTTAATATCACCTACTTCAACATCACCCTCCTTAATATCACCTACTTCAACATCATCCTCCTTAATATCACCTACCTCAACATTACCCTCCTTATATCACATACTTCAACATCACCCTCCTTAATGTCACCTACCTCAACATCACCCTCCTTAATATCACATACTTCAACATCACCCTCCTTAATATCAATACTTCAACATCACCCTCCTTAATATTACCTACTTCAACATCACCCTCCTTAATATCACATACTCCAACATCACCCTCCTTAATATCACATACTTCAACATCACCCTCCTTAATATCACATACTTCAACATCACCATCCTTAAGGGTATCGTCTACTTCAACATCATCCTCCTAAATATCACCTACTTCAACATCACCCTCCTTAATATCACATACTTCAACATCACCCTCCTTAATATTACCTACTTCAACATCACCATCCTTAAGGGTATCGCCTACTTCAACATCACCCTCCTTAATATTACCTACTAAAAACATCACCATCCTTAATATCACCTACTTCGCCATCAATTACACATATACATCTTTTATTCCGTACATTAAAAGGCTTCATGTTTTCATTACACTGGGCGACAGCCAAAAAAATCGTCAGGGGTTTTTCAACTGATTTAGACTAATTTTGGTGTTCTGAGTTCGAATATCACATTGATTTTGCTCGGTCAGGTCAACTTCTTGAGGTACAGCCATAGACCTACCTGACGAGCTATACGTATTCTAATATCAGGGGTTTTGAGTTCAATCATTTCTCTAAATTACCTCAATAAAAATTAACAGCAAAATAATCACAATTATAAAAACAGAGTTAATTATATTTGATTTATAAATCATCAATCTAGATTTTCACTTGATTATTTAATGCATCAGCACTTGATTGGGCACAGCCTCCAGTACCCCGGACCTTCCATCTGCCCGTCGTCCAGCTGCTCACTGCGATGAAAGTCATGTTCCAGCGTTCAGAGATCTTCCTGACAGCGACACTTTAGACGAGGGAGGAGTTACAAAAGAGGAGTGTGAATCACAAGATGGTCCGCAGCCGTTCTCACAATGTGAGCTTAATGATCTGGTTCGGGATCTCAGCTTGTCGAATAATTCCTCCGAGCTGTTGGCCTCCAGACTCAAAGAGAAAAATCTACTTGGCAAGGACGCGCGTATCACTTTCTTCCGTAGAAGGCATGAGGACTACATGGGTTACTTCTGCCAGGAGGAAGATCTTGTGTACTGCCGAGATGTCGCCGGACTTATTGATAAACTTGGCGGTCTTCAATACGATCCGAGAGATTGAAGACTCTTTATTGACAGCTGCAAGCGCTCGTTGAAGTGTGTATTTCTCCACAACGGGAGCCAGTTCGCCTAAATCCTTCTTGCGCACTCCACAACTCTTGAAGAGAAATATGAAGCAGTGAAGTATGTGCTCGACAAAATCCAGTATGAGCAGCACCAATGGATCATCTACGTCGACTTAAAGATGGTGAACTTTCTACTTGGTCAGCAGTCCGAATTCACGAAGTACCCATGCTTTATATATATGTGGGACAGTCGCGACAGAGCCCAGCACTATGTAAAGAAAGAGTGGCCGGCGCGAGAGCAGTTAGTACATCATAAACGAACCTATTGTTGACCGGGAGAAGATATTGATCCCACCGCTACACATGAAGCATGGGTTAATGAAACATTTTACGCACGCTCTGGACAAGGATGGGAGGTGCTTCAACTACTTGTGCTGAACACTTCCTCAACTGACCATTGATAAGCTGAAGACCGGCATTTTCGACGCCTGAAAATCGTTTGTGCAGGTGGTGAACAACTTCCTTGGGAACACGAAGGCAGCAAACCACGCTAGACTCATCAGCAGTATGATAGAGGACTTCCAAAGACTCGTTTAGCTGTATCAGAGATGAGCCAATTTTTTTCCGGCTCCCACAAATTTGACGGCTCCGGCACGGCTCCGGCACGGCTCCGGCTCCCTATTCAGATAGTATCACACGAGACAAAAATTTTTGTAATTGCGCTACGCAAACATCCCGCTGCTAAAAAGTTATGCAATTTTTGCCTCGTTCACCCCCATAGTCAGGAGCTTGAAAAATATACGCATTGTCGGTTTTACTAAAAACAAACCATTTCAGTGCATCCAGAATCACATCTTATTTTTTTTTTCGACCGAGGTTTCACTAGTTGCCATTTTCATAATTAATAAAAAGTTATTTCAATGATCAAATTAGCAAATAGTAAAATGATACATTATTCAAAATATTTTAAAGACTTCAGTATTTATATTTTTAATTCGAAATGACTATTTGGACCCGGGCACCAATAAACTCCGATTTTTGTTCGGACCCCTTCCCAATACAGTCTGATTGTTATTCGGACCAGTGGCAAATATGCACTTAGCTTAGCTATACATAAACTTTATTATTGTTTTTTGTTTATTTTTTTTATAATTGTTTGAATTGTATGATTTAATCGTTACCCAGTGTCTAGGGTTCCACTAAGCGGACTCAGTATTATTATTTTTTCGGGTTCCGTCTAATAAAGTTTAAATATAGCTAAGCTAAGTGCATATTTGCCACGGGTACGAATAACAATCGGATTTTATTGGGACCCTGGTCCGAATAGCCACAGCCTTATAAATTTATCTACTCTATTTCAGATATTCTGTTATAATAAAATTGTAAAATACAGAAAGCGACCATTTTGTTTTTAGTCCATTACAAATTCGCGGTCAAATAATAATACGAAATGACGAGTTCTATTTGTCGTCTTAGTAAAAATTTATTTTAAATGATTGATACAATTATTCTATGAAATAAAACTGTTTTAACTTTATATAGAACAAAATAACATGCCATTAAAAAATTTCGGAGGGTAAACAAGATTTAAAACGAACACAAAACGATTCCCCATTCAAGATCTCTTGTGGTGATGTGCGTGCACGTGCACGCTATCATTTAAAGGCTGTTACTGTTGTGGCGTTCGTAAAACATGACAACATTTCAAATTGTAGGAGGCAAACAATCAAACAAATTTGGAATTTTAAAGCTAAAAAAAAAATCTGCTGTAAAAAAAAAAAACATTTGGGAGAAGTGGAGCCGCCAGATTTTTTCGGATCCGGCTCCGTCACCAGCAAAAAGTAGCGGCTCCCGGCTCCTCGGCTCCGGCTCCGCAAGCCTGATTACTGTGCTTAAACAGAAGGAGTCGACAAAGGGTATAACACCAGATAAGGGCGTTACAATAATTTCTAAGCCCCTTTGCCTATATCCCCTACCCTACACCTCCGCATCTTTCTTAAAATCAAGTCGGCTAATTTCCAAATTATTACACTCAATAGTTTATTTCTCTCTATTCTCGTTTAATATTTTTTATATAATATTTGTCATTCATAAAAACATTTTTCTTATTTAAAAACAAGTATAAAAAACAACTAGGGTGGCATTTTGGGGGCTGGAACGGATTAATGCCATTTGAATTAATTTCAATTAGGAGAACTGCTTTGAGATACCAGCAAATTGACGTACGAGCAAAGTTATACCAAATTCGTATCCCAAAGTACCACTTGTATCTTTTTTTTTCTTAATTCTAAACATTTAATTGTGTATGGGGCTAAGCGCTTGTTTACAAGTAAATAAAAAGCTCACTTTTACAGCTAAAGTTTAATAACATAAGCTTGAGCACAGATTTCCCCCCTGAAAATTATTTTTCTTCTCAAGACTTTTGATTATGCTAAACAAAAATTAATTCATTGCATAGTCTTAAACTATCTAATAGATTTTCGTTGTTTTAGATGAAAATTTGTAGGAAATTAGTATTTGTATGTGGTAAAAGAGTGTTTTTGAATTTTTAAAATATTTTAATTACTTTTTTTTTTATTTTAAATGCCACTTTGCAAAAAAAAAAATAATAATTACATGAAAAGAAAGGGAGAAGGGTGTTGTGTGCCTAAGATCCATTATAGTGCAGGTACTAAACTTTTTGATCTTAGCCTTTGGCTAATTGATTTTTTTTTTTCATACGAGGGAGAAGACGAAAATCTGTATTGTGATTTCTTTATATTCACACAATAAACGTTTACTTTCAAACAAAATGAACTTAAAGTATGAGTCATTGAAATAAATCAACTAATGATTTTAAGACACTTTTGATATTTCTATCGCTCAGACAATTGTTAAAAATAAACATGATAAAAAAACAGCCTATATTAGAAAAATCAATATTTCGAAGTCATTATTGCCCATCAATATTAATTTTGATTAAAAGTTGGTAGAGGAAGTAAGGGAACGGCACCATTAGTTTCGTCGCAATTAAAGTCGCTTAAGATCAAATATTTAATTAGATTTTATTTCCTGGGTCATTCCATGTCAACTCAACCAGTTTTTTGACAATTGTTCACCCGACCCCCTCAGATCTTCCTGAAATTTTCAGGGCTTGTGGTACATTTAAAGTTGAGTGATTCTTGAAAATTTCAGGCCATTTGGTCAAAAACTTTCTGAGATATGATTTTTTAAATTTTTAAGGGTAGTCGCGAGTTTGCCTGACATTTACATTTTCGCGATATTTGAACGTGAATATTTCAAAAACTAAAAGAGATATCAGGCTGAAATTTTCAGTATTTACTCATAGTTTTATCTTAAGTTGAATAATGTATTTATCTCAAGTGTAGCTTGCACACAGAATGCACTAAAAAAATCCCAAACATTGCACTTCAGACAGTTTTCATCAATATTTGACCCGGTATAGCCAAGAACATATATGACATGAAATGATGTTTGTTATACAATTAGTAAGTACCACATATGTGTTTATTATTTTGATAGAGAATTCCTGTTAATCAATAATAGTGTACTCATGGTGGGCCCCTTTAAGCATCATGGTCGTCCATTTTTGCACGCATTGCGACCCCCAGTTGCCCATGTGGATAGTAATTCACACTTTTCATATTTTGCACACTTGTTAACCTTGGTAAGTACTAGCTATGATGAAAATTTCATGTTGGTGTCTTAACGCCTTCTTGGTGAAAAATCTGCATGAAATTGAATGTTTGAACTGACATCTTTGATGGACTGGGTTTTCTCATTGTGAATTTCATTTTTTTTTACTTAAAAAATGTATTCTGATATGTTTCTAAGTGAATACTTTTAAATGAATTTTTTGTGTAATATTTGCTTGCAAAAACATCATGAATGTAATGCAAAAAGTGTCAAAAAATGTATTTTGTTTCAATGGTTTCTTAATTCATGGTTGAGTTGACATGGAATGACCCTCCTCCTTTCTTGATCCCACAAAAGTGAATTATTGAGTTAATTTTTCAAAGCACTAGATTCTAACGTAAACTATAGATTTGTTCAATTCTAAATACAATAAATCTGTTATTTGTTTAATTGTAAATACAGTAAATCTGCTATTGGTTTAATTGTAAATACGGTAAATCTTTTATTTGTTTAATTCTAAGTACAGAGTGGCTACGGGACCAGGGAACGGGGCTCGGTATTATTTTTTTCGCAGTGGCTACGGCACCAGCCAGCTGGTACCCGTATTTTTTTCCGGGTACCAGCCATATATGCGCATGCGCTCTAGCGCTCTAGATGGACTTCCTTTTTTTGTTTTCGGGGCTAGAGTTAGGGATAGGAATAGGGTTAGGATTAGGGTTAGGGATAGGTTAGGGTGTTTTTTCGGGGACCAGCCATAGATCTTGCTCCACACCCTAACCCTATCCCTAACCCTAACCCCCTAACGCATGCGCATATATGGCTGGTTCCCGGAAAAAAATACGGGGACCAGCTGGCTGGTGCCGTAGCCACTGCGTTTTTTTTTGGGGACCAACTATAGATGCGCATGCGCTCTAGCGCTTTTTACGACTGTGATGTGCGCATGCGCGATAGCTGGGCTCCGAATATTTTTTTCGGAGTCCAGCTATAGATATAACCAGGGCTGGGGTTTCGGTACTTTTGCCCGATGTCGGATATTTAGACTTTCCCGGTGTCGGTGTCCGAGAAAAAAACCTGCCGACACCGACTGAAAAATTTATGGCAAAAAAAAACTGATTTCACTGACACCATAACTTAAGTGGACTGAACTCTTACAGACTGAACATAACTGATATTTCACTGCTTCATCAACTGTCTACAAATCACACTTTTCTTGCTTCATTGGCTAACACATACACCACTCAGTACAAAATATCAATGTCTATACCCAACTAAACAACACAACATGAGTACGGCCACTACACTACCACGACACCATGTTAAGTGCATTGCTATTTGTTTAAAAAGTTATTTGTCATAAATGAAAGACATTGAGTGTAAATGTATTTAAAACAATTTCTTCTAAATTGAATGTGTAAGATACATTTAATTATTGTCTCCTCTCTTTAAAAAAAAACACCAACCCACTTTTTATGTTTACAGCTGACAAAATGGGGGGGGGGGGGGGGAAAATTGAAATCCTGTTGTTGTCTTCACGTGTCCGTTACACGAAGTACGACAAGTGGAGTGTCATCGTCACTTTTGACCATTATACTTGCTACTTGTGTTAGTATTAATGATGGAATGGTAAGTTTTGAGCGAGACAAAATATTAATGACTTAGTTCACTCTAATTTACCGGAGGGAAAATATATTGACTATGCAACTTGAGACGTAAGGCATTTTTATTGATAACAAAACTAGTCGTCTGCCTACCAACTACCATGACCCTCCACCCCCGCACACACACACACACACACACGGTGCTAAAAAGAGCTCTTGTTCGCACTTGGTTTGCCATGACACAAAATTCTAACTTGAGAAATCAGTCTGGTGGGGGGGGGGGGTCCAGAAAGCCCTTAAGGCTCGTCCATTTATTACGTCAACAAATTTTATCGAAATTAACACACAATTAAAAAAATGTATATAAAAAAACGCATATTTAATCGAAAAAAATATTGTATTTATTATTTGTAACATTTCTTTATTCTATCAACGGAATCTTAAAATAGTAAATTTGATTGATAGAACATTTTACTTAACTGAAGCAATCTGATTTATTCAGCCAATTGCTTAAACAGACCAGTTTATTCACATTCGTCGGTTCGAGTGATGCTCTCTTCTTGTTAACAACACAGCCAGAAACAGAAAAAAGACGTTCACATGGGGAAAGTAGTTGTGGCAGGCAGTGGCGTCACTATGGTTGATGTCACCCGGTGCGGAAAATTCAGGGTGTCACCCATTCCCCCCCCTCACCTTAAGACTTCCCACATAAGCAATGATACAAATTTCGAATTTTCCTGCACTAGAACTGAGAGAATTCACTTTAAAATACCTTAGCGATAAATAAGACTGTATTTCATGAAACCACGTGACTACATGCATCCTTTTTTTAAAAAATGATCCCGAGCAGCTTTGAACTGTATTCATTTACCTAAGCTCCAGACGCTCTGCATAGTTGCACTCTGTGCTACTGCTCTGCATGGTGGCACCCTGTGCTACTGCTCCGCATGGTGTCACCCTGTGCTACTGCTCCGCATGGTGGCACCCTGTGCTACTGCTCCGCATGGTGGCACCCTGTGCTACTGCTCCGCATGGTGTCACCCTGTGCTACTGCTCCGCATGGTGGCACCCTGTGCTACTGCTCCGCATGGTGGCACCCTGTGCTACTGCTCCGCATGGTGTCACCCTGTGCTACTGCTCCGCATGGTGTCACCCTGTGCTACTGCTCCGCATGGTGGCACCCTGTGCTACTGCTCCGCATGGTGGCACCCTATGCTACTGCTCTGCATGGTGGCACCCTGTGCTACTGCTGTGCATGGTGGCACCCTATGCTACTGCTCTGCATGGTGGCACCCTGTGCTACTGCTCTGAATGATGGCATCCTGTTCTACTGCTCTGAATGATGGCATTCTGTTCTACTGCTCTATATGGTCGGTAATTAAATAATCTGATTCACTACTATGCAGAATAATTTAGATGCTACTGCTCATGTTTTTAGCTATGGTTGGTTATAAAACCGACTATACCGAGAGTTTTCTGCTATGAAATTTAGAACTTTTCATTTGGGTGTCACCCCTAAAATGGTGTCATCAGGTGCGAACCGCACCCACCCCCCTTGTGACGCTACTAGTGGCAGGGGATGCTAAATATTTTTTCGCTTATTTAACCAAAACTGGGTATTTGTCATCATTAACTTCAACCACTTTAATGCTCCATGTCATTTTTAATTTGTCGCCTAAGTCTGTATTTGTCAACAACTGTCGGTGTGGAGCGAGGCATCAATGGCTCATCTACAGAATCTGATGATAGTTAGTTTTAGTTACTACCTTCGCGCTTTCTTTCGTGGTTGTTTTAATGTTTGTTTAACATCATTACTAAGTCCAGATTCTTTTACAATTATTTCTAGCTGTTGCCAAACTTCTCCTTTACCCTTGTGCAAGCATCTCAGATTTTTTAAAACGAGGGTCCAGAGCAGTAGTTATTTTCAGCCACGATAGGTTGAGGTTCAGTTTGGGTCTCTCAATATCACTCACTCAATATTTCTGAAAAACTCAACTACTTTCTCTTATACAGATGTGTGCATCAGCTGAGTCTAGGCACTGATTGACAGGTGTCATGTATATGAATCTATTAGTGCAGCTGTTAACGACTTGACCTGCTAGATGCTGTATTTTCAAATGCGACTTACATTATCCGAAAAAAAAAAATCATGAAACAAAATTTCTAGCATCTCGATATTGTGACCTAATTATAATCGGGTTCACTGAACACTTGTTCTTTTCACCTCCGCTAATACACTACACTACCGTATATAATGTTACCTCCATCATTATACTACAGTGTATAATGTTACCTCCATCATTATACTACAGTGCATAATGTTACATCCACTATTACACTACAGTATATAATGTTACCTCCATCATTACACTACAGTATATAATGTTACCTCCATCATTATACTACAGTGTATAATGTTACCTCCATCATTATACTACAGTGTATAATGTTACCTCCACTATTACACTACAGTATATGTTACCTCCATCATTATACTACAGTGTATAATGTTACCTCCATCATTATACTACAGTGTATAATGTTACATCCACTATTACACTACAGTATATAATGTTACATCCACCAATACATTACAGCAGTGGTCCCCAACCCCCAGACCGTTCCGTGGATCGAATGTTACTTGGCCGCCAACTAAACATTAAATTATTTCCTGTATATTTACTATAGTGTATTTCTCTTGTGACTGTGACTTTCCATGGACGAGAAATAATCAACGATACCTCTCCCCCCTCCTCCAGTGGGCCGCAGTGAAATTATCAAACGCTGACCGGTCCGTAACTAGAAAAAAGTTGGGCACCACTGCACTACGGTATATAATGTAGGCCTATACTAGGAATGAAACTTTTTTCTTTTTATATCGACCTGGAAGAGAGCAGGGGTTTACTTGTCGAAGGGCAATATAACAAAAACTTCTTTATTTTATATAACAAGTGTCGGCATACCTTGGGGTAGGGGGTGATTGAGACCGGGAGTGGGGGGGAATAGCTATGTAATAAGTGAACGGACCTTAAATTCAAATTAAAAAGTAAAATTTGGCTATTTATTGATTTGAACATTTAGCATTTTGGTCAGCAACTCAGTGGCCAATGGCAAAAGTACTAAAAACAAAATATGATCTGCTTAACAATTTTACACATCATTGTACCTCAGTTGAATTGTTTGAACTTCTTATGGCTACAATTACACAATACAAATCATCACAAGAAACAAAGGCAAATATCAAGTATAAAACACAAATGCTGCTGAAATAATATTTAAAATATATTTAAATCTAAAGATGAGTCTTACTCAGCATTAGATCAGTTGTGATTATAACTGACTTTGCATTGGTGAAAAAAATTACATGTGAATACTTGATATGAAATTTTGATGTAATTTTGTGTAGAGATACAACATATAACTTACTATAAGTATGACTTTCATAAAAAGCAATTCATTCCATATTATATCACAGATTATATAATTGGTTTATAATCACTTAACACATTTTTGTACATTACCATTATAATGTATCAATAATCAAACATTGGGGGAGAAAAATAAAATACAAATCAAACTAGCACATTTAAATAAGTCTTTAAAATGATACATAAAATATGTAAATTAAAATATTAGTACTGAGTAGCAAAACTACACAATTATTTTTTAAATAGTCAAGTCAGGTTAATTAGTTTGATCAGAATCTCATTTATGTTTCTTTCTTTTCAGTTTCCTCATTGCACTTGTCATATCATCAACACTAGTTTTCTCCCCTTTCTTCATTCGCTCTAAGAACCTTCGCTGATGCTGTAAAATGGGGAAGAGTTCTGAAACAGAATTTAATTGAAATATAATAAAACAATTTTGGTTTAGGAAAAAAAAGTGACTGTACATAAGTAAATGTACACATTTTAAATATATTATTGTAGCTTTCACTAAAACTAAATTTAAAAAAAAACATCAACCCATTAATTTTTTTATAATGTTAAAAATAATATCTAGATGATGTCAGTGTATTGATTTGTATTTGCTGCATCCTGGTAAGGATATTAATACTTTGCCGAGGCACTACTGAGTTTAAATATAATTATGATTTTATCTTGGAGGCGTGTGTGGTAGCTGTGGCTCTTCTTTCATACATATAATAAAGGACTACAGTTCTTTGCTGACATAAGTTTATTACAACACAATAAATATAATAAATACGATAAATAAGTTCACTGTACACATTGCAAAATAATCTGTTGGATCACCACATTTAAGTAAGACTGAATTATGTTCTAACAATCCATTTATATTATACTCAAATACTTATACACCAAAAACTGCCTAGAAAATATTTCCATCAAGGAGGTGAACTTAGTGTTGTTTTAGTCCCTGGTCATATTTTAGTTTCAGTTTTTATTTCGTTTTTTCTGTAATAATTTCAGTTTTCGTCTAGTTTTAGTCTTGCTTCTAATTTTAGTTTTAGTTTTAGTTTTCGTGAACGAAAGCAACACTATATTTTAGTTTCAGTTTTTATTTCGTTTTTTCTGTAATAATTTCAGTTTTCGTCTAGTTTTAGTCTTGCTGCTAATTTTAGTTTTAGTTTTAATTCTCGTTGACGAAAAGTCAACATTTTCGTCAACGAAGGTTTTAGTTTTAGTTTTCATCAACGAAAACAACACTAGGTGAACTCTCACTCTCATGATCACTCACAATGTAAAAATACAATATCCTATCAAGGAAAACATGGACACGTCTGTCCTGTACAAGAGTGATTCTTCAACTGACTATTTCCTTTCCGGAAATATAAAAAACCCGGATCTCCAGTTAAATAAAAAGTGATCCTAATGTTTACAAAACAATTATATCTTTACAAAAAACAATTATACCTTTACACAAAACAATTATACCTTTACAGATGAGTACCAGATAATATCTAGATGAGTACCAGATAATATCTAGATGAGTATCAGATAATAGCTAGATGAGTACCAGATAATAGCTAGATGAGTACCAGATAATATCTAGATGAGTACCAGATAATATCTAGATGAGTACCAGATCTCTAATAAACAAACCAAAAACATAATGATAAATTCTCAATGCATAAAAAACTCTCTCTGAATTTCTATTTAAAAAACATGAACCTGTATTATGTTCAATTCTGAATAAAATACAGATATTTTGTTAACCATAAATATTAGGGGTGTGCCAGAATCCGGTTCCGCCGGATTTTGCACTATCCAGTGAAATCCGGTTCTGCCGGATTTACATGTATCCGGAACAACCGGATTCCGGAATATACCGAATTTCGGAATTTGCCAGATTTTGTGATTTACCCGATCATAATCTGAAATAAAAGAAATTCCCTTTCCCGAATGTCACAAGATCATGATACATTAATCGATTGTTTCGAGCGTTGAGCTTGTTTAATGTTGTAACAGAAATAATAAGCAACTATACTGCCCAAGCGTCTGGCCACCAGCCCGCCACTTTCATAACAAAATAAATAACAGAAATGAATGCTTTTTGATAAATTCAACATTTAAGTTATTTAGATTTCTCTGAGAGATGGAAAAGATGTTTTGTTATTAAATTAAAATGCATCACCCTGTTGAAAAAATAGTTCAAATATGAATATTAAATATTGTAAAATGAAAAATATAATATTTTTCCATTCTGAAATTTCCGTGAAGAAACACTAATTCTCTAACACTAATTAATATAACAAGTCACTGAGTTGGTAATCTAACCCTAACCCTAACGTAACGTCTTCCATTAAAAGCAATTCCTTACCAATTTTTTTATTTTTTAATTCTATATTATAATAAAGGTTATTATAATTCTATTTAAACAAGGAATTAAAAGTCAAATATGCTTTAAAAAAATTTACCGTAATTTTAATTCATATTTTGATTGATATTATCGTTCACTCAATTGTTAAAAATGCATATCATTTTTGAGTAAAAATTAACATTACGTTAGCCGTCTAGTATAAATTTAAAGGTCTTTGGTGACCTCTATGTCACCAAGCCAACTTCAGCGATTCTCGCTTGCGCTATGATCTGTGCTCTTTGGTTTAAACCACGGTATGACTTAGCCGCGGCCCACGGCGTTCAGCTGTGATTGTGTGGCATCACTGGAATGTGTACATTATTTGACTGTGGACTGGGAGTAACTTAACACTGTTAACAATAATGGCTTTTTCAAACTTGTTAAGTACAGAAATACAGAATTATTGTTCTCAAATCTCAATTCAATTCAATCTTGTTATTTGTTTTTTCCAATTAATTATCCATTTCAATACACATCATAAACTATGAACATTTGAACAATAACAATAAGCTATAAGCATCCATCATCCACTGAGCCAATGACAAGACGAGATGAACTCAGATGATGAGTCTGACTTTCTCCTCAGATTCAAAACAATTAGTGCACTACAATAGTTAAAAATTACACTGCCAAGTGGCAAGTGCCAAAGTAATGAAAGTAATAGACTAATAGTAAAGTTGTTTTCCTTTGACCTTGCAGCGAGTTAGAACTTAACAGCGAGTTTAGTTACATATGGATAATAACTTATTATCAATCTGCATTTTATTCTGATTTCAGTGATTTCTGAATAATTTCTATTTTCTAATTTATTTCAAAGTTCTTCACTTCCAATCAGCCAATGTCATTTAGCCATTTAGGCCAACTGTTCAGAAGGCATCCAACCCCTCACATTTACCGGTATCTGCAAAGTACCGAAATCCAGAATAATCCGGATCCGGCGGATTTTGCATAAGAAAATCCGGATCTGGTTGGAAAAAACGGATCCGGCACACCCCTAATAAATATTCCTATCATAACAGTTTTTAAATTTTTGCATGATTTGTGACAGATGTTAAATAAAACTTACTTTACACATGAACAAAAAACTGAACACACACTTCATAAAACTAAATAAAGAATTCACCTGCTCGTTTTTTCAAAGCCTGAGTTGCAGCTGCCATTTCTGCCTGTTGAATACTGTGACCAGTGCCTCGAGCCAAACGTTTACCACGAAAATATACAGCAACCACATATTTACGTGTATTAGTTGGACCAATAGATTCAATTACTCTGGGAAGATAAAAATAAAGTTGACAGTAAAAAGTGTGCAGTTATTGCTAATATTGAAGTGAATTTATCAACTCAAGCCAAAGACTCACTTATAGACTGGAATATCTGGCTCCCCTCCACCTACTTCTCTGAGTGTCAGACAACACTGCTGCAGTTGAGACTTTGGATCATTCCAGTCTTGATTCATAATGAAATCCTGGGAAAAGTTGGTTGTTTTTACATTAGGAGTCAATACACAGAAAAAAAAATTCTATGTTAAAATAATATTAAAAATTTTTCGGACTATAAAAATGGAACTTGTTAAATCTGACATGTACTGAAATAAGTTAATTCAATTTGTATCAATCCAACATCTCAAAATATAATGGATAATAGAAGGAAACTATTTCATCAGGAGTCTGGTCATCTCCCAATCAACAAACTGGATGGGGTAAGTAGAAGAAAAACTACATCCTAGTAGAGCCTTGATTTTAACCAAATGACATTGTTTTATTCATTTAGATAACTAAAAAATTATTTCGAACATTATAGTTGAAAAATAATAGTATCTGTTATAGTTAAAAAATAATAGTATCTGTTATAGTTAAAAAATAATAGTATCTGTTATAGTTGAAAAATAATAGTATCTGTTATAGTTGAAAAATAATAGTATCTGTTATAGTTGAAAAATAATAGTATCTGTTATAGTTCTTAATAAACTGTAAGCCAATGAGTCATTTCGACAGCAACTTGAAATCGATACTGCTATACGGGCAGAAACTTGGAGAGTCACAAACTCAGTAACCAACAGACATTCCTAAATGGCTGCTTCAGGAAAATTTTAAAGATAAGGAGGCTAGATAAATTCAGAAACAAAGATCTCTGGCAGCTGGCAAACCAAGATTCCATATACCTACAAGTGTCCAGGAGGAAATGGAGATGGATTGGCCTCTCACTAAGGAAGCCTCCAGAAGACATCACAAAAATGGCTCTGCAATGGAATCCCCAAGGCAAGAGAAAGGTCGCCCGCCCTAAGACCACTTGAAGAAGGTCTTGCGAGCAGGAAATGAAAATCTGCAAACAGACATGCGGAGAATAGAAAGAGGCTTCCAAAACCGAGTGCGCTGGAGAGTGGTTGCAGAGACCCTTTGCTCCGCAAGGAGTTCAAGGGATTAAGTCAAGTCAATGAGTCAAAATAATTGTGTATATGAATGTGAAATCCATTAGCCTAAAAAGGCTTAATGTCTACATGATGATTATTGAACAGGCGTGAAAGTTGTTTTACTTATTAGAGTAATATAATATTAAAGGATTGGGTATCATCTAAAGAAAGGAGTTATTTTATTATTACAAATTGTTGAGATTTAATCATCCATAACTATTTAGTTAACTGTGCCATCTGTATATTTTTTTATATTGAAAGCCATGTTTTGTCTCTATTGTAATAATCAACTTTGTTTTAGAAAAAGCTTTACAAACAGCTCAAGTTTTATGAAGCTAACTTAAGGTTTAACAACCTATACTTCAATAAAAAATGTTTACTTGAAGAATTCATTCTGAAAAAATTATGCTATAACAGAATATTTTTACATATTGATTAAATAATTAAGCTGTGTACAGTTATGATTTGTTATAAAATACAGGGCTGGTGCGGCAGAATTTTGGCATGGTATACCTTGCCCATTGTTGGTGTCAGAGAAAAAATCTCCCTACACAGACACTGAGAAAACAATTTGTTGTAAAAAATAGAAAAAATAAAAAAAAAGTTTTTCTTTACTTTGGAACGCTAGACACTTATTAGACATTTTTTGTTCTTGTTTATCAGTTATTTTTTCAAAAAATACTTAAAAATCAGTGCATTACCAGGGTGCTTCAAAATCAATCATTATTTTAAAAATCTGAAAAGTTGTATGTTTTCTGATAAGGCCTTTTTTTTTTGGAGATTGATTGTAATAAATAATAATATTTTCAAAAAAAGGTAAATCCTTTTGAGTTCCCACACTTTTCTTTGGATTGATTTACTTTAGACTGGTATCTATCTTGAACTAAATGACACTTCTAACCTGAGCCACTCTTTGGATTGATTTACTTTAGACTGGTATCTATCTTGAACTAAATGACACTTCTAACCCGAGCCACTCTTTGGATTGATTTACTTTAGACTGGTATCTATTGTGAACTAAATGACACTTCTAACCCGAGCCACTCTTGGATTGATTTACTTTAGACTGGTATCTATCTTGAACTAAATGACACTTCTAACCCGAGCCACTCTTTGGATTGATTTACTTTAGACTGGTATCTATCTTGAACTAAATGACACTTCTAACCCGAGCCACTCTTTGGATTGATTTACTTTAGACTGGTATCTATCTTGAACTAAATGACACTTCTAACCCGAGCCACTCTTTGGATTGATTTACTTTAGACTGGTATCTATCGTGAACTAAATGACACTTCTAACCCGAGCCACTCTTGGATTGATTTACTTTAGACTGGTATCTATCTTGAACTAAATGACACTTCTAACCCGAGCCACTCTTTGGATTGATTTACTTTAGACTGGTATCTATCTTGAACTAAATGACACTTCTAACCCGAGCCACTCTTTGGATTGATTTACTTTAGACTGGTATCTATCTTGAACTAAATGACACTTCTAACCTGAGCCACTCTTTGGTTTTGAGGCAAAAACATGGAATCATTAAGAAAATGTACATGACGATGCCCAGATCTGAACTTGTACAGTAAGGAGAATCTTTGATCACAGCCATTCTTATGGGTAGTTGAGCTAGGTAAGCCCCAAACAGGACATGGATGGATGAATTAGATGAGCCCCAAACAGGACATGGATAGATGAATTAGATGAGCCCCAAATAGGACATGGATAGATGAATTAGATGAGCCCCAAACAGGACATGGATAGATGAATTAGATGAGCCCCAAACAGGACATGGATAGATGAACTAGATGAGCCCCTAACAGGACATGGATAGATGAACTAGATGAGCCCCAAACAGGACATGGATAGATGAACTAGATGAGCCCCAAACAGGACATGGATAGATGAATTAGATGAGCCCCAAACAGGACATGGATAGATGAATTAGATGAGCCCCAAACAGGACATGAATAGATGAATTAGATGCCCGGTTAAGGTGCCAAACGCAGACGCTCATCAGACACCATAAAAGGTGTTGGTTGATTTAGACAGCAGGACGGTGGCCATGGAAGTCGGAATCCGCTAAGGAGTGTGTAACAACTCACCTGCCGAATCAACCAGCCCTGAAAATGGATGGCGCTAGAGCGTCGGACATCCTTCCCGTGCGCAACGCCAATGGTGAACTTTACTTGCCAATGGTCTTAGTGCATGCGGGCTGGAGACGCCAGTGCCTTAATGTCTTGGCTGGGATGTGTTGCTTTCGGCAACTTTCTCCAGGTGGAGCCTTAGTGTCAGGCCTCCCCGTGCATGTCGCCAATGGTGAACTTAACTTGCCATCGGTCTTAGTGCATGAGGGCTGGCGACGCTAGGCCCAGTGTGTCTTGGCTGGGATGTGTTGACCTCGACAACTTTCCCCAGGTGGCCCTTAAAACCCAGAACCTCCTAGTGGTCCGGGCGGACAACGGTAGCCTTGCTCTGGGCTAACGGCTAATCTGGGAGCACGAAAGTGCGCAATTGCGAAAAGCGCCCCGCGACTGTGTGTGGCTGGCACCCCAGCTTCCCAGTACTGGAGCGCGAGGACTCTTGCGATGCGACCTCACGACCCTCTGCTTGTGGGAGGCCTTGAGCCGCTTCGGACCATAACATGGCACTGAAAGTGAAGGCTACGTAAAAACGAGATCCGTACGGCGCGGAACCCTCGACTACCAGTCTCGAAAACCCAAAACCCTAGGAACGGGTAAGGGCTTGCAAACCGAAATTTGGCGGCATCGTCTCTGGTGTGGGTCAATCGCATCGGACCTTTACAGTACGCGTGGCTGGTCGGGGCTGTTCGTCTGGAGGATTCCTGAGACCCACACCCGGCTGGTACTATGGGGGGCTGAGGTCATCCCTAGGTGCTGGCCGGCCTCATGTCTGGCAGAAGACAATAAAGACTGTCAAACTTGATCGATAACTGATGATCCAAATAGAAAGTAACATTGAGCTTCCTTGCTCTGGGAGGCTCCCTGCTCTGGGAACAATGTGAAATCTAAAAGTGTCTCTTAGGTAATGCCGCTACCTACACCACCAGCCCACCCCGCTCTGGAGGGCACCTGAACGCTCTTAGGTGAATGGTGGTGGGATGCCCGCTAGGGAACTGCTTAACGCTCCCCCGCTGCAGGACGAGCGCGGGAAGTAAACCCTGGTGTACTCGATACTATGACCGAACGCTGGTATTGCACGGAGCCAGCCCCTCGATGGCAGATCGGGGTTTCGAGGAAAAAGGTACGCCAACCCACTCTCATTCCGAGAGATCAGACATGTCCGGCGGTAGGCACGCCCCGGCACTGGTTTAGCCTGGGTCGAGGCAAGGGAGGCAACTGAGCTGCTCTGCTTACTTGTCAGACCACCCAACCCGCCCCTCCCTGGGGCACTCGAAAAGCAAATGAATAAGAATAAGAAAAGAAATAAAGCGGGTCTGGGCAGCACCCAAACATGCCTCGATGGATGGTTAGGGGGCGGTAGGGCCGCCATCGTAAAAAGCTCGACTACTTGCCCCGGTGCCAAGATTACAGTTGAAAGGTCTGGCATCGTAAAAAAGGCTACTTTCGACCCAGCTCAAGAACCACTAAGGCGGATCGAAGGCACTGAGTGTCCACCGCCTGGATTACCGGAAAAGCGAACAGATGGGAGTCGCGTCCCATCACAGGTGAAGGCCAAGCTAGGTCAGGCAAGGCCCCTGAGAACGGTTGATTGCTCTGTCAACTCGACTCAGGCACGAGTGACCGCTGAACGGCGCTACGAGGGAACTCGCACACCCTCACAAGAGGCTGAGGCAGGTCGAGCCCAGTCCCTGACTAGTGCTGATTGCTCTGTCTGCACGAAATCAGAACGTATGACCACGCGGAGACGAGGGGGAGGCAGACCCCCAAAAGTGGCTGTGGCAGGTCGAGCCCAGTCCTCGGGTAACGCTGGCAGCTCTTCCAGTGGAAAACCCATGGTGACGACCAGCAGGGTACCGAGAACGGGGCTGGAAAGATGGCTGGCTCCGCCGCTGGTACCTGGCTTGGGAATGAGATGCAGGGCGGAAGGTTGTCGGCCTCTACCCCTGGGGAACCCTACCAAGGGTGAACCAGTCACTGTGCGTACCCCCGAGGTACATCCCGACAGCACGGAAATCGACTCTGGCAGGGTGACAGAGAGGGGAGACAGCCGTACCCCTTCGATGGTGCCTTGCGCGACGAAAGAGACTGGGAACTGTCAAGCCCAGCCCTCGGCGATAAACGCTGATTGCTCTGTCAGCGGGAAGTCGAAAGTCATGGACCGCAGGTCACTGTTACCGGGTGTAGCCGAAAGCTCCCCGCCTGAGGTGGCCGGCACCAAGACTGACATAGGCAGGGCACTGCCAACGGGTGTAGCCGAAAGCTCCCCGCCTATGGTGCCCGGCGTGACAAAAGAGACTGGGAACTGTCAAGCCCAGCCCTCGGCGATAAACGCTGATTGCTCTGTCAGCGGGAAGCCGAAAGTTGAGGAGAGCAGGTCACTGTTTCCGGGTGTAGCCGAAAGCTCCCCGCCTGAGGTGGCCGGCACCACAACTGACAAGCGAAGACTTGGGAAACGCTCTGGTAAGGCTCAATTCAGGATTGTCCATCTGAATGTCCGGGGTCTCATCCCCAAGAGCCTAGAAGTCGCAAAACTTTTGAACGAGAATGACGTGGATGTTGCAATGTTACAAGAGTGCATCCTTGGACTTAGGACAGTCCACTTCACTGGCTATTCGTGCTTCCGTTGTGGGTGCAAGAACTGCAGGGGATTGGTGACCCTGGTCAGAAATACGCTAAACGCTCAGCCGAGCAGCGCCCATGGCTCACGCGGAAAAACGGATACGCTTGCGGTGGATGTTTATAAGGATGGGAGGAAGTACCATTGTGTAAACGTGTACAATCCCCCCAAGACGGAGCTCAGTCTAATAACAGCTGAGGGTACTCTGCTTGGCACCTTCGTATGTGGTGATTTCAACGCCATGTCTCCGGCATGGGGCTATGAACGCACTGATACGGCTGGCCAGAGGATTGAGGAGATTTGTAATATTACAAGTCTAGTTAGGCTGCAGGACCATGAGTCTGTACCCACCTTGCTGCACGGTGCGAGTGGGAGCGAAACGAGACCCGACTTAACACTCGTCTCGGCTGACCTGGCCTGTAACACCTCTTTCCGCGTGCTAGACTGCGTCGGTAGTGACCATAAACCCGTTCTCGTCTCAGTGGATATTCCTCTACCTGAGAGAAACCCAGGAGCTAAGCACAGGTGCTGGGTTTATTCAAAAGCTAATTGGGATGCCTTCAGGGCAGCAGCTGACGCTGCCTTGGAGAGGGTAGATACCGAGTGTGGAACAGTCGACGTTGTTTACAAGGAGATCACTGAAGCGATCTTAGGTGCCGCACGTAGGACAATCCCAAAGAGCCTTCCGAAACGTAAGTTCAGGCCATTTTGGACTACAGCCCTTGCAAGGTTAGTTCGGCAAAGACAAGCCGCTCGAAAGAAAGCTTGTCGATTGAAAACGGCTGAGGCGCGCTGTGAGTACAATAAACTAACTGAGCAAGTAAAAAGGGCGTCTGCTGAGGCCAAAAAGCAGAAATGGACTGATACTTGCGAGAAGTTGGATCTAAGGGAGAGCCAAAAGACATGGAAATTGCTGAAAGACTTGACCCAGGCTGGGGCAATTAGAACTGGTGCCCCGATGCAAACGGACTCAGGCCTGACGGCTAGCGATAGCAAAAAGGCCGAAGTGCTTAACAAGCACTTTGCAGAGGTCAGCAAGTCGAGTAAGAAGAGTACATTGTCCAAGGCGCTGGATAAAGTCCGACGGGTCAAAGAGAAGGCTGAGTTTGGCACGGAAAATCGAGACACGTTCAGAGCTCCATTCTCTGTCAACGAATTGGCATACGCAGTCAGGAAGTGTCGCATGAGAAAGGCCCCAGGTAGTGACTTGATCAGTAATGAGATGATCACACACCTTGGGGCAGCGGGCCAAGCAAAGCTTCTCCAGTTTGTCAATCGCACGTGGTTGACAGGAGAACTCCCTCAGAGGTGGAGGGAGGCTGTCATAGTGCCGGTACTTAAAAAAGGGAAAAAGACTGACCAGGCAGAAAGCTACCGTCCTATTTCCCTCACTTCATGTGTTGGGAAAGTAGCTGAACGCATGGTCAACCGAAGGTTGATGTGGTTCTTAGAGGAAAAGGGGCTCATTACCCCAAAGCAAGGAGGCTTTCGGCGGGGTAAGAGTGCGATGGACATGGTCACGCTCCTCGTCCAAGAAATAGCCGACGGCTTTCAGAGAGCTGAGTCAACGGCGGTAGTTTTCCTAGATCTCAAGCAGGCTTACGATTGAGTCTGGCGACCAGGACTATTGTTGAAGCTACAGCGGTTGGGTGTCACCGCTGAGATGTACATTTGGTTACGCAGTTTCCTCAGTAATCGTACTATCATGACACGCGTTGGGAGCAGCGTGTCGAGGAAACGGACCCTCGAACAGGGTCTTCCACAGGGCTCTGCCCTCAGTTGTACATTGTTCCTAGCTTTCATCAATGACCTGCCTGAGTTTCTGGGATGTAAAAGCCTACTGTATGCCGACGATTTAGCGATCTGGAAGACCGGAAAGAGTGCCTCAGTCCTTGAGAGAGCACTCCAGAAGGACCTGACTACGGTCGGCTGTTATACTAGGATGTGGGGGCTAGAGATTAACGTCTCGAAGACCGTCTACTCGCTGTTTACCATGGGCACGAGCATCCTTAAGGAGCCATTTAGACTAGAGGTAGAGGGTGAGGTTCTTGCTCTGGAACCTAAGCCCAAGTACCTGGGAGTAACACTTGACAGAAAGCTTACTCTCTGCACACATCTGTCGGAGGTTGCCCGCTGCGCCTCTGACAGACTGAATATTGTCAAGAAGTTGGCGAGCACGTCCTGGGGGGCTCGAGCAGATGTCCTGAGGTCACTGTACATGGGTGCAGTAAGGTCTCAGATAGATTATAGCCAGGTTGTGCAGGTCTATGGGTCTAAGTCCTCTTTAGAGGCCCTGGATGTTGTACAGAACCAGGCTCTCCGGCTGACCACAGGCACTTTTCGAACGACACCCACAGCAGCGGTGGAAATCATGGCAAATGTGCCACCTCTGGGTATCCGTAGAGAACAGGCCGTTCTGACCGCGTATGAGCGGTTCAAGCGGCAGGAGGAGACCTCTGTCCTAAGGGGGATGGTCGATGGCTGGACGGAAAGAAAGCGGCTCTCGATGATGTCTTTTATGCACCACGCAGTGAGACTTGCCTCCGAGATTAAGCTGCCGACTGACCGCCTAATGCTAGAGACTGTCTCAAGGCTCCCGCCTGGCGAGGCTCTCTACATGCCCGAGATACGCACGACCCTGGTCGAAACCAATGCTGGCAACGCAAAGGATCGCCGAACCATCACGGATGTGGCTATGGAGATGATTGGAAACTATTCGGGGAACGCTATACTGGCCTATACTGATGCTTCTGTATCCAGTAGAGACGGTCGGACAAGCGCCTCGTTTGGGGTCCACATCACTCTCCCACAAACTGGCTTTGTGAAAGACCATGCTGGCCTATGTGGGTCACTCTGTGCTTACGAGGCAGAGATGACAGCCATTACTGAGGCAGTGGACCACATAGGGGAGCTAATCAGTGAGGGTACTTTGCCTGCTCTAGACATTGTCATTCTCACTGACACGCTCTCTGTTCTCCAAGCTGTAAAAGGGACAGGAGAATGGCCGCATCTGCTGGAAGCCATGCTGATGGCAATACAAGGTCTTGTGTCCCAACATCACGTGCATGTGACCCTTCAATGGGTTCCCGGGCATGCGGACGTGCCGGAAATGAAAGGGCAGACGGCATTGCCAAGGCAACAGTCCAGTCGACAGATTCCCAAGTGCTGCCCGTGAGTGCAAGAAAGAGCTCATTCGAGGCAGCACGTTCCATGATCTGCCTCTTTGGACAATCAAAGTGGTTCTCGGGCTGGGCTCATGGGGTGAACGGACTTAGGATCCGGCAAGTCCTAGAGCGGCCGTCCAAAACTGACCCGTGGTGGAAGCTCAGGCGTGTCGAGCAGGCGCTAATTGCCCAGTTCCGAACTGGGCACTGTCCTATTGGCGCGTACTTTGGGAGGTTGAGGCCCAATGTCGACACCCTTTGCAGACACTGCGGGGAAGTGGAGGAAACTGTAGATCATTTGCTATTCGAGTGCCCCGGACTGGCGGACCACAGGGTGGTCCAGTCCGGAAGCCTGCTGGCCATCGGGCTCTATGGCAGTCTCCAGATGTTGAGAGACACAGCAGGTCTGATCTCACGGGCTCTAAGAGACTAAGTCTCAGCCCACAGATAAAACTGACAGAGTTCAAAGAGAGAGATGAATTAGATGAGCCCCTAACAGGACATGGATAGATGAACTAGATGAGCCCCTAACAGGACATGGATAGATGAACTAGATGAGCCCCTAACAGGACATGGATAGATGAACTAGATGAGCCCCTAACAGGACATGGATAGATGAGCTAGATGAGCCCCTAACAGGACATGGATAGATGAACTAGATGAGCCCCAAACAGGACATGGATAGATGAATTAGATGAGCCCCAAACAGGACATGGATAGATGAACTAGATGAGCCCCTAACAGGACATGGATAGATGAATTAGATGAGCCCCAACAGGACATGGATAGATGAACTAGATGAGCCCCTAACAGGACATGGATAGATGAACTAGATGAGCCCATAACAGGACATGGATAGATGAATTAGATGAGCCCCAAACAGGACATGGATAGATGAACTAGATGAGCCCCTAACAGGACATGGATAGATGAACTAGATGAGCCCCTAACAGGACATGGATAGATGAACTAGATGAGCCCCTAAAAGGACATGGATAGATGAACTAGATGAGCTCCAAACAGGACATGGATAGATGAACTAGATGAGCCCCAAACAGGACATGGATAGATGAACTAGATGAGCCCCTAACAGGACATGGATAGATGAACTAGATGAGCCCCAAACAGGACATGGATAGATGAATTAGATGAGCCCCAAACAGGACATGGATAGATGAACTAGATGAGCCCCTAACAGGACATGGATAGATGAACTAGATGAGCCCCAAACAGGACATGGATAGATGAATTAGATGAGCCCCAAACAGGACATGGATAGATGAACTAGATGAGCCCCAAACAGGACATGGATAGATGAATTAGATGAGCCCCAAACAGGACATGGATAGATGAACTAGATGAGCCCCAAACAGGACATGGATAGATGAACTAGATGAGCCCCTAACAGGACATGGATAGATGAACTAGATGAGCCCCTAACAGGACATGGATAGATGAATTAGATGAGCCCCTAACAGGACATGGATAGATGAACTAGATGAGCCCCTAACAGGACATGGATAGATGAATTAGATGAGCCCCTAACAGGACATGGATAGATGAATTAGATGAGCCCCAAACAGGACATGGATAGATGAACTAGATGAGCCCCTAACAGGACATGGATAGATGAATTAGATGAGCCCCAAACAGGACATGGATAGATGAACTAGATGAGCCCCTAACAGGACATGGATAGATGAACTAGATGAGCCCCTAACAGGACATGGATAGATGAACTCGGTATTAAGTACAGAATATTTTATAACCTTACATAATTTGTGTTCAAAACTGACCTTAAGCCTAGGGAAAAAGCAAACATTACAAAATGCAGTGCAATATTCCAAATCTTTATCAACAAATAGGGCACCAACAAAAGCTGGAATAAAGAAAACATTTTATCAATTCATTTGTAAAATAAAAATTAATGTATTAATGTATTAATGCAACACAATGTCAAACATTTTTAACTCACACTCTAGTATGTCAGCTCTCTGTTTAGTTTTCATATCAACTCCGTCACTTATGGCATTCTCATTGTATATGACATATTCAGACATGCCCAAATCATCATACACAAGTCCCTGGGTACGACTGTTGACTAGAGATGAACGAAGGAGGGACAAGTGCCCTTCATGATGCTCTGTAATTGCATATTTTACATAGAAGACTTATTACATAAGTATTCTAGCACCATCAGTACAATTAAAAAACAATTATGATCAAACAAAACAAACTGGGCAATGATTGTAGAGATATTCAGATTGTACCAACCAAAAACTATATATATATATGTAACAGAATGAACATTCACTTTATAAAAAGTTATCCAATGTTTTAAAAATTCACCATTCAATGACCCATGCCCTTCTCTGTATCCTAGGAAGTTTTTCATTACAAAATTACAATTTTAAAATAATACATTTTTGCACAACAAAATCTGCACACACACACAAAATTTTTTATTTGTTTTAAAAGGATTTAAAATCATATTTTAAGGTACACAATTTCATATATTTTAAATACTAATAGTATAACACAAATACATGTATTGATTCGCTTGTTAAGAACTCAGAAATCTTACTTAATACTCCTGCTAAAAAAATGAGTGATACAACTCCATCAGTTGGATTAAAATAAGTTTTAAGAACTGGAAGGGCTTCTTCAGTGACTCTGAAGTCTGACTCAAACACAGTATATATATTATAAAGAATGAGCAATCTCATTTGAATTGCTACTTCTGACTTCAGACATATTAGTCATTTTTTTACTCAATATGACAGAAAATGCATTACAATATTTTTTATCAAAAATCTTTTAGTACTTCATCAGCAGAGTCATATTTTAGCCAATGATAAAGGACTTTTTAAAGAGTGATTACTGTTTCTGTATAACATATAATCTGTGGACAGGAAAATACAGAATAAACTATGGTCCAGTTTATGCTACAAAAGCAATTTTTTTCTAAATTCATCCCTAGATTATTGCCAGAGCACCAAATTTTTACGATATAAAAAAAAATGTACATTCTGTTAAATATAAATTCAGATGCTATTAACCTAGGTAATACTTATATGAGATATTCTTATGCTGCCAACTGTACCTACCTGGGTAAAATTTGTAGAAATATTCTGCTGCTACCCACTAGACCTACCTGGGTAATATTTATAGAGAGACACTAATGCTGCCAATTTTACCTACCTGGGTAATGTTTGTAGAGATATTCTGATGCTACCAACTGCAGCACTGTATCACCAAGAAATTCTAAACGTTGATTATGCCCCCTAGAGAAAAAAAAAGAAGTTTGTTTTTTATTTAGAAACTTTGCTTAAAATGAAATATAATAATTAAACAAAATAAAAAAAAAACAACTATAGAGATACCAAACAGATTTGAATATCACTTTGAAATTTAATAATGACACTGAGAAATTAAGAAGTATCAGTATCACATAAACATTAAGAATTCAAAGACGATGTAATAAAATCAATACTTAAATGACAAAAAGGAACAATAATTTTATTTGCTATATCCCAACTACTCTTACTTTACAGGTATTTAATGATGTATCATTTGCCTTTTTTCTCACAATATATGCAATATGAGTGACATTTACTTAAAATACATAAAAGATTCAAAACATTAAAGATTTCAAACATTTTAATCTAAAAATCAATACATAGTCAACTAATGCAATGAAAAATATTTGTACCGGCTAATAAAGGGAACTTACATTGTTAGAGGATTTACTCCAATATTTCTGTGGGTAAAAGCTTTAGCCAAAAGTCTTATATGATTAAATCTAATTCCAATAGATTCTTCAAATTTCTCCAGTTTCTAAAAAATAATTTTTTGAAAGTCATAAGAAAATTTAAAGCTGTTTATTCATATTTTTAAATGTAATTAAATAGATCATATGGTTAAAATTTAGAACTTAAAGAGACCAAACCTCTTAAAAAAAAAATGTAACAAAGTGAAAATTCAGACAATTTACTTGTAGAATAGGACTAGACTTGACCCATCTCCTGTCACCACCAGGTTCCTGTTGCTGAAGTACATGTTTAGGAAGATCATTCCAAGTATGGAGCAGTACTTCATCATCATCAAATAAAGCTTTTGAGAAAATTTTGTCGGCCACTTCAATGCCTGTAACAATAAAAAACATGTACATAGAATAAAGATTTCTAAAGTCATTTTTTTTTCCTTTTTTTAATGTTCATTACTACGCTAATAACCCAATAACCTAAGTCAAGTATAGTTTCCATGAATGCCCATCAATATTTTCAACAAATATAAATTAAATAGTTATAAATAAAGGTATGTCTTAAGATTCAAATCTCCACATCTCAACTACATTTCCAGTTCTCAATTTAGTAAAAAAAAAACATATTCTAGATTTGTATAAATTGTTTTTCTTTTTTCACTGAGAAAAGTAATGGAAAATGAAAGTGCTGCAAAACCAAGTATTTTTCATAACAATTCAATAGATCTTTTCCATGGGAATCAAAGCATGTTAATAATATTTAATGGCTCAGAGTGCAATTATATTGCATGTATTACTAGCTACATGCTGCAAAATATTTGTGATATGTATTATATTATAAAAAAAACAGCTTTACATTAAAATGGCTCCTTTACATCAAAATAAGAGTTAGTAATTTTATATATATATATAGATAGATAAGTAGATATATGCCCTAAGCGATAAACTAATATTATAATCTCTTTCATAGAAAAAAATTTCAGACTTATGATACCTTTTAAAACAATAATTAAAAAATGCATAAGTTATTTTTTAAAAATGAAAAAAAAAAACTTAATTTGAATCCAAACCATGATTCATTTTAACATTAGCCTGATGAAGATCCCATTATGTTGCACTCCACACAAGGAAATGTTTTTGTACTAAACAATATAGCGTCAATTGAACGTTCATATAATTCCATTAGTTTTATTAGCATATACACTTTTTATTAACCATTTATTAAATTAATACATTTAATGAATATGATGATTTATAATTTGATAATTTTTGTGAATTTTATATTAATGATAAAAAAAATTATACAAGTAAAGAATTGTTAGTTAGTAAACAGATTTAACTTTCATTTCAATAGATTAGTGTGTGTCGGTCTGTATCTCGAGTGGCATAATTAAACATTCTGGCATTGATCACTGGATCAAACTAATATTCATAAGGATTTAACCCAGTATTTTCTAAAGCTATGTAAAAGATCTAAATAAACACCCCAATAAGTGGTGCTTAAGATATTTAAATGATGGCAAGAAAAATTAATAGCCCCCCGACTGGCTGGTGGTTAATACAAAACAATTCTTGAATAATTCTAAAAAGGCAATGGCTGACATCAGCAATACTAAGTCAATAAAATTTAATGAACAAACCTCCATCTAGAAATAGTGCTCCCATGAGTGCCTCACAACAATTAGCCATAGCGTGCTGAAGATCTGATTCATGACACAGATCTGGTCCATGGACATACAGCATAAAGTCCTACACAAGGAAATAAATGTTTTCATTGGCTTTAGAGATGTTTTAATTAAATAAACATGGGTTGGGTTTATGACAATGTTTTCATTTAGAACTAGGTCAAGTGGCTTAACTGCATTAAGTACTTGAAGTTTGAGTTTCTTTGCTAACACAGCAAGGTGTTGGTTTTGTACTAGAGCCATTCTGTATGTTGTTAAACCTCCTTCTTCAAGCCAAGGAAACATGAAGAAAAGATGAACGCTGGTCAGAAATTCAATTACAGCATCACCCAGGAACTCAAGTCTTTCATTATGTGGAATTTCTGAAACAGACAGATTTTTTAGTCTTTGAAATTCCGTTTGCATTACAGGCGTCTAATTTCCAGCATCCTACATACAAAGATTTGATGAAAATATGCATTTTCAAATTCTAAGTACTGCAGGGCAAAATCAACTTTAGTCCACCCCTCAAAACAGCGAACACATATTTGTTCAACCTTGTGCTTTATTTAGGTTTATTTCTAAAAAAAAATTAAATGCTTAGAAAGAGTAATTCAGGTATTGTGTTTCGTCTTTTTTAATATAAAATATAGTTTCTGGAAAATATTAAACCCTGACCCACCCATTTCTTGGAAGGATATGCAGAGAGTCATTCAAATAAAATAGTGAATAAAAAAATCTTAATTGAACACAAATTAATGCTCTTCTAGAAATTACCCTCGTTATACATGTACTGAATGCCTGCAAGGAAACACAATGTTCATTGGCCAATAGCAATTAAATGCTAAAAAAAACATGAATGAAAAAACTGTAGAGATAGAAAACTCCCTGGATATAGACAGAGAGTGCAGTGAGAGGAATATCAAAAGTGGACTAGAGCAGTGTGTCTTGGCTCACTGATATGCAGCAAAACTGTACTAGGTTTGCGACAACAAAAACTAAACATTTAACATTTATATCTAAACTAAATACATGTATCTTTAAATAGGTAACATGAAAGATGACAGTGGGTACAGAAAAACTATAACTGACAAATGAGTAGGTCTTATGACACTTATTTTAATTGTGACCAACATCTGAACCATGTTGGGGGTGATTATGGCTACAGATGATAAAACAAATGACCAGCAAATAGAAAATTATAGTGGAATAGGTCACAATGGATGGTCAACAATAAGGTGTGATGGAGAAGAAAGAAAAATGTGCATAGTGGTCAACAAATAAAGTGATGACAGGGTGTCAGAAAGACAGACAGATTGCTTAGTGTTGTTGACTCCAGTGCATGAAAGTAGATTTTTTAAAGATTTTTTTTGGACATAATATAATTTACTGAAAACAAATAAAAAGACAACAGCCAGTCATTAAACAAATGAAGAAGTTATAATTATAAGTAGTATTCAAAAAGCTCCAGTCAGTACTATATAAACTGAATCATTGTCTTTTGGTATTAGAGAAGAAATCCATGGAACTGATGGAACTTGAAGATCAAAATTCAAAAGAAGTTCAAATTGATAAGTTTTAAATTTACTGCTGAAGTGTATTTAAATGGATTTCTAAGTCATCTTTTCAAGATTTACTTTATTTAATTACCGAGCTTATGTACCAATACAGGTTTTCATCATTTTAACATATTAACAATAAAGAGCAATACTGGCTAAAAGTTTTAGTTGGACAACTTTGACAACAAGTACATATGAAGTCTTTTTAAAAAAGTTAAATAGTCACAATTGACTCATTTTGTGAAATATTTACATAATCTCTTGCTTTGAGGAAGTTTAAACTAAAAAACTTCACTAAAAGAATCAAATGTAATTTATAACGATTGAATGAATCAATGTAAATCCAGTTGATTCATTCTAGGCACTTATAGATGCATACCAAAACATAACATAGTTTCTAACACTTAAAAATAAAAGAGATTACATAAAATTAATAATAAAGGCTAATGTAAAGAGCATTTGAATTTAATAAAACAGGCCTAGTTTTATATATAGGTCAGTGATCAGGCGCCAACAGACACTCTGGGCTACTGAGTTTTTAAAAGGGTTTAAGAGTGCTGCCAGTAGAAAAATGTTGTGGAGCACTTGACTAAATGCTTGAGAGAGACAGTTCATAGGTGAACTAGAGCAGGCTATGAGAGACAGTTCAGAGATGGACTAGTGCAGGCTATGAGAGACAGTTCAGAGTTTCAAACACAGTACAATGACACATGACCTGGCAGAGATGAGCTGTGGTTGGAAATGACCTGAGAAAAATGAACCAATGTACATTTAGGGAATCTTTCAACTAGCTTTGCAGCGTTTGTAGGTATATGAGCTTTGAATTGTGTGGTTTATGTATTTGTCAGGTAGTACATTCACTAATTAAGAAAAAGTTCAATTATTAACCATAATTTTTTTTTGACAAAAAAATATAATCATTTAAAAAGTATTTTTATTTTCAGTTTTACAAGAATTAAAAAAAGATGCAGTAAACTGAAAATTTTTTAGAAAGAGATAATTGTATCAGACATTGTAAATTATATCGTGCCCATTACCATCTTAATTATTCAACTAACCTGAAACTGTTTCTTCCTGTTTTCCTAAGCGTGACATTATATCAACTAGTATACAGATTCCTCTCTTACGTGTGTTTTGATAATGAATTCTACGATCACCATATTCAACTTGTCTCATGCCACAGTTGGTCAAAGAGTTACGCGTGTGATCAGGATTGGTTCCATAGTTGGTACGATAAGATGTGTGAGTCAATGACAACTAAACAGGAATAATTAAAATAGAATCTTTTTTTTTTAAGTTAAACACTCAGATACAAAACATTTCTTCTAAAATTAAAATATTTATATAAAACATTTCTTCTAAAATTAAAATATTTATACAAAACATTTCTTCTAAAATTAAAATATTTATACAAAACATTTCTTCTAAAATTAAAATATTTATACAAAACATTTCTTCTAAAATTAAAATATTTATACAAAACATTTCTTTTAAAATTAAAATATATATACAAATTTGAGCTAGAAAATTTTCAAACACTTTTGCCCTCATTTACCAAAAAAAAAAGGAATCCACAAAATATTAAATAACATGTATGAAACTCAAGCAAATCTTTACCTGAAAAATTCTCATAAATTTTGCTAGTTTAAAAAAACAATTCGTCTATATACTTTTGGTACTTGATGTGTGACAGAGACTGCTACACTCAGTAAAATGGACAGCATGCATTAGTAATCTCTAAAAATGTCACCATATGCCCATATTGGTTTGAAGACAAAAATGAGGGACCAATCAATGAATATGGAGGGCTATGTGGCAGGGCTGAGAAGTTTAGGGCATAAATGAGATTATTCAAAAAGATAAATTGAAATGAACATAGACTACACATCAAATGACTCTGATGCTTGACTAAGAGAGATTTCAGAAGTGGCTAATAAACAGGAAATGTGACGTTAAAATTACAAAACGTTCATTGTGCTTGAATCCCAAATCTTCTAAATTTTGTTCATTTGTGGGGTATCTTAAGTGATAGGAAATCAAAGCAAAGATCAGGGATATCGTTAAAAGTATTCTTGTTTGAGGGCCATTCCATAAAAGAAGATTGTTGGCATCACTTTTAACAAATGCATAAAAAAAGTTTAATACTAATTATGTTAAAATTGTAAAAACAATTTTTAACTATGATCACCTGAAGCAGATTCCTGTCAATAAACCTGTAGCCTAAGGCGTTCTCTAGCATATCAAGACAAATATGAAATCGTAAATGGCTCATCAAAACTGGTACCATCAAAGCATGTTGACATAAGTCTGCCCGAAGTCCTGTACATAAAAATCCCTTGCTACTTAGTTCAATCGTGACCTATTACAAAAATAATAAAAAGTAAAAAAAAAAAAATGTGCTTTCCAAAATTACAACAAAAAAGAAATATTAAGACAAAATATTATTTGAAATTAACAGATGAGAAATCAATTTCTGACTTGCAACTATTCAAACTAAGATTATCCTGCCTTGTAAAAAAAAATTTATTTTGTTAATATAATTAATTTTCGAATATAAACGGCATTTTTGATGGAACAGATAGTAAAAATTTAAAATAGCTCTAACCTATTCCGATATTGGGCGTGCCCTTAAGCTACATTAGGTGACAGGTGGTCGTGCAGTGTAGATAAAAGGGTTTAAGTGGGTACCTGATTTGGGGGGAGTAAAGGCAGCTGGGTGTTGTGCTAACCACACAATCCCTTTTGTCGAGGAGTTATGGTTGATTTAAATATCCATTAATTGATTTAGTTTGTGCATATATGTTAATCACACTTTTTAAGTAACTCTAGAGAGTATTAATTTTTATATTGTTATGTGACGTAGTTTTTTCTAGTTGACGTCATTTAAGATTTTGCTTAGAAACAAGCTTTGTAGATTGAGTTAGCTACTTTTTAGATCATGAACATATAAGACGTATTTTTATTTAACTCTAGAAGAAGTTAATATATTTGATTTCACATGGCAAGTCATATATATTATTTGATCTTTCTAAGATGTGCCTTTATCATTTAACATATTTGCTACTTTAATGTCTTCGTTCAATAAATGTACCAATGAATCAGCCATGCAGTTTGAGACTCTCATTGATGAAGTGTTTGTGAACATTTGTGTCAATATAGCAGACTTCACCACGCTATCGTACGCCTCCAAGTTTATGTTTTTTATCTACATCTAAGTATAACATCAAACAAACATACAACCTTCACACCTTTATATGCAGAGGTTACTGAAACAGATGAATTCTACACTTCATCTGCCCCAATGAGCCCTATGGGGGTTTAAGGGAATTTTTTGTTATGCCACATTAGGCCAGTCTATTATACTTTTTTTTGTAAAATGTAAATACTTGACCATTATTTAAATATGTTACTAGCTGTAATTACATACTGTTTCTTCTTAAGATGATATAATAGAAATAAATGTTTTTCAAAACCTACTTCTCTTTTCATTGTTTTCTTCATTCTAATCTCTCTCAGTTTTTCTTCCTGCTCTTTCAATTTCATTTTATCAGCGGCCAAGATTTTAGGTTTGCTGTTCAAAAGATGTCTAAATTTTACATACTGCTTCCAGGCTTTTCTGTAAACAGGGTCTCCTGCATAGCTCAGCTGTGCTGGTCTATAGCCCTTTTTTTAAAATAGGAAACTCTCATTAATTCTTCACAAGGAAACAAAAAAAAAATCAATGGTAAACTATATCTGATTATGTTATAACAAGAACTATTATATCTGATTATGTTATAACAAGAACTATTATATCTGATTATGTTATAACAAGAACTATTAACAACTGACAATTCTTTAAACAATTAATCTTTTTTAAAAGGCTTAAAAAGAAGAGCTACAATAAACATTTAGTACTGAAAGATAGAGTTACCTGGTGAATAATGAGAGGGTACTTGGGTGGTTCATCTTCCTCTTCTATTTTCTCAGACTGATTTGTGTCCATTTTTCTTTTTTCTTTATCAATGTCATTATCCATATTTTCTTTTGTAAGACTAAGTTCAGATGCAGGAGTTGTAAATTTTCTATCCAGCTGATCTATTCTTACTGAGCTTGGTTTCTGACAATACATGAAATAGAAATACTTAGAATTAAATAGTCATGAGATGATATGTTTAAAAAAGGAAATAATAGTTCAAAGGTATCAAACAATTCATTTACAATGAAAAATAAAACAGTAAATGTATAATCTTTTCAAAAGTGTCCCAAAGCCTTTAAGGGCCATCGAGGTAGATGAAGTGTAAAATTCAAATTTCTATACCCACTGCACATTAAGGAACTGTGTGGCTAGCACAATGTCCAGCTAGAGTTAGGTCCATTTAAAACTGGGGGGACTGTCAACTAACTTTCACCAGGACCTGGAAAAATTTCTTTGGTTCACACAGAAAATCAAACTCAGTACACTCATGTTGACAGTCGAGGGCTATACACCACTAGACTGGACTATCTATCTCCCATTCAAATGGAAACCTGAAGAAAATAACACTGTCTTGGATTTTATTAAAATAGTTATTTATCATAGGGTTCTTATATCTTTCTCAAGTTGAAATAGAAATCCCAGAGTTTTTCCACACATCAAAACCAGATTCCATAGGTACTTAGGCAAAATATGAAATTTTAACAGCTTAACAAAAAAATATCATTCTTCCATCAAGTGTAGTTGAAGCTTTTCAAATATATTTTCAACTGCAACATAAGTAACAAAACACAAAAAAGGATTAACAGTTTTATAGTCAGAGGGGGTGGGGGGGGGAGATCCCAATTTTGAAAGATATCATGGGGTTCAATATTTGCAAGTGACGGCCTTGATAGCTGTAAACCACAACTAAAAGAACCATGCCCTCATCCACTACCAGGTGATATGATTAAATTAATAAAAGCCAACACACTAAAAACATTTACTAATCACTTCAACGTTAGCAAAAGAAAATCATCACCATCCCTTCAATTATGGTACCACAACTAAAAGAACAACGGTTACGGTCAGTTATATAACACACCAGGTAAGAACCTCTCTCTCCCTGTCACAATGCACCACTTAATCATTGTTAAACATTATTATATACAATGCAATGACATTATGTATATGTAATTTACTATTTGTGTATAGAAGAATATAAAGTGGAGAGATGTGATAAAAAAAAATTTTTTACTTAAGTAAAATTCTATAATTCTATTAAGTTATAGACAAAGCAACATAGAGACATCTAAAAAATAAATGTATAACATTTGTTTTTTTTAAGGAAAGGGGAATGTTGTAATAATTTTATAATTAACTGGCCACTATAGGAAGTAGATTTTAGCAGACGGCAGAAAAGACAGACGACCACAAACTTCCTTAGGGAAGGATGTACTTTTGCAGACAATATATTATTTTGTGAATCTCAAGACAACTTTCATCACATCATCAAACCAGTAGTACGAATGTGAATGGTCTAAGTATTTCTTTATGGAAGTAAGAAGAATATTTGTAATTTAATAAATATATATAAAACTTAGCCAACTATTCTCAATCTCAGTGATTTCTAACACTTATGACAGATGATATAGTAAATTTTGATGCAAAAAAAGGGAGAAGGTTGTGGATGGGAAGTAGCTATAAGTATAGTGCTCAACAATCATCGTCCACCCCATTTATTTATAACTAGTAAACATAGGCCCTGTACCCGGACCGGCTATTAGGCACGCAGTTGGAGTTGAAAATGGTGATATATATTTGAGTGTGTTAACAATCAGTCTATATACAAAAAATAGCATGTCTATGTACTCGAAGTGGCCCCAAAGGACATGAACAGATTATTGTAGCCAAAACACATTTAAGGGACACTTAATAATACATCAAATAAAGTTCATATTTTATATAGTTCATCTCAAAGAAAATAATCCTCATTATAGGTACATAAGCTTAACAAAAACAACCCCCGACTATTAAACTTTGAATCTAACATCCAACTTTACATAATTTGTGCACACTACTCCATATCATTTAAAAATCTTAATTCATTTATATTAATTTAAAGGACTTATTTCCAAACAGTTCTTCATTTTGTTTTATCATGTTCAACATACAAACGTAACACTGGTTTATTGATGTTTTTTTTAATTCCGCGAACGTGTGACGTAAAACACTCCACCTCTCATCTCTTCCCCCGCTTGGAGTTTTTTGGAATTCCCCAGACTATTTTTAGCCGTGGAAGTTATACACACGGTCGAACAGTCTACCGCCTAGGTTAGACAATTATGTATTAGATTAGGTCACAATGGAGTTCCATATTTTTTCCAAATCCGTACCAATGAAATGAGGAAAGTTTTACACATGATTTTTAATGTACAGATCAATAAGAAAATTATTTCAGTGTACTAAGATTGCCTGCTTGAATGAGGAATTTTCAAATTCCATTGGTTTTCCATAGGTGTTGTTATTTTTTTAAATAGGGTTTTCATAGCCTGGAATTTTGATTTTTAAATTCCACAGATTTTCCATAGGGTGCATGAACCCTGTTATTAACATATGTAACTTATAATGTTGAGATACTCAGTTTATTCATTTGGATAAGGTTTATAGCCTATATAGTTTTGAAAAATGTTTTACTTACCATGCCTGGATTAGTAACAATCATCCCTCTTAAATTATCCACCATAGCATGCCAATCACTTTCAGCACACTGCATTATCTCATTGATTCTTGATTCTTCCACCAAGGGTGTAGATGACTTCAGTAAGAAAGTTAAAACTGTATTCATGGACAATACTTCTTTACAGTCAGAGTCAGGAAGTGTGCGACAAAATCTGGGCATGAAATGGAAACGGTTACATCCACCTTTCGGCCCAGTCCAGTCCATGTCTACAAGTTCCAAAATCTCAGTGAAGATAAATCTAATAAGAAGTTAAAAAAAAATTAAATAAGTCTTTTAATATAAGATGTATATTTCAAAACCCATATTTGACATTTACAGCTGTAATGAAATGCGAAGGATGTCAAACAAAAAAAAATTTCCATTCTAAGCATAAATGTTAACAAATTTTGCCTCAGCAAGTTACTTCTTCCCCCTAGGCCACACATTTATGACATTCAGTTTATAGGTAACAGTTCATAAACAGTGGATAAAGCAAAAAATTTAATTTGGTCAAGTATCTAATGTTTTCATTGCTTCTTTATCATGCTTTTGCAGTGGATCTGCAAATAGTGGTCAGTTTCAAATTTGTCAAAAGTATAAATAGAAAACATGTCAATAATTAAAAGGAAGGGGGGAGGGGGGATGAGACACAGATTTAAATAAATTATGTGACCATTCACTACAGCATACATTTACAATGACAACAATTAGTATGTACCACAGCATACATTTACAATGACAACAATTACTATGTACCACAGCATACATTTACAATGACAACAATTACTATGTACCACAGCATACATTTACAATGACAACAATAACTATGTACCACAGCATACATTTACAATGACAATTACTATGTACCACAGCATACATTTACAATGACAACAATAACTATGTACCAAGCATATATTTAAATGACAACAATAACTATATTGAAAAAAAAAGTCAAAAATATTACAATGTACGAATTCTCTCAAAAAATTTTATGATAATGAAAACTTTCTTTTAATTTCTCTGTAAGTTTTATCTCCAAATGTACACTGTATTCCACATTAAATTATCAGTATAAGGTGGTATATATTAAAGAGATGCACAGGGCTGTAATTTTCATCCAACCCCACCAATCCCGCATAGTTTCACCCACCCCACCCACTCCCATCAAAGTCTGTTCCATTCCCAACCATACAGAGCTGTACCAGCTGAAATAAATATAACCTCACACAATTTTACAAAACTGGATGTTACTGACTTCAGTATTGCCAAAACACTGATCCATTGTGCTTTAGAGTAGTTGGTAATAGGTCGTTATACAACTTTTGTTTGCTCAGAAAGTGTTGTGAGCTCTTTGTTTGTTTTTTTTACACTAGCTGAGAAATTTCCAGTGGGAATAAATCATGTGATTCCATGTGGGGTTCTGGCTTAGTACAAACCCATCCCCATGAGATTCCTGAAGGTTTTAAACCAGCCCAGCCGACTCCCAGTGAATGAAGGAGAAACCCACAGACTACGCAGGTAACCCACAAAACCCATACCCCTGCAGCTCTCTAGTATATATTAGACTAACCTGTTAAATAAGTTCAGACTACGGACTGTAAAGTTTTCTGGGGCAGGTTCTGGAATAAAGTGAATTGTATACTCAATATTGAACCTAAGAAGCTTGCATGGTGGAATGTTTTCCAGCTTCACATGGCTGAACATTGAAAAACCTTCAAAAATGTATTCATGATTATCATGATTTATTAATGTGGGAACCTGAAAAAAAAAAGATTTGTTTTCATTATTATATTATAAATAACAAGATTAGCTACATGGAAAACCTCTACTACATGTATTTTGGCAAAGTTTTTATAAAAATAATTAATTTAAAATAAAATCACTGAGCTTCGAAAATCATTATTATTTATTAAATATTTATTTAAAACATGAATTACATGAATTAGCTACACTATTAGTAAATATAATTAAAATCTACTGTAAAATCTAAAAACAATAAAACCTTCGTGAGAAAATTGGTGTAAGGGGACATGGTCACACGATAATGATGAAGACAATGAATATTATTGCTTTCATCCTGACACAAGTCAAGAGGCATTTCACCAGGATAAATGTCATGGCGAATTCCAGACTGCCTTGATTTAATGCTGCATCTGCAAAGTGGTCCATCATTGGCCTGCATTTAATAGGAAACAAAATGCAGATAACTAAAAGAAAGCTTAAAGCAAGCTTAACATGAGGCTTTATGTAACGGTACATATTATTTTTGAAACTTTTCAGTTACTGCCTTAAATATTACTTGTATTATAAAACTATTACAGTGTATTACTGATTATGCAAATTTAAAAATAATCATTGCATGCTTCAATATTCTAACAATTATGTTTTTAAATCATTTAATATTGGCTAAATATTCATCTGTTCTATTTGACTAAAAAATTACAAGATATTCAGATCTAAAAAAGTTAAAAGAAACAAATCACTAACCTGTCCTCTGATGTTAAACCATAGCTCTGGGTGAAGGCTGTTAGGGAATTTCTTGCGTTTGTCCCACTCTTCCATGATCTGGCTTACAGCACTTTCATCATCATCATCATCATCGTCATCATCATCTTCATCAGAACTGTCACAGGATGATGACTTACTGCCTGAGCAGTGATGGTGATGATGGTGGTGATGGTGCAGTGCACAAGAAGATGCAAGTAAATCTTCTACTCTAGTTTGCAAATCTGTTTTTTTTTCTGCTCTTTTGACTATTTCTTCTTCAAATTTATTTTCTAGATCAATCATACGAGGAGTTGCTTCCATGTTCCCTAACTCTAGATTTTTGGTAAAATATAAATCAGCAGGACAGCTTCGAGTAAAATAGTTGATTGGCTCTGGTTCTAAAAGAGTCTCAGCATCAGTGTTTTCATTATCAACTTTCATTCTTTTGGATGGACTTGACTTGTCCGTATCACTGCTGTCTTGTGGTTCACATAAAAGTAGATCTTGTCTGTACTGACTTAACTGTTTATGTATAGTACCAAAATCTTGGTCAGGAGAAAGAGATGGACTACGACTACGTTTATAAGCTTTAGGTCTCCTCTGGCTTGGTGAGCGTGAGAAACGTGTATTATTATGAGAATCTTTTGGTGGGGTTTTAGATTTTCTAGTAGACCTTCTCCTGCTACTAAATCTTTCCGAAGACACATCTCTGCTTCTTGAACTTCTGTGTGAAGAACTTTGTTTACTTTCTTTTTGATGCCACTGCTCAACATCTCTAGAGGAACTCTTTCTGTATCTATACTTGTCTTCATCCCTATCATGTGATCTGCTTGCCAATCTGTCAGTATATTTTGAGTGACGTTCATTTTTAGGTGACACCATTTCTTCAGATTTACCACTATATCTATTTCTTCTCTCTGGTAATAAATTCTTCCTAGAAGAGCTGTCTTGTTTCTCTTCAAGTGCTTTATGTCTATCCAGCTTACTAGTTCCATGAGACATTTCATGACTTATAGTAGCTGGAACTTTAGGAGAATAAGGCTCAGAATAAAATAGATTTCTAGGTGCACCAGGGCCTGAGGGTGTCATGTTGCTGGGCTTCTGGGAGGAAAATGGTAATCTAGGATTATTTTGTCTAAATCTTTCATGTCCAGTACTTAAAAGTGGAGCAAAATTATGTCTGGCTGGTGGATATTGATGATTATTCATTGGACCTGGTCTATTGCAGAAATCTTGATTAGGCTGCCCTGTTGCACTGTCAATGGTTTTAAAAGTAGAAGAATTTCCAGTGACTAAGGATCCATGGTGAGGTGGAGGTGTAGATGTATTGAAGTTACACGGTGGAATATAATTTAACATATTATTGTTAGGAAAATTTACATTGGTGTTAAAGGGTCCCCTTGTGTGTAGTTTAGGCACAGTTATGTTTTGATGAGGTGGTCTGAATGTATTCACTGGCATAGTATTGCCACTTAAATTTAAATTGCATGGTGTAGGTTGACTAAAAATGGGTGGAGGTCTAGCAAATGGATTATTAGGCTGGAATGGATTGGAGAACTGATTAAATGGTGACTGTGCAGGATTATGTTGCCAAGATGGAGGCCATCCTTGTAATTCAGTGTTGAATGAAACATTTGGATGCACATTTTTCACTGTATTCATGAGGCCTGCCTGTTCTTGTTGACTTTTGCTAATCTATTTAAAAAAAATAATGACAAACTAGTAACTATAAAAGAGGGCAAAAAAAACAAAAAAAAAACTTAAGAAAGAATATTAAAAATTTTAAAAGCTGTTCAACTTTACCTGTTCTTGTTGCATAAATGGCTGTCTCTGCTGCTGTTTTCCTGCATAGTGTGTACTTATGTTCTGTGGAGGCTGTGGAGTAGTCATCTGTTGAGGGTGGCTGAACCTAGACGGCTGGCCTCTGTTCATTATTAAATTTTATCCTGGGAATACAAAAATCTAAAATAATAAAAAAAACAATAGCATGAACATTATCAATAATTATGATTTTGACTTTTTTTAAAGAAAAAAAGAGTTGCTGATTACAGATAAAATAAATCTTTTTATATGGTAATAAAATACCATCTTTAAAATTTAAATCTAAAGCAGAACAAGAATTTTCATCATGCACATTTTTTTGTTTTCAAAAATTTTTATTGTAATATAAAAAAAACCCACTGGGAAAAACTAATCAGGCGGGTGTAGAGCACTTGACTGTCAACCTGAGGGTCCCAGGCTCCAACTATGAATAAAAAACCCCAGGACTTATATCAGCTGAGGGAAAAAAGGCAGCTGGCATAATAATTTATTATGCTGTGGCTTTGAAACAAATGATTTTACTCTTCTTATGACCCTACTAGCCCTCAAGGGATGTATCTTGTGTAAGAAAGGGATTCTTTGCTTTTATTTAACAGAGCAAAAATACCTGTTTTCCATTACTAATTAAAAATGAACAAGACTCAAGAAAATAGTTTAAATTAATATCATTTAAGCTTAAAGAAAAATACATAGCATTAATTCATTCATCATAGGAACAGCAACTATTAGCATAATTTCCCCTCCCCACCAAGTGTCATAAATTTGTATTTTAAATAGATCTAGATTTTATTTTGTTAGCTTGAATTAATTTATTAATTATATTGAATTATATAATGACCTTAAATATGAATGTAAATGTAGTTTTTGCACATATATTTTGATAGTGTTTATGTGTAAAATTATTTTGAATGGGAAAAAAACATCCATAGGGTTGAGCATGCCAAACAACAAAAAAAAAAAAAAAAAAAGTGAAATTTTTGTTAACTTTTTATTTCTTTGAATATATAGTAACCCTAAATTATATTATGTTTTACATGCATCTTAACATTGGTACTATGAAGACTATGTATTACATGTTTGTTGGTTGGTTCTTTAATTATACATGAAATGATGATTGAAGACATTATTATTATTGATAAAAAGTATTTATTGAATTACTTTCTATTTTTTTTATATTCAGAGATAATCCTTACACATTACTTAAGACATACTACTTAGTAATAGCAGTTTCTGTTTAAACTGATATAAATTATAATACAAAGTCAAAGCTATAAAAAGTATTTTTTTTTTACTTAACTCTCAACCATTGTTCATTTTCAGCAATTTTTTTAAGCTGATTGCAGGGTGTTTTGTAAAACTAAACATTTTTCATTATGTTATAAGCTACCTAGTGATGTTATACATCACTGAATTCAGAAATGAATAAGCTATTTAATGATATAAAACTTTTTATATAAAAGAAATTTTTAATTTTGTAAAATTATAGTGTAAATGATTTTTTTATTATTTTTTTTAACTAAAAATACTAATACATCACAAACAGTAAGAATAAAAAAAAAAAGTATGAAGAATTTAAACAAAATCTTTATTATTTACATAAACATTATTCATTTATACAACACATAAACAAATTTGGACTTAAAATTTTGACAATTTTTTTTTTATTCCACTATAAATGATACTATAGAAAATTGAAAAAATAAAAAAAAATAAGGACTGATGCCTCTAGTGTGAAAAAAAGACATATAATTCTCACACAATAAGTACAATGTTAGACTAGACAAAATTGATCATTAAAATGTATATATTATTATTATAAGTGACAGGAAACACATTTAAATGAATTGATAATTACTTTAAATGTTATTTATGATAAAGTAAAAGACAATTTCTGTCATCTTGAAAACATAAGAAAATATCACATGCAGAACATTTCGTTCTTGTTTTTCTTTCAAGTTTATAAGGTGAATAACATAATTTACAGTTTTTTCTTTCCTTTGAAGGAACCATTACAGGTAAAATAGGATGATTAGTTTTTATTTTATATGCTGTCGCTGTCGGAACCTCATCTAAGTCATCAATCTTTCCTAACTGTCTAATTAACTCTATTGTGTAATCTAACTGACTATATCTTGCTGGTCTATTTAATTCAATAATATCTGGATTTTGTTTCCTCCAGTCTTGAAAAAGAATATAACTATTTACCCTAGCAATATCAACAAAAGTTGATCACTTTTGTCTACCCCTCCCATATTAATATTATAATCCTTGACTAGAAGTGGTTGTCTTACTTCTAATTTTTCAAAAGTCCCATTTTTTTTATTTCTTCTCATGACTGAATTAAAAGAATTAGCTTTATGCATTGTAGAAACCAAAGATACTGTTTTGTTATCCCTCCACTGCATTGTTAAAGTTTCCTCTTTCCTAACCCATCTCATATCACCCCTCTTTTCCCATTGTTTTACATTTTTTAATTCAGTAGGAAATCCTTTTCTAGTAGTCAAAATATACCACAGGCTAATAAACCTTTTTTTAACAAATCTTTTACTAAAACAAAACTAGTATAAAAATTGTCGAAAAACAAACGATAGCCTTGATTAACAATGGAAGATATTAAATTCATTACAACCCCATAAGCTAATCCAAATGGTGATAAAGTTTCAGACTTACCCAAATAAACATCAAAATCATATGTATATCCAGTAACAGAATCCGCGAGCACCCATAATTTCATCCCCCACTTAGTTGGTTTATCTCTAATGTACTGACGAAATGAATATCTTCCTTTGTTTCTAACCATTCGTTCATCAATTGAAATATTAGGTCCAGGCTGGTATAATTTCATGCATTTTCTTCTAATGAAATCAAACAAAAACCTAACTTTAGTCAATTTATCCTCTGCCTTTTCGGTGTTTCGGTTTGAAACTTTCAAAAAACTAAGTATTTGTTCAAAACGTGGCCTGGTCATAAAGGCTCTTGCCCATAGTCCATTGAATAAACTTTTTTTGTTCCAGTAAGACTGAACATTTGGAGCTTGTATCATCCCCATGTACATTAAAAGTCCAATAAAGCTCATAAATTCTTCTTCACCTACATCTGTCCAATTTTTGTACATGGCTGGTTTAGTTGGTCCAATAAATGCAGCATTCTGATTAGTCGTGTTGCATAGCTCTCTGACAAAGTTGAAGTACAAAACCGAGAAAAAATGGACAGAGGAGTCAGATACTTTTTTCTGTCTTGTCTTGTAAATGACTCTGGAAAATGAGCTCCAGGAGTTCTCTCAGGTTTGAAGGGTGGCAAAGCATAAGGAGGTCCAGAATCTTGGTCATCATAACTGAAGATAAAAAGATTTAGTAACATTAGAAACATTTTTTTTTATATGAAACAATGATTTTTTGTTAAAAATTTATTCAACAAAATATTCCGTAAAAGATTAGCCATCTAAAATTGTTGAATTATTTCTTTTGTTTTGTTCAAATGTGAAAAAAAAAATACGTTACCAATGTAAACAAAATAAAGTTACATTTACTATGGCCCTAAACAAATATGAATTATAAATGAATGTGTGGAAAATGTACCTTTAATTATATAAATAGTTAAACTAACATAATTTTTGTAAATGTTTTGATACCTATAAATATCTACTAATGAATATACAATTAACAAAATAAAAAAAAATTGAAAAAAATTGCCATGTGCGTTTCGGCTTTGCCACTAAGACTAATGTTTACCTTCCATTGTTGACTTGTTTAGTGGAAAATCGATGTATATTTTCAGTTTCACTAACTTCTTCTTCTTCCTCTTCAAGCCAAACTTCTTCCTCACTTGAAATATAGTCATTTTCATCATCGGAAGATGAATACATATCCATAATTCTTTAAAAAATTGAGACGCTAATAAAAAGAGGACTGTCGTAAAAGTGACAAAATGGCGACCATCATCCCGGAAGTTTGTGACGTAAACACGAGACTTTTATGTAATATTTTTTTTATTTAAAATGTAAAAAATGTGTAAAATGTTGTATTTTTTGCTAAAATATTCATTTTTTTATAACAAAACATAAAATAAATTGATCAAAAGTAAAAATATAAAGAATTATAACATAAAAAAATCGTCGATCACCGGTGATCGAAAAGCCAATGCTACGATGGTTGAGAGTTAAAATACAATTATATTTGAATTATTTCTAATCCTGGCCAGTGATTACAGACAGTACACACATTCACTTATTTTTTTTATTTTAGGCTATAATAATATAATAATAATAATAAATAAGTGAATGAGAATGGGTGATCAGTTATCGAACGGAGACATTAATTTAAGTCTTACATTGCATGGTTATCCCACAGCCACTGTCACTGGGAAAATGAGGATGTAAAAAAATGAGTTAAAATCTTATTTTAGAGGTAATATCAGAATATTCCCTAGCAATTTTTATTATTTTGATAAATAATATTTATAATCTCTATAAACTTATTTGATGAAACTATATGCCAATATGGAAATCATTAATACTAAATTACTATGATTTGGAACCGTTTTAATGGTAAAGTACTAAAGGATCGATAATATTATCATTAATTTCTGTTCCTAAAGAGATAAATTACCTAATTTACCCAATTAGATATTTATATTATCAGCAGACAAACGTCTTATCCTTAGGATTTAGGTTTTCTCAGTTCTGGGACTTTCATTAAAGAGGTGGCTACGGAATCATTTTAGACTAAACCCCAACCTAGCGGCCCTAGCCACTGCGAAGAAAAAATTATCGAAAACAGCTTTTAGTAGCGAGCCTAAGAAAATTAATTAACTAGTTAGATTCTGAACAAATTTTTAACCAACCATTAAGAAGAAATCTTTAAAAAGAAAAAAGATTGATTTGATATTCATTGTCTAAAATAACTATTTAATTAAGATTACCTAAATGTTATCATCAATAAATTACAATTTGTTAACCTTTTTTTTTTAGCAAGGAAGATCACTCTTATTTTATATAAATGGGTTTTATCGTTTTACAAAAAAAAAAACCAAGCTTCTTGGTCTAATGCCAACCTATCTCGTGGATACTAGCGTAGATATAGATATATATCTATGGGTACTACCACGGTACTACTTATTTCCCACTCCTTCTGTTTTGACACCACTGTTAGGCACTGTAGAGAATATAAATTGGCAGAAACCAGAGGAACATGCCCTCATTTGGCAATCAAATTAGGATCTAAAATATAGTCCAAAAGCTGTAAAATACCAGAGGCAAGAAACCCTATATATATATATATATATATATATATATATATATATGTATGTGTGTGTGTGTGTGCATGTGTGTGTTAGCGCCTAATGTATATTACACAGCCATTTACAGACATCGGCCAGCTAAATCCAATGGCAGTACATGTTTGCAGTACATTTATCTTGCTTTGATGTTCAAAAAAGTTGTTAATTGCTGCTATCTTTTTAGCATGAGACTTTCCCCATTCAATGGGTCATTGTCACTTCGACAATTGGGAAAGACATATATATATATCTTTACTAGCACTAGGAATAGGCCATTTTGAATATGCTCGGGAATATGGTTTCACATGAATACATGTATTAGTGGCTTTAATTTTTAGTGTATAGTTGAAGACTGTGTCTAGCTCTTTTGTGGTGCATTGTGAACAGTAATATTGTTTAACTCAACAATGGTAGGTAATTAGGTTCAAGTGACTTTGTGGTGTGTTGTAAAAAATAAAGTTCCATTAGGAAAGAATCCGCGGGGCAGATGATGAGAAGCATTCATTTGTTTCTGTAACCTACGAACTTGCTTCCTGAACATAAATCAGGTACCCATTTCAAGCTGGATGGTTTTGGTAGCTTCTTCAGACCTGAAAAAAATCCTGCATATTGAACCAGAAACCCTCACAAGTGCTCCAAACCACTCTGCCATCCGCCCTCCACTGGGTGTTGTACTTAACGTGTAATGTTGTCTTCATTAATTTTTTATTATTATTATTTATGTGGGTGTTATTCAAATATTGGAGCCATGTAGTTAATTTATACATAAGGCTCGTCCATGAATTACATCAGCACCTAAGGGGGAGGGGTCTACAAGTTTGACAGTTGTTGATTTGGGAGGGGGGAGATTCTTAAAAAAATACTCCCAAAATCACTTATATATTTTTTTTTACTTGCAAAGATTTATGGTATCAAAGTGTAAATTCCAGTATTAGGCAAACATATGTGTGAACAGACAAACAAAAGTTTACATTTAAATAGATAAGAAGAGTTGTTTCTAATTTTCCAGTCAAATGTATTATAGGATAACATGTGTGATACCTTGTCATTTAAGCTTAAGGACTAAGGAAAAGGTCCCTGGATAAGTAGAACTTGAGCCCATAATGAAACTTTCTAATGAATGTTGTTTAAACGTTTTATCAATAACTTGTGTCTTCAAAATATATATTCCTCACACCCACACTATGATGTGTGCTATAATTTGTACAAGTTCCACAACTTTTTAAAATAATGAATATCTCAATATGAGCACAAGATCATAATAAAACTGCATAAATATTTATATTATTGAATCCAGCACAGTGATGCAAAGCTATTCAGTTAATATAACATCAGGTTTGATAGAAATATATGGAAGTAGCCAAGTGACAACAATAACAGCCAATGAGTATAGGTATATACAAAAGGGGAATAAAAGCTATTCGAGGATTACAGTTAATATTCCTTTTATCACTTGTGACTACAATTGTAACTAACTTATTCACAAAAATGACTTAAGTATGTCAATTTTACAATGTTTTTCTTAACTTCACTTCTTGTCTGTGTGTTTGTCCACGGAATTTTGCAATCCAATTTTGGACCACTTTCCGATAAGCTATAGCTCTGATACTTTCAATATAACTCAGAACTCGATGACAATGCAATATTCTTACAATTTCATTATGGGTGCATGAACACAAAAATCCAGACCTTTATAACATACTCTAATTTATATAAATGAAAACCTGTTTAAAATAATTTCACTATATTAATATATTGATTCAATTGACTTTACGAGTATTACATTCTATATCATGAGTTTAGGTTATACAACACTAGAATTAATTTTACTTTAATTGTTAACATTTAATGATTCTAATACTGTAATACAAACATTCACGTAATATAAAACATGCGCCCAACGTTTTTCGTTTTTATAAAAATCAGAAGCTCTTATAATGTCTATTACTATTACCACGTTACCAATTTATTCAGACATTATTTTCTGCTTCTTAGTAAGCAAGAAAAACGTTGTTTTTTATAAAATATTTTTTTATAATCTAATTTTTATTTTTTTTAAATTATGCATGAGATTTAGCAATTACAAATATTCTGGTCATATAAATAAAGTCACTTAAATGAGCAAAAGTACTACAGCAGCAGCAAATTTTTTTGGCTCCAGCCCACTTCAAAAGTTATAAACATGTACACAGGAAGATATCCCCCACCCTTTATTTTTTCTGTGTTCTATCAATTAATTTATGTATCTTTTAATTCTGGCTACCAATTATTCTGGAAGTAATATGGCCATTACTGTGTCTCATATTAAGCATATTAAGTATGTTAAAAAAAAAAGAACAATATACTTTTGGTATACATAAAAAAAGAACCTGAAAGGTAAAAAATGTCAAGTGTTAAAGACATTTTATTTTGATAGATTTTCACAAATGGTGTGTTAATTTAATTAGTGCAGAAATGATTACAGGAAGATATTGATAAATATTCTAAATGCAAACTAATACAAAATAAAGGTTAGATATGATATTAAAAACACAAAGTGTCAAGAAAAAAACAAGCAAACAAAAAATGCCATTGAAAATGTTATAAAAAAAACTGCTGCCATTAGCAAAACATAAACCCCTTACAAAACTCGTTGTAGCTTAAAATTATCAAATATGTATAAAAAAACAACCTAATTTAAAATCAAAATAAGCCAAATGTATGTAAAATTGTGTTCATATTATCTGAAAATACTTATTTAATACTCATATATAAATGAGTAAGATATAGCCATTCTAATTTACTTGTAACTTTGTAACTAAAATATTCTGAAGACATTAAATAGACATTAAAGACAAGTCATTTCCATGTATTCTTAGTAACCCTAAAGTTACAATGGATTTCTATGAGAAAAAAATTAAAAAGACAGTAATGCTTTACTAAATTTCTTATTTTTACAGAATTATTACAGATATTTCATTAGTTTCGGATAAAATTGTATAACAAAAAATCATGATATGTGATTGAAACTTTGATTTAAACTAAAACAACATCTGTAAAAGTGTTAGAAATAAATTTCATAATATCTGATGTAAATACTATGCTGGTTGAGACACTAGTATAAAAATGAACTGATTATTAAATAACCATTCCTACCAAACACAAATTATTTAAATGATAAAAAAAAATGAATTATAAAATGGAGTTGATCAGACAAACCAGCGTTATATAATAGAAATAAATAACCAACAAACAATGAATGGCCTAGATAACACAAATGTGAAATTGAGCAACGAAAAAGAAACACCAAAAAAATATAACTATAAATCTTTCATACTAATGATACTATGATGAAATAATAAAGAACTTTAAATTTGATTAATTTAGACTATTTAGAGCAGAAATTTTATCGTGAATACAAGCTGCATCTAAATAGGAAATAATAACGGACTAACAATAAACAGCTTTAAAAAATAACACAGATGTGAACTTGAGCAACTTAAAGAAACAGTTAAAAATCAGAGAATTATAGCTATAAATAAATCTTTCAGATTATGAGACTGGTATGAAACAATTTGTAAATTTAAATTAAATTTGACATAGAGCAGAAATGACATGGGGATTACAAGCTGTATCTAACAAAAATTAGTAATAAACTAATAATAAATAGCCTTGAATAACACAGATGTGAACTTGAGCAACCAAAAAAAAAACAGTTAAACATCAGAAAATTATAACTATAAATAAATCTTTCAACCACTTAGACTATGATGCAACAATACAGAAATGTAAATTTTATTAACTTAGTACATAAAAAACTTCCAATAATCATATAAAAGTGGAAATTAGTTCTTTAAAATATATTTCCAGATTACTTATTGTCATGAAAATATAAATACACCTATAACCTGAAGTCTGAAGTACATATAAGATATATGTAAGAAAAATTACAACAGAAAAAAATAACTATAAAAAGAGTGTATAAAATTATGTAAGGCCAATTCTCACACAAAATGAGCATAATACAGTAAAACAATTAAAATACAGTAAAATAATTAAGAATTTTTTTTTAAGAAAACCCAGTTAAGTATTTTTTAAAATATGAGATTTTTGATTGACCAAAAAATCTCTTTTACTACAATAATTCTAAATGTTTGTAAGTAAAAAAAGTAGAAAGTATAAAATCAGAATTTAAATAATATTTTTAAGATGAAACTAATAACATCTAATATTAATGACATCTTTATTGATTATTCAGGAATATACAGTTTAAGAACATTTTTTCAGATGGCTATAATGCTGATGATTCTTCTTAGTAAAAAAAAAGTAAAAGTTAATGTACTTAAAAATAGTTTTTACATAAAATAAACTTTACTAGGACAAAAAGTTTAAGGTGTTTATTGAATCAATCTAAATCAGTTACAGTATAACAAGATGGCAGAGTGGTCCTGAGTTTTCAAGGTACATGTAAAGGAAAAGTTGGTGTAAGTCCCACAAGTCCACCCAGCTTTAAATGGGTACCTGACTTAAGTTGAGGTTATAGAAACAGATGAATTCTACACTTCTTCTGCCCCGATGACCCTTTAGGGCTAAGGAAACTTTAGTCTTACACTATTACAGAGACCAAAACTGATTTTTAAAAATTATCACTACGGTCAGAATTGTTAAAAAATTAATGAAACATTTCTTTGAAGTAAATATTGAGAACATTTTTATGCTATCAAATATGAATATTTTAAAAAAGTGTAAAAGTCAAGAAATTAACAAAAGGTGTATAAGTCTTATTGCATAGATTAACACAAGATTTAAAAAAAGCTGGAATACAGTATCAATGAATAAAATTTTTTACCACTCAGTTGCAGGATAGCCCTGGTATAGAGCATTAAAAAGAGTACAAAATGCAACAAAGGCCAAATAAATAGCCAGAGTGACCCAACCAAGATTTTTCTCCCATGTCAAAGTGTTGACATTTTTAAGAATCACAATACCCAGCATCAAACCTAAAAAGTAAAAATTAATAAATCAATAAATAAATTGTTTGAACTGTTACTGTACTATAAGAAATGAAATGATTTTTTAAAATTTACAATAAAAAATGGTGAGGCATTTTGAAAAGGTTTAGAAATGTATTTTCAAGATCACATCAAACAATGATATGGCCCAACTAAATATACCTCACAAAAAAAAAACCCACCTAATCCCAATTTATTCCCACATATTCTCACAAATAACTAAACACACTAAAGATTTCCCCACATTTTCTCCCCCCACAAATCACACCAAAAAAACAACATTAACTAGAGCTTTGCCTGTAGGACATGCACGTAGCTGAGCCAATGGTTAACAGAAATACAATGTACATCTCTGGTGACAGATTTTTAAAATGCTTTGGCTATTTAATTTGCTACTAATTTGCAGATTGCCCTATCAATCAATATAATTCCTGTAATTATTTTTTAAATAAGCAAGCAAACAAAATAATAGGCTGACATCTTGGGAGAAAATACATGGTATGCAAAGTTGAACTTTGACCTATCATTGCAGACTTTATGGTCACTATCCAGTACCATCCAGCAACTTGTTTTTTTATTGTTTACAGAATTTTAGTTAATTCTTTGGATGCCTTGAGCTGCCAGCCTTTATTTTCTCTTTATTGGTTAGATCTATTTTAATGCCTTTTTTTTAAGATCAGGATTTTTTTTTTTTGAATTGTAATTTTTTTCTTTCAGTTTCTAACAAACATATTGGGGGGCGGGGGAGTTTTAATCTGCTTTGATTTTTATTTTTGGTCTGCCTCAATACACCCCTTCCCCCAGCACACTGGGGTGCCCCTCCCCTCCCCAACCTCTAGTTCACCCCCCCCCCCCCCACTCTCTAGTTCACCCCACCCCCCCCCACACTAGCACACTGTACTTCCCCCCCTCCCCTGTACCCTGCCACTTCCCCCTACCCCGCTCACTCTGCCCCTTCCCCCACCCCACAACACTATACCCCATCCCCCACCACACAATAATATGCCCCCCCCCCCAGCACACTATAGTGTTATTTTCATGTAACATTTTATTTTTTCATTCAGGTCATGTCAGTCTCTATATTATCTGTAGGCAGCTGTTTTGTATTTTTTTAGACTTGCTCAACACAGCTTAAGTTTCTTTTAATATAACCTGCATCCTACACTATTCAGTACAAATAGATGTTAGTTAAAACTTTTTTTTGTAATGCGTACATATTCTGAAACAGTTAACATTTGTTTGTAATGCACAATACATACATATCTATAATTTACTTAATCGGGATTTTTCACCATATAATATTTTATTGTCTACACTTCAGCGTTGAATGTGTTCTCTTGACCCACTTTGTAGCCTAATGCTAGTGCTATCCCAGCCATAGCATTTTCACATCTTATATCTATATTTATACACCATTTTTTTAAATTCTAAAATTGGAAATTAGTTCCATATTACTTTATTCTTCAAACATAATTGTATTATTAAATGTGTTTTACTTTTTTTTTTTTTTTTTTTTTACAATAATCAGTTGACATTCTAATGTTATTTTATGTACAGCATTCCCCCATTTTCCGCAGTTAAACAGATACAGAAATTACTGCAACGGGGGATAAATGAAATAGTTTCGTAGTTAGAGCACATAAAAAGATGCTTATGACCAAAACAATACTGTTTTTTAAAATTACTGGAGCTGTCTAGACATGAAATAGTATTGTACCACCACCATTGTGCTCGTGTTGCTTAATATATTTCACTAAATAAAAGGGCAAAACGTCATATTAGAAATTAAAATAATCTTGTTTTATAAAAGAAATCAGAAAACAATGGGAGATGTCGATCGTTGTTGAATGATGAATGCGTCTTGCTTGCTTTGACATATTCGGGAATTCCACAAACATAACAAATCTATCTATATATATAGAAGTGCGTCTTGCAGGCTGGTGTCCCGCATGGTCGGGCCAAGAAGAGAATTATATATATAGATAACCCTTTTTTATATTTCTCTTAGATCAAAAGCATTTGTTAGAGTAGCAGTATATGCATCAAATGATGCTCTCTACTTAGGTGGTGTAATACTTTTTCAGGGCTCTTATAGCATCAAGTGTGACAAAATGGAAGGAGTATTGGTGATCCATTTTGTTTTCCATACGAGGGTTAGATAATGTTATGAAAAGGGTTTTTGTGATCACCAGTTGGAAGGGACAACTCCATTGTTTCTAAATTTAAAAGCAGACACAGTGCACTTATCATAGCCAGAAGAATAACTTTGGTGTGGACCACATAAATCTATAGAATTGCAGGATAAGTAGAAGCACTTGGACAGAAGAGCTGATCAGAGCTCTGATAAGATTACAAATTCATTTATGACCAGCTTGCCTCCATTAATATGTATGTATCTAGATTCTAAGATGAGTAAAGAAATATACTGAGAAACTGGTTACTAGCAATTACATCGATCATTTTACTAGTAAAGAAATCTAGTGAGATACTAGTTATCAACTATGTCAAATGATGCTCAGTTACAACCTACCAGCTAAAAAACCTCCTAAATGTGCAGTGACACCAACTTTAAACTGATCTGGCTCAGTAACACGTCGATATATTGCAACAGATGTATCAGGTATAACTGAAGTAAAAAGAAATTTTAAAAATTATGGTAAAAATGTGTAACCTTTTTTCTTACAATACCTTAAAAATATATTAAAATAATCCACATAAAAACCTACCTAACAGAAGAATTATTGCTAATCTAACAGGAGCACTTAAAAGAACTCGACCAATTCCACAGCAAATATTATTCTCCATCTCATCTGGGTCTAGGCATTTATAGTTCATCTCTTTCCAATTCTATATCACAAAGAAAAAAATATCTGATTCAGACCCCTCTCATTACACAGTGAAGTCTTAGTTAAGAAAAAAAGAAACATACTATAACAATTGCAGCTACGTGAGCCCCCAGTAGAGCGTAGACACCTCCACTAGCACCCACTAAACTGACATTATGGTCACTGATGGAGTGGGCTAAACTACCTATTTAGCATATAAAAAAAATATATTAAAACACACCTATCATAATATTTAATTACAACTGTTAAAATATCTCATTGTTAAGTTTGGTAGTTGATAATCATTTAAGTTTAATGTTAGAAACAATCAACTGACCTGCTATGACACCCAAAAGATATACAATGCCAACTCTCCACCATTTGTGAACAACTTCTAGAACTGTACCAAATAAAAGCTGAAAGCCAATGTTAGAAATTATATGCAGATAGCTGAAAAAAATAAAATAATTTTGTAATGATATTAATAATTTCACTATAGTTATTAACAAAAAGAAAGTTAATGAGAAGTAAAATCAAAGTGGAAACGACAACAAAAAACATACATTTTAAAAAGGAATTATTCAAAGTAACTATCAAAATGGAGGATTATTACTTTAATGAGTCAAACAAAAGAAATAAGCACTTTTCATAATATGATTAATATTCTATATTTAGCCAATTGAGTTGCATGGGACAACTCAAATATTAATACATTTGCTAAGAATCAGTGAAATTAAATACTCCAATAACACTATGTAACAATTTTTGTTCCTGGCTTCTTAGTGTTATATTTCAACTGCTTATGTCTAAAAACTATTGAAAAACAACTACTTTCAGCATAAACTTTGTTTTTATGACCACAGCCCTGAACAATGTTGTAATTATTTTGACAAAACAAGGAAATACATGTATATATATATATATATATATTTGTTCATGCAGTCTAAAAAAAACCACTAGTATAATAAATAGACAAAGACAGTCAAAAATCACTTTAAAAGGTTCAGATATGATTAGATTTTCTAGATTTGCGATTGTATTCAAATCGGTTCTCAAAGAAACACCCAAATGTAGTCCCCCGTCAAGTTTTCGTTATACTGTCTTTGTTGACAGCGTTCAAAGTCCAATATATATTGACATTTCATGAAACCACCTCAAAGGCCCATCAGGAATGACACCATTTTGAAGTCTCCGATGACCTCCCATCAATAGTCATCATAACTCAAGTGAGTATCAAATGTTTGTCTTACCTTCTAGAGTTTTCTTGCAATATACGCATGTGAAATGAGGTGCCTATAACTTGTCTTGATCCCTGACAGGCATATTAAAGTATGCCTTGTAGAACTCGTAATCTTATGACATGCATTCACAGAATACTTTCTGGCTCTTTTCTTTATAAATTGTCCACACACGTAACAAAATTCATATGCTGGGTGCAAACAACCTCAATAGTTACTCTTTAACTAGGATTAGTTATTCTCTTGCTCAGCAATAACTTAAAACCAAAATGTTGGTTTGAGTCACCTGTGCTTTCATACTTATATGACTACACACTACAATTGGACAGTAATAGAACATTCTACAAGTTTCTTTAAAGAATATTATAGAAGACTACTCAGTATATAATGCGAATCAAAAATTTTCTTGAAAATAGACAATTCTAGCAGTTATAGTATATTCTAGAAGACTACTAGGCATACAATGCGAACAAAGAATTTTCAAGAAAACATGAATTTCAAAATATCATTATCCTGATCACAGAAACAAAGTTTTTGTGGAACAATAGCTATTTTCTGTTTGTTTTAGGCATAACAGATAAGGAAAACACACTTTGAACACAGGAACAAAAAAAAAATTAAATTTGTTACATAGGGTAATTAACTCAGAAATACTAAATAAATTGCCATGTCATTGAGAATAAACTAATGAGCAAATTTCAGAGCTCTAGCTCATCAAAAGTTAGACTAAAATACGGTAGGATTTGACTACGCCAACACTAAAGGGAGAAAAAAATATAAGTACATAATTTGTCATTACCCTTGATGCATCAACATGTATGTTAAAAAGCGCCAAGCCTCATAGCGTCTAGTAGGTTTGTATACCAATGGACTGGTCAGATCAACCCCAGCAGTAGACGTAGTCTCAATACCTCTTTTTTTCAATTCAAATACATACACTATGAACACAACAACCTGAAAACAGAATATGTGAAAAAACTGTTAAAATTTTTGTAAACGTTATTTAGAAAAATTAAAATAAATTATTTTTAATAATATGAAAAGTATTTACAGCTCAGAATCTAGACCAACCATAGGTAAACTATGGCCAGACTGTTTAAGCCAGCCAACCACTCATTTAAGAGGGAAGCACAGCACGAGCCTTTCATGTCATGATGTTAAGATTGAATTATACATGTATTAGTTCACGTCGACACTCAATCCATCTGCTCTTGTTCCAGCCCACCGGTCATACTTACTAACCCAATGTGGCCTCTGACCCTGGTCTAGACAGAGAAGTATTTTAGCCTCTGAAATGATTATCTAGAGCTTATTCATCTAAGAAACACTTCAAATGGGTTGCTTAAGAAGCTGAATAAATAATAGAAATTCTATGAGATTTTTATTCAGATCAGACACTGACACACTAAATTCTTCTCCAAAAACAAAACTATGCATAAGTGGTTCTTAAATTTTTTAAAGATTTCTAGTGTGGCAGTCAATTAAAACTTTTTAAAATGACCCAAAGACAAGAATAAAAAACATTACCTCAGCAATACTTATCAATGGAATAAAGATTGGTGGTGGACAACAGTTGTAATTAGCTAAGAAGTCCTCACGCTCTCTTCTAGGAATCAGAGAAGCCAGAGCAGTTCTCATAATTTGTCGAAAAGCTCCTCTCTCATTCCTTGTCATATCCTCTGTGACCTGAGAAGAATAAAATTAAAAACTAAAAATGGATATTACTTTATACTTCAAAGTTTCACAAAGAAATAAATCTATTTGAAATAAAACATGTATACATGTCTCACATTTTTCAGCCTAATAAACGATACAATTATTTTACTAGTAGGATTTAACAGAACTTAAAATCATGACAGACATTTTTTTTACTTTAAAAAATAAAAAATGTGTAAATATTTAAAAGTATTTTAGGATTGAAATTCACAAAAAAGCCTTCATATACAGCAAAAAATGTGTCCAATAATTGAAATTTTTGTGAGAAAATTAACTGAATATAAGAATGAGCAGTTTCCTGTTTTGTGAAATGATTATAGTGATGTAAACACAAGGGTTTGTAATAATTTTCCGTATTTATAAACCCCCCCTAAATAAGCCAATAAAAATTGAGATTTCCCATAAGATAATAATTTTTCCAATTAAAATAAGCTTAACCTTATTTGATGAAAAAAGAATGTTACTAAAAAAAGACTAATGGTCAGAAATTTCAGTGTAAAAGAATGAATCGTTAAAAGTGAACTCTGATGATACAGTCATCTAATTAGAATGAGCCCAAATGAAAACTGTTGTAACCAAAAATATTGGTGACAGACAAAAAAAAAAAAAAGTAAAACAAACCATTTTAACAAACTCTCTATATGTAATATGCTCATCTGCATCTCGGTCAGCTTTCTCTATTAAATAATTCATACGATCTGTTGGTATATGCGACAATAAAGATCTTTCATTCAATTCATTATGAAGTTGACCAAGAGGGATACCGTCTCCACCATACTGAAAATTAGAAATGTAAAATATTTATATATATTTAAATGTATTGGCTGCTCTTCATATGCTGGAAAAATCTTTACCATATGGCTTATGTTCATCTGGCACATTTAAAAAAAAATTGTGTTGCAAAAGTTAGATATCAAATTTTATTTTGGACTTACTTTTTCTAAAATAAAAATTTTACTTGTAAAGTACATCACTGAACATAACAATACACATCCCTTTACGAGTAATGAAAAAAAATGAATAAGGTATGGCTATTAAGTTTGTTTATGTTATAGGTGGAGAGTACAGAGAATTTACAGAGCATGGTCTATCTAGTTAATATATTATTCTTATAATGTGCTGCTTATTACCACACTGTAATTAATTCATTAAAAAAATTACAAATATAAAAAAAAAAACCACTTTTACACGTAATGACTAATAAGACTTAATTAAACCATCATCATCATTGAAAGGCCTTTACATTTCACAAATATTAATTGCACTAGAGTAAAAAATTAGATTTAGGACATTAATCAATGCCACAGTAAAAGTATGTTCATTACTGCTAAGTCATTAGTAAGCATTGGGTGAATAATAGTCAGTGAGACACAAAGGAGTGGAGGCTTTCAGCCTAGTAGTGTACAATTTTGTTTCTTGACCTCATTATAGTAAAAATGGTGAGTGTTTAAAGAACATAGAATTTTATTTTGGTTCCCTTGGTTGACAAAATTAGTTTACCACCCTGGGTACCAAATATCCCCAAAATGATACTAGTTATAACTATTACATTTCAAAATGATACTAGTTATAACTATTACATTTCAAAATAGTAAAAAAAAAGTATTTAAGAATACAAATAATATGAAAAACTTACTGAGTCAAAGATGGGTTTAAAATTCTGAAATAAAAATCATATATTACAGAAAATTAGTTTCAAAACATACAAATATAGTACAATTGTAGGCAAAAAAAAAATACTTTTTTTATAGAGAGCAAATCATTGGTTTGTAATTTTATATAAAATATATTTTCACTGGTAGAGCCTTTTACATGAAAATATAACATGACTTGAACAAAATTAATAGTAAAGAGTTACAAGTTTAATTTGTTTTGACTTTTTTCCGATAGTCCAAACCCTTAATACTTTATAAAAAGATGAATTTATTTAAAAAACTAATCATTTTTTTATATCCTTACCCATCTTACATTCATAATATTTTGCTACCTTTCTTAATTAAAAAAAGTGTAATACACACTCTGAAAAGTATTTGTTATATTGGAAATATCTCTCATTGGTATCCCTATATTTTGTGATGTGCAGGATTATAATTGGTCTGTCTTTGAGAGTGAAACGATGGATGAAAACCTGGATACAGTTCTAATCATCATCAGTCCTACTTTGGCAGAGTTTGGTATTGTATTAGATAAGTTGAGTTGAACGTCAGGATAGTAGAGAATCTAGTTAGTTTAATTCAGCTGAGAAGATATATTAGAATAGTATTTAGAAAAAGAACTTCAGTAACATCAAATTTGACATAAACATTCATTAATAGGCGATAGTGAACTTGACTCACATGCTAGCGGTACTGGGTTCAACCCCTGTGTAAACCAAAAATATTCACCACCAAGTCTATAAGAAAGGTCATATGAACGCACAACAGATAAGGATGACCATGCAAGATCGGTCAAGGCCCGGATCAAGAATTACTGCGCACTCCAATGGAGGGCAACAAAGCGTTGGTGATAAGTATACTACTGGGACCAACCTAATTAAGTTTTCCAAAGAAGGAACTACTCTAGGCATTTGGAATGTCAGTAACAGCGCAGCAAGAAACAGCCATGGGTTACAGACTAAATACTCGATCTATACGATGAAAGAAGAGCCTAAAAGAAAGAAACAAACTCCAACCAGGTTACAGTGGGTAAGTACATACTAATAAATACAAAGATAAGGGAAGGGATGAGGCAAGTTCAAGAAGACTGGATTGACAACCAGCGTCACACTGAAGAACATAGTTTAGCAGCCAGCAATAGTAAGAAAGCTTATGAGATATTAAGAAACATCATAAAAATGCAGCATGTCAACCTTAATAATTGAAGACAGCACTAGTCAGCTCCTCACAGAAAAATAGCGTTCCTCTGATTACTGCACAGAGCGGTATAATGACAAGTTCAATCAAGACACCAGAATATTACAGAACAAACAACAAAACAAAGATGAATTACTGGTGCTGCTGAGTGTATGTTGAAGAAGCAAAACAAAATTTAAAAGGGGTAAGTCCCCTGGGGTTGACAACATTTCTGTTGAACTGCTAAAACACGGTAGTGCAGAAGTAACCAAAGCCCTAACAATACTCTACCAGAAAATATGGGAAAACACAGTTTGGCTCGAAGAGTGGATAGTGTCGGAACTACAGGAAAATCAGTCTCATCAGTCACCCAAGCAAAGAAATGCCAAAATATTATCCTCAATCCATTAAAGCCAGTAGCTGAAGAACAGGCAGATGCACAATTGAGCAGATTTTCAACTGTCGCTTGCTTATAGAAAAACACCTACAACACCAACTTGATCTTAGCTTTATAGACTTTAAGAAAGCTTTTGATCGAGTGTGGCATGATACAAAAATGAAGACATGCAGTCCAACTCAATGGCTGTGTAGGAGACTTCTTCAGGATGTTGATTGGAGTCTGTCAAGGCTGTATTCTCTCGCCATTTCTGTTCTTCCTAGGAAAAATCATGCAAGAAGTACTCAATGACCACCACACATCCATCTACATCTGTGGAAGATGCCCATGCAATTTAAGATTTGCTGATAATATAGGTCTTCTGGCCAGGAGCAACAGTGTAATTCAAGAGCTGACAGCAGGCCCGTAGTCAGGTCAAAGTAAGCAGGGAGGCACCTCAGGAAGGTGGGGGTTTTTCGAAATAATTTTTTAAAAACCTAAGCAGGGGCCCCTCCCCCCGGCTACGGGGCTGGCTGACAGACAAGCTTGCAAATAGGGCGGGTGCATACAGAATGGAAATCAGCTCAGATGAAAGCAAGATAAAGGTCAATCCCAAAGATGACAGTATTGCAAAAGATTATAATGAACTATCTAAATTTGGAAGAGGTACAGAATTTCAAATACTTAAGAACCATCTTATCCAAAGTCGGAAGCTGTGAAGTGAAAATTTGGGCCAGGATTGGGTCACCAATGGCTAAATTAAACAGAATCTAGACCAGCAAAAGCAATTTTCTGCCAACGAAGATCCAACTTTACAGAGGTCTAGTTAAAACCATTGCCCTGTATAGATGTGAGACATGGACACTTCTAACAGCCTAGGCAAGCAAGTTGCTGGCATTTGAAAAAAATGCATGAGGAAAATCCTTCAAATCTACCTAGAATGCAAGACCTAAGAGTATGCCTGGGAAGAGTGCAATTATGGCAACAATCAAGCAAGGCACGATGGCATGGTTCTGTAATGTGTTAAGGCATAATAACCTGCCAAAAACTATTATTAAAGGATCCATAGGAGGCTGTTGCAGAAGTCATTAGCGGAGGGTTGGTTTGACAATATAAAGAAATGGACAGGGCTACTAATCTCATCACAGGGACGGATGGTCGTGCGGTAAAGCGCTCAACTGTCGACCTGAAGGTACCTGGTTCAATCTCTGGTGAGGACCAAGGAAATTTTTCAGGTCTTGGCTCAAGTTCCCGATATATCTCCCGTGGTGCCTCCATGGCCATTGCACTATCGGCCATGGTGGGGATATAAGAAGGGCACCTAGACCCCTCAGCCGCGCCGTAGAACTGATGATGGCTGGCTAGCCGGCTTAAGCCGTGGCTTAGGAAAATACCTAGCACCCCTGTTGAAAGCCGGATCCCGACGATCACACTGGGTATCACCGATATTTTTTTATAAGGGAGGTAACTGTCAAAATATTTATGTATAAATAGTCATACAAACAACAATTTTGAAAAAAATAAATAATACATTTTAATTTATTGTATATAATAAGTTAATATAAAGATTTATGTTAAAAATAATAAAAAAAAAATAAAAAATTTTAATTAAATTAAGAACCAATTTTTAAAACAAGCAATTAAGCCTGTTCCATTCTGGACACAGGATGTGTTAGCGCATTTTCAGTACGTTTGTTATCTTTCAGTAAATATTTGTAAATTTTGGAAATGTTTATAAATTCAATTGTGTAATGCATATATCTGAAAAAAGATATTAAAAGGACAAGTAAGTCATGTTGAATAACTGTTGCAAAAATAAATAATGATTACGCCCCTTTGATTAGCTTTTATTATTTATATTTAAAATATAAGCAAAACGGTACATAACAATCTCTTATATTTTGGCCCTGAGAGGTCAAATCGCGAAATGGACTTTTGATGTACACTTGGAAGGCCAAGACCTACACAATGATATATACATTATGGGTCTAGGACTTATGGTTGCTGAGATATAGGGCGGTCCATTATTAATATAGCTTATATAGTAAAAACGGTACTTTATAAGGCCCCTTTTACGGCCCTGAGAGGTCAGATCGCGAAATGGAAAAAAGCTATTTCTTGGCAGGCCAAGACCTACAAAATGATATATACATCATGAGTCTAGGACTTATGGTTATTGAGATCTAGGGTGATGACAGACAGACAGACAGACAAAACGGGGACAATAGAGCATTTTTTTTCGAAAATGCTCTAAAAATGTAAAAATACAAAAATGAGTTAGATTTCAAGTGTTATTATATTATGCTACTTGCAAAATTTTTTCACGACGGTATAAGATCCATGCAGGATATTTATAATTGATTTTTTTAATCAATTAAATTCACGTGTGCTGGAGAGTTTCATATAGAAATATTGGCATGATATTCACATTAACACTCCATCCTGGCCTGAGAGACATACCATGATCTACGGGGGATAGATCATTGGGGTTCTCTAGTCAGGTAAAAAAACCTCTTTCTTGCGAGGGTGGTAGTACTGTGGTCAATGAGGACTATCCGACATCGCAGTATTCACAGCTGGCGGTGGTGACGGATGTTGTCGGCACATAACACCCTTCCACTCTGTCCCACTCAAGCACACCTGCGCAGCCTGCCATTTCGGGCTGAGGGTACAGGCACACTACACCCTCCCCTCTGTCAGAGTGTCAGGAAAAACCCCTCGCCTTGCCATTCTGGCCGATCAGCAGTACACGCACCCTGCTGGTCTGGCCAGTTTTGGGCAAGGAATAAAACCCATCTTTCTGCCATCCCGGCAGATGATAGCGGGCACACTCACCCCGCCGCTCTGTAGGGATGGCAGATGTGCATCAGCGCCGCCAACAGTGCTGGTGTGGTAGGCACACTATACCCTACCATGCTGGCAATGGCGGCGTAAATAAAAGATTAAAATTAATATAAAAAATATTTTATATAATTTTTGGATGCGATTTTCGTAATCGCTTTAAAATGACATGAATTAGTGATTCCGAATCTCCCATGGTTTAGAAATGTTTTTGGTAGCTTGGCTTAACATTTTTTGTGGCGGCTTACAGCTTACAGGCTTCGTGGTGGCTTATGGCGGCTTAAGACGGCGGCTGAGGGGTCTAAGGGCACCATAAAAACCGTCCCATTAGTGGTTCATAGGATCTAAGTGATTTCATCTCATCCTTACAGGGACTTCACACACAAACTAACCTCATCAAGTTCTTGGCGAAACTGCCTTAATTCGACCTCTTCTTCGGATCTCATTTCAATAAAATAATAAATATTCAATCATCAAATCCTTGTAATGAGCTGTTGAAAAAATTGAGCATTTAAAATTGCATACATTTATGACAAAAATTTCTATACAATTTTAAATCAGAACACTTGTAAACATTTTATGATTTAATTTTAGAAGTTGATAAATAATAATATAATTTAAATAGTATCCATATAAAATTATAAATCATTTATTAAATGTCATGACAAAAATGATATTTATAAACATTAATAACCACAGAACTGTTATAGAGCCTCTATTAGAGGTTAAGTATAATTTATAGTATTAGAGGTTAAGTATCTATAATTTATACTAGTATAAATAATATTTATCTAAATAATTTCCCTCTAAAATGAGATATTTAATGATATTACCAATTATTAAGCCTTAACAGTTAAAATTAAAATTTAAACTTCATCATTGATGAATGAATTAAAGTTATTAATTTTATTTGGTAATCTTTTTTTTTATTACACTGCAGTCTAAGTCTAATATAATATAATATAGTCTATAGTTTACCACAGTCCGCCTACGAGATAAATGATTCTTTAATTAATATAAGAATATCCTAATGCTAATAATTTTTATTTTGCCTACAGTGGCTACACGACTTGTTTCTAGCATGGTTTAATTAGAATTGGTAAGACGGTAGATCATTTGTTAAAACAACGCTAGTTAGTTTACAAAGAGAACATGTCTTAAATTAAAACGCCCTTTTCTCGGTATATTTAAATTTTGTACTATTATTAGGTCATACCTGATGTCATTTTTTTTTCGGTTAATTGACGAGTAATTATATCCTAAAATTAAATTAAACAACTTAAAATATGAATATAAGCATAATGATAACAATGAAAAAGAGATAAATATTATACTTTGGGCTATTTTTTATAGTAAAATAATATGTACTTACGATAAAGGTAAATGATAAATTTATCTCAATATAGATAAGTGAATTATTGTAATGTTTGTTGTAACTGCACTTCCTTATCGAGTTCAACATCCGGAAATCGGCGAAGTGAAATCTGGTCACACACCCCCTCCCCTCCGGTCCCCCTTCAATCCTCTACCGTCGGTTTGATAATTTATCTTTATTTGGTCGTGTTTTCAGACAGTTTCTGAGTTTCACGCTTTTTAATAACACTCCCAAAAGACCCACCAAGGCGAGGTAGAAGCCCAAACTACTTCCACGCAGCCCCGTAGCGTGAAAATTCTACAGCAGGGGCCAGGCATTCTACAGCAGTGGCCAGGCAATAACAGTGGGGGGGGGGGGGGGGGGGGGGGGGAGGTAATACATTTTACTAAAAAAAGCAAATAAGCAGAGGGGGCCAGACAAAACGCAGGCCCTCCCCCCGCACACTACGGGCATGCTTCCAGGGGACCTGAGCCTTAAGTATTATACATGGATGGGGTGTTGGCATTCCATCAACCGCCGACACCGGTGTCGGTTTTTTAAAATCCACCGACACCGGGGGCGGGGGGGGGGCAAAGGGAGATAATTGTGTTTTTTTCCCCTGTATATATCTCATGCTATATATATATAAAGATGCACGTCTAATTGTATATTTATTCTTCTTGGTTCTACAACCCATTTATGGCCCTGACCTGCCATACTACTCTTCTCCACTTTTCCCGACCCATGGTCTTCTTTCTCCACTCTCTCACTCCTATGGCTTTAAGGTCTTTCTCCACTTCCTCCAACCATCTGCTTCTTGGTCTGCCTTTGGGCCTTTTCTCATTGGGTGGTGCCTTATATATTGCTTTTGGACCTCTGTTGTTTTCCATTCTTTATATGTGCTCTGCCCACCTCAATCTATTCATTTTGATTTCAGCTGTTATATTTGGTTCTTCGTACAGATTGTACAGCTCTGAATTGGTTCTACTTCTCCACTCGTTATTTTCTTTTACTGGCCCATATAATTTCCTAAATATTTTCCTTTCCCAAGTGCTTAGAATATTTTCTGCTTGTTTGCTGGAATTTTATATTTAAACTTTATCGATATTTTTTTTATTTAATGTATACTTTAATAAACAATAAATACTTTTTCATGTTAAATATTTTGAGCTTTGGTGAAATATATTTGTTTAATATATATTTACTTTTGTTACTGATACCTTATAAAATCAATGTATCGGAAAAAATGTTTCAATAAGCATTTATTGAATGCAGTACTTGGTGAAAAATAAAAAAAAATATACACATTTGGGCAGGGTCAGCATAATAACTTTTTGGACGCACTTGCAAAACTTATTTATCCCCAACCACATCCCATTTTTAATTGCGAGAATTGCTAGCTAATTCTAAGTCTATAGCGTGAAGTGTTTTAAGCTGTATTTTAAATACAGGGGAGGGGGCGCCTCAACAACTCCAGCTACGGACTGGGCTTTAATGTAGTGCCATTGTGACGTAGATTGGTAATGTTTCATTCTGGCTGAGAGAAATTAAGCTGTGGAGAGTGTGACCATTCTTTGAAGTTCTAAAAGACTTGAATAGGTTTGTATGTAATCTTTCTCAAACATGGATATTGATAGAGAGATGCAAACTAAAAATATCTCATGATTTACAATGATTGAGTGAATAACAGAGTGAACATAGCCAGTAGCCTTCCTATCTGCTTTCAGTCACAATTCTGTTAATGTTGACAAGTTGTTGTAATGTAGAGAATCTCGCTTTGGAAAATAATACATTTGTTGATAAACAGATTTACCAAGTATTTATTTAAAAAGAAAAGAAGAACTTAAGAAAACTTTAAATTAAAGATTTGCTAAGAACTATCTGACGTTGTTCTGGATTACTTAATTAAGTTCTAGTAATTTTTTTTTGGGTGGGGGGGAGTTTTTGCGCCGACACCGAATCGACTCCGGACAAATACATATGCCGACACCGACACCGACTCCGGACAAAATACAAATGCCGACACCAACACCGACACCGGACAAAATACAAATGCCGACACCGACACCAACACCGACACCGGGCAAAGTACAAATGTCGACACCGACACCGGCAAAAACTACCGTCACCACCGACACCGACTCCCCAGCCCTGGTATTATATATAATTACTTCACCATGTTCTATAAAAATAACTTCATCTTGTTCTGTAAATATAACTTCACCGTGTTCTGTAAATATAACTTCACCTTGTTTAGTAAATATAACTTCACTGTGTTCTGTAAACGATTGGCACTGCTTTACACTAAAAGCAGAGGCGTTCTTACGTATTTGGAGCCCCAGGCGAAAATTTATTTGAGGCACCTAGACAATTTATATTTGATTGCCCCAGGCAGAAACTCTGTCTTGGCCATCGCTTGCAAATCTATTACCACTGATAACTTTTGATAACAATGCTCAAACTGTTTAGCCATTTTAGCTGTTAACAAGTGTTGTTGGAATTGAATGTGTTGGGGTAGGCGATCCTATTTGAAAATTGTGAATTAATTTCAGTCAACAAAACGATGACAAACAGTTTAGAAATTATGTAGGCTACATGTATCTTTAGACAAAAAAAAAAGCATGAGTTTGATTTTTGACCGTATTGTAAGACCTTTGCAGACAAAAAATAAACAATTAGGACTCATTTGATGCTATTAAGATTACAAAATGTCACGTGATTTTTAGAAGACTGAAAACAACTTTTTTTTTTATCTAAACATTGAACCTAAAATCTGATTTCTTTTTGTCACGAAAATAAACTATTTTTATTCAATCTTTTTTTTTTTTGTCACTAAAATATTAATTTGTTTATTACAGGTATTGATTGTTTTTTAGCAAATGTAGATTACATCTGTTTGGTCTGTTAAATGGTAGATATTTTTGTTTAGCACATATTTTGACTGATTCCAATCTACCATAAATATTACTATCAAGTAGTAGACAATAAAAGACTGTTTCCAACAATAAAGACTTAAGGTGAAAGTTGGTTGGATTAGAAGAGAGGGGCCCCGCCAAAATATTTCCATTCGGGTCCAACACATTGTAAGGCAGTTTTAATAGTGGTAAGTAATGGTCTGCTCTCCGATGACGCCGCCATGGTATTTTGCACCTAAGACACTGTAGGACGGCCCTCAAACCCCTTCTGTAGGGTGACTCACAAACCCCCTAACACTATAGGACGTCTCTCAAACCCCTGAACAGTAGGAAGGCACTTCAAACCCCTAAACTATAGCACGATACTCAGATCCATTACTCTGTTGGATGGCACTCAAACGTCTCAAACCCTTGGCACAGACACAGTAGGTGGCGTTAAAACCCTTTGTCACAGATTGACTGTGTGTGTGTGTGTGTGTGTGCAGGGGAGAGCATCAGCGTGTAACTGGAGACTGAGTGTTGCGCCGAGTGTCTATGTGTGTAGCTGGACTATGTGGACAGTTAGTTGATGTCCAGTTATTGGAGCGAGGTCGTGAGAATAGTGTCATTAATACATCGTATTCAAGTGGTCGATTAAAGATTGTGTATTGCATCTCAAAGTTGGAGTTAGTGTTTGTGTGTCACTTGAGGTGTTGCTGTGTTCTTACTAATAACCCCTGATAATGTAGGCTGCACTGAAATCCCTGGCACTATAGGACGGTACTCAGATTATTTGAAACTGTAGTGTGTCCCTCAACCTCCTGACACTTTAGGACAGCACGGAATCCTCTGACACTCTAGGGTAGCAAAGAAACCTCTGACATTGTAGGACGGAAATTAAGCCACTAACAGTGTATGACGTCACTCAAACGCCTGACACTGTAGGGCGGCCCTCCAGCCCCTGATACTTTAGGCACTCAAACCCCCGACACTGTAGGGCGGCCCTCCAACCCCTGATACTTTAGGCACTCAAATCCCTGACACTGTAGGGCGGCCCTCCAACCCCTGATACTTTAGGCACTCAAACCCCCGACACTGTAGAGCGGCCCTCCAACCCCTGATACTTTAGGCACTCAAATCCCTGACACTGTAGAGCGGCCCTCCAGCCCCTGATACTTTAGGCACTTAAATCCCCGACACTGTAGGGTGGCCCTCCAACCCCTGATACTTTAGGCACTCAAATCCCCGACACTGTAGGGCGGCCCTCCAACCCCTGATACTTTAGGCACTCAAATCCCTGACACTGTAGGGCGGCCCTCCAGCCCCTGATACTTTAGGCACTCAAACCCCCGACACTGTAGGGCGGCCCTCCAACCCCTGATACTTTAGGCACTCAAATCCCTGACACTGTAGAGCGGCCCTCCAACCCCTGATACTTTAGGCACTCAAACCCCTGATACTGGTGGGCGTCACTCAAATGGCTAAATGTGTGTGAAAGTATGAGTTTTTTTTTATCTTTTAGATTCTATAAATCATTAAAGGGAAGGTTTTATGATGCCCATATTTCATCCCCACCATAACCGAGAGTGCAATGACCATGGAGGCACCACGGAAGACATAGGTTTGTGACTGGACATACTGAGAGTTGAGTCTGTAACCCACAACATGCAGGTCGAGCTGCAGCATGAAGATCCGGCTCTCTACTATGGTTCTTTGTGTATAATGTATAGCAAACTTTGAAAGATATATACAGATGTCATGTTAAAACATTATTTGTGAAATAGTTTAATGGAGAGTATTGAGATGTGATAGAGATTCATAATGCAGACACATTAAAAAGTGCTGCAACTGCAATATGATATTAAACCAATTAAACATGTAGAAAAAAATATATAATTAAGTGAATAATATTATAAGGTGGTATAAAAATCCTTTTATTTATTAAAAAAATTGTTATAAATGAAAAATTATAAAATATATTAAAAAAATTAAGCCTATATCATACATTTAAAGCTGAAAATTACATTATATTTTTTAATCAAAGCGTATATTTTAATTTGTATTGTCGGGTGGTTATTCCTTAATAGGTTATTGCCATCTAAAAAAAATATAATAAATTCATAACATGAATTTCATAAGAACATGAGTAGTTCAAATTATTATGAACAAGTAGCCTTGTAATAAAAATATTTCAAAGTTGTTGCAAGACACACGCTTGAGTAATAAAAAAAATTATAAAATAACTTCTGTAACAAAATAATAAAAAAAACAATAACATTAAAGTGAATTCTCAGAATAGTTATGTGTAGGCCTATACGGAACCAAATATGGAATTTAAAATGTAATTATTCAAAACACTATAAACATGAGCTGATATACGATCTGTCTACCATTCAGTCGGCTTATAGCCATCGTAGAATACATTAAACAGAACACAGAATACAACAAACACCAAAAATACAGCCAGAGAGACCCAGCCTAGAATTTTCTCCCATCTCAATGTGTTGACATTTTTGAGAAAAACAATACCCAGCGCCAAACCTGGAAGTAGAGAAAAAAGAATGTGTACAGTTTACTATGCCAAAAAAAAAGTAAAGTTTTACTATGTATGATGAAAAGTAAGCTTTTACTAAGACAAAAGCAAAGTTTCACTTTGAACGAATGAAAGGTAAACTTTTACTATGACCAAAAAAATCTTTTACTATGGTATGATAAAAAGAAAACTTAACTATGACAAGAAGTAAACTTTTAGTATGACAAAAAAGTAAAGTTTTACTATGTATGATAAAAAGTAAACGATTCCTATGATAAAAAGTAAACGGTTCCTATAAAAAAAAAGTAAAGTTTAACTATAAGAAAATATTGAAGTCTAATTGTCACGAGATGAAAGAAGAGATTATTAGGGAGCGACCGATATGCCTTTTTACCGATAGTCCGATACTGATATTTTCCCCCAGCACTTTTACCGATACCGATATTTTCTTTTTAGGGTCTGTCCATTATTTATGTCAACAAATTTTTGGCGATTTCCCCCCCCCTCCCCCTTGTCAACAACTTGTCAAACTTCCAGAGACCCCCCTATAAAATTACGTCAACATTTGATTTCCCCCCCCCCTCTCTAAAAAGGTGGCTTCCAAAATGTTTATGTGGCAAAATTAGTAGGAATATAGTTAAATTAAAATACTGAATTTTAAGCGAGTGTGTAACACAGAACTACAAACGCTGCTTAATTTTCTTAATTATATTAAATTAAAAAAAGTAACATTATTGACGTCAACTTTTCTTGACCTCCACCCTCCCCTTGTCAACAATTGTCACAAATTTTCTGACCCCTCCCCCTCACCCTATTTTGTTAACGTAATTAATGGACAGCCCCTTAAGCAACAACAATGCCAAACACGTGTTTTTCTGGTGCTGTATGACGTATGTCAATCCATGTTCACATATTTTGTAACACTTCGCCCACGCGTGTCTTGTTTACCCCCCCCCCCCACTTCCCATCCCAAAAAAAAATACACACAGATGTTCACTAATTGTATCATTCAAGGTCATACATTAGAATTAAGAAATGCCAATCCTATTGTTTCAAGGTCATATCTCTGATGTAGACGTGATATTTACTGTGTACGGGATTTTTTTTCCTTTTTTTTAAAATCTTGTCTGATCTGGTTATAGAATTGGGTTATTTACTGATTATTTTTTCTGCAACTCAGTGAGTATGACATCAATATATCACACCATGTCAGTGAGTATGACATCTATATATCACACCATGTCAGTGAGTATGACATCAATATATCACACCATGTCAGTGAGTATGACATCAATATATCACACCATGTCAGTGAGTATGACATCAATATATCACACCATGTCAGTGAGTATGACATCAATATATCACACCATGTCAGTGAGTATGACATCAATATATCACACCATGTCAGTGAGTATGACATCAATATATCACACCATGTCAGTGAGTATGACATCAATATATCACACCATGTCAGTGAGTATGACATCAATATATCACACCATGTCAGTGAGTATGACATCAATATATCACACCATGTGAGTATGACATCAATAGATCACACCACGTGAGTGAGTATGACATCAATAGATCACACCATGTGAGTATGACATCAATAGATCACACCATGTCAGTATGACATCAATATATCACACCATGTGAGTATGACATCAATATATCACACCATGTCAGTGAGTATGACATCTATATATCGGTATGCCATCAAGATATCATTTATTATGAAATTAAGATTTGATTTAGTAAAGTATGTGTATATTGCTCCAAGTAAATCGAGATAAAAAGCACTGAGAGATGTTACATTCGGCATAAAATACAACCAGAGGAAGATTTAGATCTTTCGTTACTCTGACCAATAGTAATGATTATTATCTGGCAATGCATTAGTTAATAAATATTGACACTTCATCGTCTAGCGTCCTCAGCAACTTCATAACATTGGTTTCTTTTTTTCATATGCTGCATTTGTTTACTACTTTTTTAGCTGAATGCAAAAGACTATTATGTGCTTAATTTTCCACATAAAAATTCAATTTTTAACGCTGATTTTCATTTCCCTTTTGCTTGATAGTATTACTCGGTTGAAGGTTTGAAAACTAAATCTTCCTGGATGCACGTATATATATATATATATATATATTTATATATATTGCCGGTACTGATGACCCGAGGCGCAACTAGACCAAACTTTCAGGGGGGGGGGGGCAAAAAATCACTTGTATTAAAAAATGACATTATTTATATATTTGTATTTTATTTTCAACAAATTTTGCTCTAATCTTTTAATTTTTTTTTTATTTCGTAGGGGGCAAATGCCCCCAATGCCCCCCCCCCAGTTGCGCCACTGCTGATGACCATTCATCGCTAGAATTGCTGCATTTCTCTCCTTAAGAAATGGCACTAGCATTGATAGCAATTGTAAAGCAATTGCTAATAGTAAAACTGACCAATTGGTCGAAATATTGTCGATAAATGGTAGAGTGTTTCCTCATTACTGTGATAATAAGGAGTCTACAACCTTATAGCGAGGGCCTTGCAATGAAATATCTTTTCACAGTTCTGGTACATTGCTTTGGTAAAAAGACAGACTTGTAGGCCTGAACAGCATTTTCTAAAGACACATATACATTTTCGTCCAATATAAAAAAAAATAGCTTCGTGATTATACAAGATGGTAATTCAAGTACTCGAAATTATTAAAAACGTGTATTGTCATTCAGAAACTAAACTAGTGCCAAGATATGGGCTTTCTCGCTAAATTAGAACCGATCCAAAATTTGACTACACAGTTACACATAGAAAACGAAACAAATAAAAGCTTATAAAAATATTTTTTTCGTCTTTCACTTGTGTTAAAAGATGTACAAGCTAAAAAAAAAAAAAAGGAAGTGTCCTATATAAATAAAGAACGTACCAGCTAAAAATCCTCCAATATGTGCTGAGACACCAACCTTATTCTGATTAGGTTCATTTACACGTCGGTATATAGCAAGAGATGTATCAGATACCACTGCAGTAATAAAAGAGTAAAAATAATTGTATTGCAGAAAGATTGCATATTTTATTTTATAAAAGCAAAGCACACACGCTTCACAGCGGAAATATACTGCCGTAACATTTTATTGAACAGAAAAAAAGCATCCGTCACACCTACCCTCCTTATCAATACCCCCATACCCTCCGTCCCACCACCCAATCCCTACAACTCCGTCTTCCCACACCCCACGATCCCAGGACCAACATCGAACTGTCATAGCAGATAGGGGCGACACCAAAATAAACAATTCTAAAAATCATATCAGAAAGAACTCGGTCTAGTCGGGTTTTACAAACGATCATAGTTAAAAACATGAACAAGCACAGGGTGCCAACATGCAGAGCAGTAGCACATGGTGCCACCATGCATAGCAGTATCACAGGGTGCTACCATGAAGAGCGTCTGGAGCTGAGGTATAAGAAGACATTTAAATCTGCTCGTATCAATTTGAAGTTATTTGCGAACGCGCTAAAAATATAGTCACGTGGTTTCATGACATTGGAGACGTTGTTTACAAACCAAGTTCAATGAAAGTAATATACATATTTCTGAAATGCAGCCAGTAGTATTCTATGGTCTAGTACAGGATAGTTTGTCTCATTTACCATAGTGGAAGTCTTGGGGCCGAGGTGTTGGGGTGACCCTGAGTTTTCCGCACCAACCTTTCTGAACCCCACTGACCCTGCCTTCTATTTATCCCTTCTTACCCCCATTCCTTTATCCTTCCCCGGACACATCCAAACCCATATTTTTTATTATTCACCGCATTCATCACCCATTAGACTTTTAGCGTCATTGCCCCACCTCCATTGGAGCCCCCACACCTCCTTCCCCAACCTCCTTCATTGGTTTATTCAAAGCCACCTTATTACAACCCCTCCCCGGACCTTTTAAACCCTTAGATATATTATTTAACCCGACCCACCAACACCTTGCACAGGCCCTCCACTTATTCGCCTCCGGACCCCAACCCTCCATCCCACCACCGCCTGTTTCTACTGACCCCCCCCCCCCATTATGGTGCATCACCACAATAGAGAAAAAAATTGATTGTTTGTTTTTGAGCTGTCTATGTTTCTAATTTGTTCTAATATCATTAATAATAACTTGTGTAAAATATTTTTCAAACCAGAGTTGATTTAGAGGTCGCCCCTCCCGCCCAAGAAATCACAAAACATGACATGTAAAGAAAAAAAAAGTTTATTCTAGCCTATATAAAAATTACATTAAAGTATTAAATTATTCATTACTGTTGCATTTAATTCAGTTTCACTTTGTTGCACGTTTGTAAGGTTTACGCACATTTGAGATGTTTTTGCGGTCCATTTCTACCACTTGAAGAATGTTTTGAAAATGTTCATCCGTTCGCGCTGCTTCAACAAAGTCAGATGCTAGTTTCTCTCCTCTCTCGGCGCAATCATCAACAACGTTAATAGCAGCAACATTTTCTGTTCTGGCAATGTAAGAAGCTGTTTGGCACCAAGCATCAACAGGCAGTTGGAGGAATCCTGTGTCCAGTTGAAGTCTGTATATAGTAAACCACGAGTCAACTCCAGCTAGATCACACAACCGAGTTTTAGAATCAATTGATTGGAATCCTGGTTTTCCCCAACCATTTCCAAATCGATTCTGTGGAGTTTGGAGGGCAACCATTGGTCGAAGCCTTAGCAGAGCATCTGCTAGAGCTCGCTTTTCCAACACAGGTACTTCATTGCTGAACAGAGCAAGTGGGATCATCTCAGCAGTGAGGTACCACAGATGCCTATTCAGGGCACGGATTGCTGACTTGGATATGTCTCTGTTGACATCGTTGTAATCCAAAAGTCGCTTGTAGAGCTGTAGATCATTCCATGGTGCATCAACATTCTTTTTGCAAGTGAGCCACCACACGACATAAACATGTGTTACAAATGTAGCAAATGCACGAATCTTTGGCACTTGATCACGTGTGGTAATAGTACTTGGAGGCAATAATTGAATTTGTTTCTCACACAGTGCAATCTTGAGGCAATATATCAGCTTTGCTATCCATCGTGCTTTGTGCATGGCACCTGGTCTTTTAAAGTTAACCTCCTTATTTGTAGCATTCAGGTAAACAAGGGACAGCTTAAGGAATTCGTGGAAGTCGTCTCGCAAGAATTCGGTTTGTTTACTAGAGTTGGCATGTGCAATTACCGCATCTCTCATTATCGTCAGTCGCTCTTGACCCATCAGATCATGATCAGCTAACGTAAACGATCTACAAACGTGAGACCAATCATGTGCCACCAACTCCCAGCTTGGTGAACAAAGTTATATCCGGGGATTTGGAAACTTCTATTTTCATGTCTGCAAACACATGCGAGAGGATAACTTCACCAATGTGATGGCGACAACCTGACCACAGAAGAGCACGTTGCAGCATATTTTATATGGCAATGCAGGCAGCAGTCTGATGACCAGTGTTTGATCTTGTTGTGTCGAATGTCATATTAACGATACAATCATTACAATGCCACTCTGTCATTAGCTTCATGGTTAATTCTGCAACTATTTCACCAACGGGTTTCTTTGTTGCCTTGGCATAATTTGGCACTCCTAGAAGTTTCAATTGCTTTGCATCACCGACAACAACTGTTATGCGTTCTTCAGTGACACGATGATTTTTTAGAGAAGGTGTCAGTTTGCCATCCCAGTGGAGAGTGCAGAGTTTGGGTGGTTCCCAGGAGTCGTGGATCTTTGTAGATATCTCACAACTTTGCGACGTGAACGATCTGCAGTGGCATAGGAAGAAGCCACCATTGATACATCACCCCCAGACTCGCTAATAAGGCCCTGTGTGAAAGCTGCCTGCTGTGTTGGTGTAATCTTTAATCTTGTCGCTAGTGACACAAGATTTGGTCGGCTTAAAACATCTGGAGGTACAAATACCAAAGCTCCTGTTGGCTTTCTTCGCTTTTGCAATGGCATTATATCATCCAAACAGTTATCAACAAACTCCATATTATCTTCAGATTTAGAAGAAGAATCATCGGGTTCGTCACTGCTACCCTCGCTGGAAGGCACTGATATCGTTGAACATGCTGCATTTTCTTCTCTTGCGCGTTTCTGACGTTCCAATGTTGCGACATCTCGTGAATGGCGTCGAGCGACTTTTTTTGCAAGTGTTTTGTCAAATGATCCAAAGCTGGAAGACCTGTCTCCTTTCATAGACCTCAAGAATGCTAGATCTTCTGCATTCTTGATAATAGTCTCGACATTTGGTGGCCACAGTTGAAAAGTTGTTGCCAACATAGATTTCATTTTTTCCAGTTTACGTTTGGTGGCTGGTGTGTTTCGGCGACTTTTATCAATTGAACGAAGTTTATTGTATTCATCAAGAAGCTGAACAATCTTCTCACAAGCTCTCCTCTCTGTCACCATTGGAATGTTTGCTTTTTCGTAGAAAGCAATGACTTGATTCGGCACAATTTGGCAGTTGTAAATCGAGAAGGTGCACCAAGAGAACCTGGACGCTCACTGTGTGCTCACATTGCAGTGATACATCATGCACCTCAAAACTTGTAAACAAGTTGGTAGTCGAATAATTCCAGTAATTATAGCATCATCAACACAGATTGCAGGGCCAATGCCAAACAATTCAGTTTTCAGAAGAGTTTGTGGTTTCTTTGTTCGCGAGGCAGGAGACGCAGTAATAACTGGATATGCAACTGTTGAAGTGATGCCAGGGTCAGCCAGCATTTCCTTAGAAGGTGTAAACATTTTATTGTTGTTTTTCATATCATTTCCATGTTCTGATTTTATAGGTCGTGTGTATCAGAAATTAAAATAATATAAATAAAGAAATTAAATTGCTTGCCTTGGTCATCAATATGCGGTAAGGAAAAGTGTTGTTTTTGCTAATAAAATGTGAATTTTAAATTTTATTTCTAGCACAACTGCTTATCAAAATCAATCATAGCTACCAAACATTATAAAACCAAAGACTATAAAACAATTTATATAGCGCTTCACTTTTTGTATGTAAGTCTGTAAGACTTTACAAGAAGGATGGTTTTATCTAGTTTTCGCTTAATTATGCAGACTTTGTTGAAGTCCGGGGGACCTCTAAATATTGTCAAATATTTTTTTATATTTTTACACAATACTTTTTTTGATCAATGGAACACATTTAAATAGCAGACAGATCAATTATTTAAATTTTTTTTTGGTGATGCACCCTACCCCCCATCCATCCTTCTCAAAACGTTCTATATCCCCAACAACCTCTCCTTTATCGAGCCTCTAAACCCATCGTCCCACCAATGACGCCTTCATCGGACACCCACCTTCCCATCTCATCATCCACATAACGCCTCTTTCTTCTTCCATCCCTCCAATGCTTTTCTTCCCAGACTCACCATCTATAACGTTGCAGAGGAATTGACGAATTGTCAGCGAAAGAGGAAGTAAATTTACATTTGGGCATCTAAAGTTATGGCTACAGAAACAGATACTCAACCCTGGATTATGAGCTACAGTGCACACGTTTCTAATAGCCTTTCCATCAACATATTTTACGGAAAGTGGATTTAGTGATTTCATCAATTATTGATATAAAGATCTCAATATAATAGACTAAGCTATATATTCTTTATATCTATGTCTCCAATATATTGTTTTAACTCTCTCCTTGCCCTCGACAGTGCGCCAAGCACAGGGAATTCCCTGTAATAGCGCACCGTATAGTGACCGTGTCATAGGCATAGCAGCAGTGGAGTAGTGATGATGAAGCTGGCAGTGAGGACTCGTGGCCATTGTAATGATAGTATACATTGTAAAAAGATTATTAAATGCTGTGTTTTCTACTGAACCTACGCCTGTGCTGTTGGTATTTTCATTTAGAGCATTTAATAGTATTAACTAATAAGAGAAACTGACTGTAATTAGTTGAACGCTGTGGTTTAAGATTACTATGTACTTAAATATTGATAGACATTCATAGAACGATGACTCTGCACGAAGTTTACCCTTCTCAGTAGAATATTTTTTATATGTGAAAAATGAAAATGATATAAAATTAAACAATTATTTTCATATTATCATGTTATTTTGTTTGTTTGCATTCATATATTAAATTAATTAGTTTTATTGTATTCCAATGTGTCTTGTTTCTTTTTTCTTTACAACAAAACATTTCGAATTATTAATTAACATTTTCTGCCACTCAATAAATATCTAAAATTTTCCTGTCTTGTTTGTTCATCAATATAGGATGTGGCGACGAGCTATTTTTAATCGAAAAGAGGGCAAAAAGAAAAGTTTGAAAATCACCGGTTTAATCATTTCACTCTTATAAGAAATGTAAACATGCGAGTATTAGGTGACTTTTAAGACCAGTTAATGAGTAGAATTTCGAAATGAAACCTGATTAACTTTTATAGGTAAACTGTAAGGAATGCGCCTTCCGAATTTCAGCCTTCTATCTATATGGGAAGTTGGAAAGTTATTGTTAAAGGAGTGAGGGCATTTTTTTTATTAGTATGGACAGCATTAAAACCACATGTATACAAAAATAATCAAACCCCCCACCTAAAAGAAGTATGATAGCTAGCCTAACAGGAGCACTTGACAGAAATCGACATGCTGCACATAACAGATTATTATCCATCTCGCCCAGGTCGAGCCATCTATAGTTCATCTCTCTCCAATTCTAAATAAGAAAAAAATTACTTTTAAATTCAGTCTTTTCTCATGGTAGATAGAAAAGGTGTAAACAATTAAATAAAAAAATTGCATTTAATAAAAATAATAACACTTACTTTAACATTAGAGGTTACATTAAAAATAAAACATAAAAACATATAAGTTACTGTAACAAGAGACGCTACATTTTAGAAATCTAAAAACACCTACTATAACAACAGACGCTACAAATGCACCCAATATGGCGTAGACACCTCCACTAGCTCCCACTAAACTAATTTTTGGCTCAATGACAGAGTGGGCTAAACAACCTGTTTTTAGAATATACAACTAAAATGTAAAAAAACTAACATACCCATTGTAATCTGACTTCATTAAAAAATCATGGAATTTTAATATCATCTCACCTGCTATGACACCTAAAAGGTAAACAATGGCGACTCTCCAATGTTTGTGTACAACTTCTAAAAGTGAACCAAATAGTAACTGAAAGCCAAGGTTAAAGATTATATGGGAATAGCTGGGGAAATAAAATAATTGCATTTTAATTGATCCTCATTATTCTTCTTACTTCCGGTTAATCAAAATAAAAACAACAATATGTTAATATACTAATATAAAGTAGGGGTGTGCCGGATCCTTTTTTCCGGATTTTCTTATGTGAAATCCGCCGGATCCGGTACCGGATCCGGATTATTAATCCGGATTTTGGTACTTTGCAGATACCGGTTAATCTGAGGGGTTGGATGCCTTCTTAACAGTTGACCTAAATGGCTAAATGACATTGGCTGATTAGAAGTTGGAAGTGAAGAGCTTTTGTAGTGCACTAATTGTTTTGAATCTGAGGAGAAAGTCAGACTCATCATCATGGCTCATTGGATGATGGATGCTTATTGCTTATTGTTATTGTTCAAATGTTCATAGTTTATGATGTGCATTGAAATGGATAACTAATTGGAAAAAGCAAATAACAAGATTGAATTGAATAGAGATTTGAGAACAATAATTCTGTATTTCTGTACTTTACAAGTTTGAAAATTGAAATACAAATTTTAATGAATTCAATTCGCATTTGACAAAGCCATTATTCAAGCCTAAAGAAGTAAGAATAAGATGTTGATAACTAACTAATGACTATTAGTTTGTTAACAGTGTTAAGTTACTCCACAGCCAAATAATGTACACATTCCAGTGATGCCACACAATCACAGCTGAGCGCCGCGGGCCACGGCTACGTCATACCTCGTTTAAACCAAAGAGCACAGATCATAGCGCAAGCGAGAATCGCCGAAGATGGCTTGGTGACATAGAGATCACCAAAGACTTTTAAATTTATACTAGACCGCTAACGTAATGTTAATTTTTACTTAGAAATGATACGCATTTTTAACAATTGAGTGAACGATAATATAAATCAAAATATGAATTAAAATTACGGTAATTTTTTTTTAAAGTATATTTGACTTTTAATTCCTTGTTTAAATAGAATTATAATAACCTTTATTATAAAATAGAATTAAAAAATAAAAAAATTGGGAAGGAATTGCTTTTAATGGAAGACGTTACGTTAGGGTTAGATTACCAACTCATTGACTTGTTATATTAATTAGTGTTAAAGAATTAGTGTTTCTTCACGGAAATTTCAGAATGGAAAAATATTCTATTTTTCATTTTACAATATTTAATATTCATATTTGAACTATTTTTTCAACAGGAAATCTCGTGGGTGATGCATTTTAATTTAATAACAAAGAAGACATCTTTTCCATCTCTCAGAAAAATATAAATAACTTAAATGTTGAATTTATCAAAAACCATTCATTTCTGTTATTTATTTTGTTATGAAGGTGGCGGGCTGGTGGCCAGGCGCTTGGGCAGTATAGTTGCTTATTATTTCTGTTACGTCATTGGTGATTGCGGTTAAGATGACGTCACGAATAATAATTACTCATCCCCGCACAATCGATTAATGTATCGTGATCGTGTGGAATTCGGGATAGAGAATTACTTTTATTTCAGATTATGATCCGGTGAGTCACAAAATCTGGCAAATTCCGAAATCCGGTATATTCCGGAAACCGGTTTTCCGGATAATGTAAATCCGGCGGAACCGAATTTCACCGGATAGTGCAAAATCCGGCGGAACCGGATTCCGGATCGGATTCCAGCAAACCTCTAATATAAAGCCACATTTGATAAGATGTTCTTTTTTTGTTGGTCTGTGCTGCACATCACTCTCTTTTTTATCATCTTCTGTTATCATTTTGATTCTTCAATAAAGATGTTGCTACCGAAATGTTTTAGGGTAGTATCCTAAAGAGATGAATGCCGTAATGGTGGTGGCGATGCACGACTCGTGTGTTGCTCTCTAATGCATGACACACTATGGTATAGTTTGGTACAGGTTGCTACAGGTTCAATGGTACATGTGAGTTAACACATTACTTACTTTTAGTGTTCACCAAATAGCTAAGTTGCTCTGGAAACTCTTTCAAATATAGTCTGGGAGAGGGGATCTTTTTCTATTCTTTTAGTTTTCGTTTTTTTTTTTTTTTTGAATTGTTAGGAGGTGGGGGGGGGGGGAATGACGTAATTTGACTCAAGGGCGGGGGGGTTTAAAATTGTCAAAATTTGTTGAGGTATTTAATTGGCGAGCCCATACGCCTGCTATAATTTTAATGCGTGTATTCTACTCACTATTTTCAAAGTATGCTTTTAACATGAGCTTTTATTTTTCAATGAATTCATACTAAGCTACACATAACCAACATATACTGTACTAGATCAACATTAACTACACTAGACCAACATAAACTACACTAGACCAACATAAACTACACTAGACCAACAAAAATAAACTACAATCGACCAAAATAAACTACATAAAACCAACATAAACTACACTAGACCAACATAAACTACACTAGATCAAAATAAAATACACTAGACCAACATAAACTACTCTAGACCAAAATAAACTACACTAGACCAACATAAACTACACTAGACGAACATAAACTACACTAGACCAACATAAACTACACTAGACCAAAATAAAATACACTAGACCAAAATAAACTATAATCGACCAAAAATACTACATTAGACCAACATAAACTACACTAGATCAACATTAACTACACTAGACCAACATAAACTACACTAGACCAACATAAACTACACTAGACCAACAAAAATAAACTACAATCGACCAAAATAAACTACATAAAACCAACATAAACTACACTAGACCAACATAAACTACACTAGATCAAAATAAACTACACTAGACCAACATAAACTACTCTAGACCAAAATAAACTACACTAGACCAACATAAACTACACTAGACGAACATAAACTACACTAGACCAACATAAACTACACTAGACCAAAATAAAATACACTAGACCAAAATAAACTATAATCGACCAAAAATACTACATTAGACCAACATAAACTACACTAGATCAACATTAACTACACTAGACCAACATAAACTACACTAGACCAACATAAACTACACTAGACCAACAAAAATAAACTACAATCGACCAAAATAAACTACATAAAACCAACATAAACTACACTAGATCAACATAAACTACACTAGATCAAAATAAACTACACTAGACCAACATAAACTACTCTAGACCAAAATAAACTACACTAGACCAACATAAACTACACTAGACGAACATAAACTACACTAGACCAAAATAAAATACACTAGACCAAAATAAACTATAATCGACCAAAAATACTACATTAGACCAACATAAACTACACTAGATCAAAATAAACTACACTAGACCAACAAAAACTACATAATACCAACATAAACTACACTAGACCAACATAAACTACACTAGACCAAAATAAACTACATTAGACCAACATAAACTACACTAGACCAACATAAACTACACTAGACCAAAATAACACTATACCAACATAAACTACATAAGATCAACATAAACTACATAAGATCAACATAAACTACACTAGATCAACATAAACTACATTAGACCAAAATAAACTACACTAGACCAACATAAACTACACTAGACCAAAATAACACTAGACCAACATAAACCACATAAGATCAACATAAACTACACTAGATCAACATAAACTACACTAGATCAACATAAACTACATTAGACCAAAATAAACTACACTAGATCAACATAAACTACACTAGACCGACATAAACTACACTAGATCAAAATAAACTACACTAGACCAACATAAACTACTCTAGACCAACATAAACTACACTAGACCAACATAAACTACACTAGACCAACATAAACTACATTAGACCAAAATAAACTACACTAGACCAACATAAACTACACTAGATCAAAATAAACTACATAAAACCAACTTAAACTGTACTAGACCAACATAAACTACTCTAGACCAAAATAAACTACATAATACTAACATAAACTACACTAGATTAACATAAACAAAAGCCGAATATCAGTTAAGTTTTTTTAAGATCATTCTTTTACGAAGTCCATCCTGCTAGCTTGCCTTGAATTTACGTTAGCTGTCATAGTTTGTCATGAGATCAGGTGAGAAAACATCCCTTGTTGCTAAGTCCATTTATTTTCAAATGTTTTATCCATTACATGTCGTAAATCACAAAACATTTTATATTTCAAGAATCTACAACAACGAAAGATGCAAGAAACACCTGTACTGTCCTGTACGCATTGAGAGTTCAAAAGATCTTTGTTGTTTCTTTTTTAAATTTTATACAAATCTTGATGCTTTTAGTTTCAATAGAGTTGCTAATTTTCGACTTTTTATGTTCTTGTCAACGAATTATTTATCCATTTTTTTTCTTTTGTTTACGATCAGTTCATTCTTTTTGTGTTTTTTTTCTTTACTGAAGCCCTTTTGACTGTCTCAGGGGCGTGTTTGTCAGATCCAACTTTTATACTAGACACAATAGGCAATGTCATCAAATGTCATCTAATGTCATCTAAAGAGGTTCTATAACAAGCGTTCCCCGCCGTTTTGTTTGAATATCAATACTAAAACAATATCTTAGTTCACTGTGTTCTGTCTGTGGGTCTTGACCTGCAACGCCGTGCGCACTGCTTATACATTGATTTAAAAATATTAAAACATTGTATTTTTAATGTGCGACTTTTAAGATTTCTACCTTAACAAAAAGTTGACTAAAATTGATTAATAGCATTTAGCAATAATCATAAAATACAATATGCTGAGCATAATTATAATTTTTTTAAAGAGAGAGATGAATCATTGAATGGATAGGTTTAGTTATAATCCAATAAATGTTCATCAACATCTCATTACCATTAGTGTATCAAAATGTATGTTAAAATGAATGTACATCAACATATCATTACCCTTAGTGTATCAACATGTATGTTAAAATGAATGTTCATCAACATCTCATTACCCTTAGTGTATCAAAATGTATGTTAAAATGAATGTACATCAACATATCATTACCCTTAGTGTATCAACATGTATGTTAAAATGAATGTACATAAACATATCATTACCCTTAGTGTATCAAAATGTATGTTAAAATGAATGTACATCAACATATCATTACCCTTGGTGTATCAACATGTATGTTAAAAAGCGCCAAGCTTCAAACCGTTTACACGATTTGTATACCAGTGGACTTTCGCTATCAAACCCTGATGTGAATGTAGTCTTAATACCTCGCTCTTTTAGTTCAAATACATACACAATAAACACGACAATCTGAAAGAAGAATAAGCAAATTTAACTTATGAAATAAAAATGTAATTACAATTTAGCCATGTAATATAGATGTTGTTGTGGGGCTCTTTTACTAACTTATAGTAGATGCTACAACTTCAGTGAACAACATAAGTATACGAAGTCAACGCCAGTTGACAGTAACAATAATAATATTAAATTCTTTAATATAACTGCATGAACATGAACTGACATATAATGGTGAACTCAGGAGGAGTACAATAACCAGGCCCGTAGCGTGCGGGGGTACCTGGGGGCACCCTGCGTTTTGTCTGGCCCCCTCTGCTTGTTTGCTCTACTTAGTAACATTTATTTCCTGCCCCCCCCCGGCTATTGGCCTGGCCCATGCTGTAGAATGCCTGGCCCCTGCTGTAGAATTTTCACACTACGGGGCTGACAATAACTACTGTCTAGATAAAACTACAACATGCATCCGCATACCACGATGCCATAAAGCTAGACTGATTTCACAACTGCTAAAATAATACACATGCTTCCCACTGTCGATTGTATACACATAAAACTCAGAATAAAATACAACGTGATGGAGGAATGACGTCATAGAGGCTGTGGTGGGCGGAGCCTACCAAATTGCGTCATCAAACTCTAACAATACTTTTTCTCCACAGATGTAATCACACATTTAGCCATGTAACAAAAATCTAATCACAAATTTAGCCATGTAATATAGATGTAACCATAAATATACTTGTGTAACAAAGATGTAGTCACACAGTTAGCCATGTAACAAAGATGTAATCACATTATTAAGCATTTAACAAAGATATAATCATACATATAGCCATAAAGTAAAGATGTTATCACATATTTAGCAAACATGTTCACCTCAATAACACTGATTAATGGAATAAAGATTGGTGGTGGGCAACAGTTATAGTTAGCCAAGAAATCCTCACGTTCTCTAGTGGGCATCAGTGTAGCCAGAGCGGTTCTCATAATTTGGCGAGATATCCCCCCTCTTTCTTTGCTAGACATGTCATGTTTCACCTATGGAAATTATAACAAGCAATTTAAGCCTTACCGTTTCGGACACAGGACTTTTAGAGCATTTTCGTGGTATGGGTTTTGATAAATAGAGAGGGAAGTAAGTCATGTTTAATAACTGTTACATAAATAAATAATGAGTTACGTCCATTTGTACGCCCCTTTGTTAATATAGCTTATATAGTAAAAAAAAACGGTACCCTACGAAGCCCTAGTATTCGACCCTCAGAAGTCAGATCGCAAAATGGACTTTTGATGTACACATGGCAGGCCAGGACCTACAAAATGATATATACATCATGGGTCTAGGACTTATGGTTGCTGAGATCTAGGGCGATCCTTTGTTAATATAGCTTATATAGTAGAGAGCTGCACGGGATCAGGATTCGCGGGAGTCCCGCGGAATCCGCGGGACTCCCGCGGGATTGGAAATAAATTTATCGGGAGTCCCGTGGGTTTGGGTTTTGTTTTGCGGGAGTCCCGTGGGTTTGGGTTTTGTTTTTGCGGGAGTCCCGTGGGTTTGGGTTTTGTTTGAGTGGGACTCTCGCGGACTTGGATATGATTGCTATTGAAATTTCTTTAAAAAGCACCTTTAAAAAAGTCGCTAAAATATTTTAATTTATTTTTTCAAGGTGGTTATACTAAAAGTAATCTTCGCTTGGTGTTTTTAATTCGTTAATGCGCATGCGCAGTTTATTATTTTTGGAAGTGATTTTCCATTCGTTAAATTTAAAAGTAGATCTGAATTTTTTTTACTTCTCTAATTCTATTTTTTAATTTTGAAATAATGGATCATAAAGCAAACATTCAAAAATTAGTTTACACAAAAAGCGAGCGTATTCAGTTTTACGTAAATAATGGTGGAAAGAGCAATATTTGGGAAAGTTGAAACCGTTTGCATATGGATGGAGAGGGTGTGCCATTCGCGGTATGTTCAAGATGCGATACCATTATAACTTGGAAGGCACGTGATGGTACGAATGGTCTGTGGACTCATCTCGAATTTTGTAAAAACAAATCACCAGTTCCAAAAATTACATCAGTGACTAGCTTCATTCCAAGTCAAGAGAAGACTGTTAAACAGGTTCCAGTTCGGGTTAAAACAGAAATCACAAACACCATTGTTTCAATGTACGCTAAAGACATCAGGCCCTTTTCATTTGTCGAAGGCTGTGGTTTCCAAGAATTGGCTGCAAAGTTGATAAACATTGGTGCAAAATATGGGAATGTTCCTGTTAATGAGATTTTGCCTTGTGCAACAATTGTTTCAAGGCATTCGGGTAATGTTGTGGAGAAAAAAATCTCCAGAAAGTGTTAATGGCCTCTTATTTATACATGGACTAATACTGTAGAACTGCTTTATTTTACTTATTATCTTAAATGTTTTTTATGTATGTTTTTCGAGAGGATTTCTACAAACAAATTTTTAAACTATTATTTATGAGTTATAATAGAATATTTTTTGATGGGGTTGGGAAAATTTTTCGCGGGAGCGGGTGGGGTTGGGACAAATTTTCGCGGGAGTGGGTGGGACTGGGGAGAATTTCTTTTGGGAGCGGGTGGGACTGGGGAGAATTTCTTTTGGGAGCGGGTGGGACTGGTTTTGAAAACGCGGGAGTGGGTGGGACTGGGTGTGATTTTGACTCCCGTGCAGCTCTCTATTATATAGTAAAAAACGGTACTTAATAAGCCCTCTTTTTCGGCCCTCAGAGGTCAGATCGCAAAATGGACTTTTGATCCACACATGGCAGGCCAAGACCTACAAAATGATATATACATCATGGCTCTAGGACTTATGGTTGTTGAGATCTAGGGTGATGACAGACAGACAGACAGACAGACAAAACGGGGACAATAGATCATTTTTTTTCGAAAATACTCTAAAAAAAGATACAAATGGTACCTCGAAAATGCTCTAATTAAAACTAATCGTTGAAAAGTACTGTTATAATTAAAATATTCACAAAGACTAATTTTTTGCCAAAAAAAAATTAAACTATTTTGGTTACCACAACAACACAAATATTTCAAATTATTTTAATTTTTAATATAATGCTCATTTGTTAATTAAAACTAGTTGCAAGTACCCGGCTTTGCCCGGGTTTAAAATAAGGTTTTCTGTTTACCTTTTGTTTTCTCCCTACCCCCTCTCTCCCTTTCTCTTTCCCTCCCTTTCTCCCTCCCTCCCTAACTTTCCCATCTCCCTCTCTCTTCCTATATCCCTCCCTCCTTCTCTCACCCCCGTCCCCCCTCTCTCCACCTTCCTCCCTTCCTCCTCCCCCTCTCTCCCCCCTGCCCCCTCTATCCCTTTATCTCTCACTCCCTCCCATCCTCTCTCTCCCTCTTTCCTTCCCTCCCCTTTCACTCCCTCCCCTCTATCTCCCTCCCTACTCCCTCCCTTCCTTTCTCTTTCCTTCCCTCCCTTTCTCTCTCCAACCCTCCCTCTCCCTCCCTCCCCCTTAATCTCTCTCCAACCCTCCCTCTCCCTCCCTCCCCCTTAATCTCCCTCCCTACCACCTCTCTCCCTCCCTCCTTCTCTCCCCCTCTCTGCCCCCTCCTTCCCTCTCCCTCCCTGCCCCCTCTCTCTTTATCTCTCTCCCCCCTCCCTCTCTCTGTACAATTAAACGTCAAATTACGCTTCTTAAATAAACAGAAAACCTTATTTTAATCCCGGGCAAAGCCGGGTACTTGCAGCATGAAAAAAAAAACAACAACAATATTTTTTTTTCCCGTCCCTAGCCCTTTCTTCCCCGTCCGTTCAATTACACATTCACTTGGTGCGCGATTTTTATTTATAGTGAAGGCGATCCCATACCGTGAATACTTTAATATAGTAAAATACTAAAATAATTAATTACAATTAAACTACGCATTGAGATTGCATTAATAATGTTAATAATGTCACAGAAACATTTTAATTAACGTATTTCGGTTTATTAAAGTGCACCCTTAATTTTAATCTTCCGAATACATAAAACGATAGGTAAATAGATATGACTATTGATTTCATCATGTTTACAAATGAAATTTCCGGGAGTTACCCCTATTTTAAAAATGTATCATAGGGAAATGACGTCACAGAGGAATTATATAGTAAAATACTAAAATAATTAATTACAATTAAACTACCCATCGAGATGAAACGAAACATATCCTATAACCTTTCCCATGTAATTATGTGTATGTGTAACAAATTTCACGTTATTTGGTTTTCTGGATCTTGAGTTATAATGGAACAGACAGACAACAAATGCGTCTTATAAGTATAGAGATACACTCTTTTTTTATCAGTTAGAGCTTCGAAATAATGTAAAACTGGGGGTATTTAATTTAAGTGCTGATGTTTGAAAAAAAAATCTTTGTAAACAGTATCTAGGGATGACATAGAGATGACAAGTGTTAGTGTCTCTAGTGATGACATAGAGATGACCAGAGTTAGTGCCTAGTGATGACATAGAGACGACCAGAGTTAGTGCCTAGTGATGACATAGAGACGACCAGAGTTAGTGTCTAGTGATGACATAGAGACGACCAGAGTTAGTGCCTAGTGATGACATAGAGACGACCAGAGTTAGTGTCTAGTGATGACATAGAGATGACCAGAGTTAGTGTCTAGTGATGACATAGAGATGACCAGAGTTAGTGTCTAGTGATGACATAGAGATGACCAGAGTTAGTGTCTAGTGATGACATAGAGATGACCAGAGTTAGTGTCTAGTGATGACATAGAGATGACCAGTGTCTAGTGATGACACAGAGATGTCCTGAGTTAGTGTCTCTAGTGATGATATATATAGATCACCAGAGTTAGTGTCTAGTGATGATATAGAGATAACGAGAGTTAGTGTCTAGTGATGACATAGAGATGACCAGAGTTAGTGTCTAGTGATGACATAGAGATGACCAGAGTTAGTGTCTAGTGATGACATAGAGATGACCAGAGTTAGTGTCTAGTGATGACATAGAGACGACCAGAGTTAGTGTCTCTAGTGATGACATAGAGATGACCAGTGTCTAGTGATGACATAGAGATGACCAGTGTCTAGTGATGACATAGAGATGACCAGTGTCTAGTGATGATATAGAGATGACAAGAGTTAGTGTCTAGTGATGACATAGAGATGACCAGAGTTAGTGTCTAGTGATGACATAGAGATGACCAGAGTTAGTGTCTAGTGATGACATAGAGACGACCAGAGTTAGTGTCTAGTGATGACATAGAGATGACCAGAGTTAGTGTCTAGTGATGACATAGAGATGACCAGAGTTAGTGTCTCTAGTGATGATATAGAGATGACCAGAGTTAGTGTCTAGTGATGACATAGAGATGACCAGTGTCTAGTGATGATATAGAGATGACAAGAGTTAGTGTCTATTGATGACATAGAGATGACCAGAGTTAGTGTCTAGTGATGACATAGAGATGACAAGTGTTAGTGCCTAGTGATGACATACAGACGACCAGAGTTAGTGTCTCTAGTGATGACAAGGAGACGACCAGAGTTAGTGTCTAGTGTTAAGTACAGTAATCTGATCGGGGCGTTAAGTCACGTGGGTCAGTACTCTGACCCTAAGAACCACACACACAACGATACACCGTAGCACAATGCTTAAAATATCCAAATCAAGAAAAGACAAAACACGGTATTACTGAAAAATGAATGATATAGATAAGTAGAGTTTAATGCTCTAGTGATGACATAGAGAGTAAATCAATACAAGAGATACATAGAGTCCAGAGTACGTAGTGTGTACATCCAGAGTTAGTTCTACAAGTGATTACATATGGCTGTGTTAGTGTAACGACTGACCAGAGTCACCACTAGAGTTAGTGTCTAGTGATGCTAGCTAGTTCCGGTGTCTACGTGAATTTTTACATTAGAGACGCATGCCCTTTAGTCAGTGACAACATAGATGTCATAACTAGTACAGACAGTCCATAGAATATCTAACAATGCACAACACTAGTGATGACATAGAGATGACCAGAGTTAGTGTCTCTAGTGATGATATAGAGATCACCAGAGTTAGTGTCTAGTGATGATATAGAGATAACCAGAGTTAGTGTCTAGTGATGATATAGAGATGACCAGAGTTAGTGTCTAGTGATGACATAGAGATGACCAGAGTTAGTGTCTAGTGATGACATAGAGATGACCAGAGTTAGTGCCTAGTGATGACATAGAGACGACCAGAGTTAGTGTCTAGTGATGACATAGAGATGACCAGAGTTAGTGCCTAGTGATGACATAGAGACGACCAGAGTTAGTGTCTAGTGATGACATAGAGATGACCAGAGTTAGTGTCTAGTGATGACATAGAGATGACCAGAGTTAGTGTCTAGTGATGACATAGAGATGACCAGAGTTAGTGTCTAGTGATGACATAGAGATGACCAGAGTTAGTGTCTAGTGATGACATAGAGATGACCAGAGTTAGTGTCTAGTGATGACATAGAGATGACCAGAGTTAGTGTCTAGTGATGACATAGAGACGACCAGAGTTAGTGTCTCTAGTGGTGACATAGAGACGACCAGAGTTAGTGTCTCTAGTGATGACATAGAGACGACCAGAGTTAGTGTCTAATGATGACATAAAGACGACCAGAGTTAGTGTCTCTAGTGATGACATAGAGATGACCAGAGTTAGTGTCTCTAGTGATGACATAGAGATGACCAGAGTTAGTGTCTAGTGATGACATAGAGATGACCTGAGTTAGTGTCTAGTGATGACATAGAGATGACCAGAGTTAGTGTCTAGTGATGACATAGAGATGACCAGAGTTAGTGTCACTAGTGATGACATAGAGATGACCAGAGTTAGTGTCTAGTGATGACATAGAGATGACCAGAGTTAGTGTCTAGTGATGACATAGAGACGACCAGAGTTAGTGTCTAGTGATGACATAGAGATGACCAGAGTTAGTGTCTAGTGATGACATAGAGACGACCAGAGTTAGTGTCTAGTGATGACATAGAGATGACCAGAGTTAGTGTCTAGTGATGACATAGAGATGACCAGAGTTAGTGTCTAGTGATGACATAGAGATGACCAGAGTTAGTGTCTAGTGATGACATAGAGATGACCAGAGTTAGTGTCTAGTGATGACATAGAGATGACCAGAGTTAGTGTCTAGTGATGACATAGAGATGACCAGAGTTAGTGTCTAGTGATGACATAGAGATGTCCAGAGTTAGTGTCTAGTGATGACATAGAGATGACCAGAGTTAGTGTCTAGTGATGACATAGAGATGACCAGAGTTAGTGTCTAGTGATGACATAGAGATGACCAGAGTTAGTGTCTAGTGATGACATAGAGATGACCAGAGTTAGTGTCTAGTGATGACATAGAGATGACCAGAGTTAGTGTCTAGTGATGACATAGAGATGACCAGAGTTAGTGTCTAGTGATGACATAGAGATGACCAGAGTTAGTGTCTAGTGATGACATAGAGATGACCAGAGTTAGTGTCTAGTGATGACATAGAGATGACCAGAGTTAGTGTCTAGTGATGACATAGAGATGACCAGAGTTAGTGTCTAGTGATGACATAGAGATGACCAGAGTTAGTGTCTAGTGATGACATAGAGATGACCAGAGTTAGTGTCTAGTGATGACATAGAGATGACCAGTGTCTAGTGAAGACACAGAGATGTCCTGAGTTAGTGTCTCTAGTGATGACATAGAGACGACAAGAGTTACTGTCTAGTGATGGCATAGAGACGACCAGAGTTAGTGTCTAGTGATGACATAGAGATGACCAGAGTTAGTGTCTAGTGATGACATAGAGATGACCAGAGTTAGTGTCTAGTGATGACATAGAGATGACCAGAGTTAGTGTCTAGTGATGACATAGAGATGACCAGAGTTAGTGTCTAGTGATGACATAGAGATGACCAGAGTTAGTGTCTAGTGATGACATAGAGATGACCAGAGTTAGTGTCTAGTGATGACATAGAGATGACCAGAGTTAGTGTCTAGTGATGACATAGAGATGACCAGAGTTAGTGTCTAGTGATGACATAGAGATGACCAGAGTTAGTGTCTAGTGATGACATAGAGATGACCAGAGTTAGTGTCTAGTGATGACATAGAGATGTCCAGAGTTAGTGTCTAGTGATGACATAGAGATGACCAGAGTTAGTGTCTAGTGATGACATAGAGATGACCAGAGTTAGTGTCTAGTGATGACATAGAGACGACCAGAGTTAGTGTCTAGTGATGACATAGAGACGACCAGAGTTAGTGTCTAGTGATGACATAGAGACGACCAGAGTTAGTGCCTAGTGATGACATAGAGATGACCAGAGTTAGTGTCTAGTGATGACATAGAGATGACCAGAGTTAGTGTCTAGTGATGACATAGAGATGACCAGAGTTAGTGTCTTAGTGATGACATAGAGATGACCAGAGTTAGTGTCTAGTGATGACATAGAGATGACCAGAGTTAGTGTCTAGTGATGACATAGAGATGACCAGAGTTAGTGTCTAGTGATGACATAGAGATGACCAGAGTTAGTGTCTAGTGATGACATATAGATGTCCAGAGTTAGTGTCTAGTGATGACATAGAGATGACCAGAGTTAGTGTCTAGTGATGACATAGAGATGACCAGAGTTAGTGTCTAGTGATGACATAGAGATGACCAGAGTTAGTGTCAAGTGATGACATAGAGATGACCAGAGTTAGTGTCTCTAGTGATGACATAGAGACGACCAGAGTTAGTGTCTAGTGATGACATAGAGATGACCAGAGTTAGTGCCTAGTGATGACATAGAGACGACCAGAGTTAGTGCCTAGTGATGACATAGAGACGACCAGAGTTAGTGTCTCTAGTGATGACATAGAGACGACCAGAGTTAGTGTCTCTAGTGATGGCATAGAGACGTCCAGAGTTAGTGTCTAGTGATGACATAGAGACGACCAGAGTTAGTGTCTAGTGATGACATAGAGATGACAAGTGTTAGTGCCTAGTGATGACATACAGACGACCAGAGTTAGTGCCTAGTGATGACATAGAGACGACCAGAGTTAGTGTCTCTAGTGATGACATAGAGACGACCAGAGTTAGTGAAAAAAGTAATAGGTGGTTATCGAGTTGGGACGATGGGGTGACGTGCAGAACTGTCCGAGGTCAGATGGAGCGGCCATCTCAAACTGACCCGTGGTGGGGTTTCAGGAGAATTGAGCAGGCACTAATTGCCCAGTTTCGCACATGGCATTGTCCGAGAGGTACGTACTTTGGGAGGTTTAGGCCCAATGTCGATTCCCTTTGCCGACACTGTAATATCCGAGTGCCTCGGGCTGGCGGACCACAGGGAGAACCATGTAGGCTTCTTGCTGGCTATTGACCTTTATGACAGTTCCTAAATGTTACGGAACACAGCGAATTTGATTTCAAGGGTTTTAAGAGACTAAGTGCCAGCCCGCAGTTTCCCTAAGAGAGTTCCGAGAGTGAAAGAGAAAGTGGTCAATAGCAGTGACCCAAACTATGGGTAAATGAGCAGAAAAAGAAAGTAACATACCATTCTATCAAATTCTCTATAAGTTATCCTTTTATCCGCATCTCTGTCAGCATTCGTTATCAACTCATTCCTCCGATTGGTTGGAATATGTCCAAGTAAAGCTCTTTCATTCAATTCATTGTGAAGTTGACCAAGGGGGATACCGTCTTCTCCATACTGTAAATTAGAATAGAAATGTATTTTCTGTACTATTTGTGTATATAAACACTCGCGCCTATACAAACATGTATAAGATAATTTGATCTTCAATTATACATTTACCATTAAATTATATTTACTTGCAAAACTACTTTTGGACCAAAATATCAGTTGTCATTGAAAGTTAAATTTGTGTTTAACATTTATCTATGAGTTTGATAACTTTTTTTTTATCCAAAAGACATTTTTGTACTTTAACAAATGATTTTAAAAACTTAGTTTTAAATTCATTAGCATTAGTTTTAATGCAAATTTTCTTAATTTAAACCATAATTTCTCATTGTTTTTCGAACAATTTAGAGTATGTATTCATTTCTGATTTTTAGCGATTTAAGTTTTATTGAATAAAATATTTTTTTTATATTGAAGAAAGACTTGTGAAGAAATTTGTCAATGAAGTCCGCCATTTTGTTTTGTTGACTTTTATGTGAATTTTCTCATAATATTCTCTTGGTCCGTTTTTGTATGTATATTGTTTTGTTTTTTTTCAAGATATCAGGATGAACATTGGTACGGCTAGAAAACGAATCTAAAAAAAGCATGTATTTTGTTTTATTTATACCAATTGAACCATAATAGATACATGTTTAAAAAATTGATACATAAAGCTTTTATACAACTCTAACGGTAATGAGATCTGGGCTTCTTCAGCCTTTTGGCTAAGATCAAAGTGTAGTATCTGTACAATAATGGATCTAAGACATTTGGCTAGCCTGGTCTGGGAGATATACCATGATCTTTGGGGAAAAGATCATTGAGGTCTCCTGGCCGGGTAAAAAAAATTTTTTGCGACGATAGCGGTACTGTGGTGGCGGTGGTGACAGATGTAGTCAGCACACAACACCCTTCCACTTTGTCCCACTCAAACACATTGTCTCAGCCTGTCATTTCTGGCAGAGAAAATAGGCACACTACACCCTCCCCTCTGTATATGTGACAGGAAAAAACATTGCCTTGCCATTCAGCACCACCAATAAAGCAGTTGGCGTGGCAGGCACATGATACCCTGTCATGCTGGCTGTTGCGGCGCAAAAATGATGTTTAAAAAAAAAGATAGACTTCTTTAAAATCCTAATTAGGCATTATGTTGTGTGTTGTAAAGCTTCACTGTTTCGATCATCATAAGGAAAATACATGTACATAAACATGTATTGGTTTGACTATACCAATAACCGAAAGTCAACGACCAATGGCGTTACGTAATTAGATGGAATGGGCACTAAACACGTGTGAGAATGTAATGAGAATGTGTGTGTGTCTGCGTATTAGACTGCACAGAAGACCAATGTCGATAGTATAATTAATGGGGATGGGTGAAACTTGAGTTGTATTATAGAAAAAGTAAAAAGTTAAATTTTTATTAAGATTTGTCATAATACGGACAAGCTACATAACTCTCTTTTAACACAACATTCTTGTCACTCTATATAAGTGTTTGTAAAACATACATATTGTCTGATGTTCTAAGAAATAGAGCACACAAAGGATAAGACATAGCCTTGAGACAAACAACATAATGTTCCTCAAGTTTTTTTAACATCTCTTAGTTGAATGATATACTGGAGCGTAATAATAAAAACACACCAACATTAAATAATTTAAAAACTAAACAATGAAAACATAACACGACAAAAGCATAACAACGCACCATAACGAAACAAAACCACAATTTGAAGAACACATAGAAATATCATTATACTGTTGACTTAAAGACTGGCAAACCGTACGGATGTGTCAGTCGCTGGCCTGACCAGAGAAATGAGGAGACTTCCGTGCCTCAGGGGATCCACGAATTGAAATATTTTTATTTAGAGCTGCTGTTCGATTAAAAAAAATTGATCGAAATTAACGCATAATTAAAAAGGTTAACGCAAATAACGCACATTTTAATCGACACAATATTCGCAACTAAAAGTTTTATCTCAATCAAATGTTTAATATGAGAATTAACAGGGACTATTAACACAGAATTCCAAGTGCATAACAAAAAAACTTAGTAATAGCCTTTTGAGTAACATATCTTAGTTATCTACCAATTGCATCTAAAGCATGGCTCGATGCCATCGTGCACTCATCCAGCAAAACCATTTCCGCTGCAAATGTATTGAGCGCAAATTTTGTCTTAATTAGGGATGTGACGGAGCTGATGAAAATCCGCATCCGTCGGATTCGGATTTGGCAAATATAAATCCGTCGGATTCGAATGCAGATTCGGATTTGGGTCAACACTTGGCTAAAAGGGAGTATACCAAGGTGTCAGTCCCGTGCCCCCCCCCCATGAAAACGAGGATTTATAGCATTTCTTTTGCATGAACAGCAGCATAAACTATTACAAAGCACTGGTAGCCACATTGTTAACGAATCATCAGTACAAGATGCTTTGCATAAAATAAAATTCTCTTTAATTCTACTTCTGTCGTATTTCTTATCTAATTTTTATGGGGGTGAAACAACTGTCGCTCCCCTCCCCTAACTGGCGCTAGAGACCAGTCACGTGACCTAGTTTGAGGGGGGGGGGGTCGTGGATCAACTTCGGTCTCTGATATAAACTAGTGACCAGAGTGAAAGGGCATTAGATTAGATTTCTAGATAGAGTCGAGCGTGGACACAAGTAGATTATCAGTTGATATTGATGTTATTGTAAGTAGTGAAATAGATGTTGGGCCATATTGCATGTGATGTACCTTGTGTTTATAATAAATATTACCATATACACGGAATCCAGGTGCCTCTGTTATAAATATTACTGTACGGAGTTTCAAAGCGTCTGTATTTAGACTATAATAGAACGAGTGGATACAGAGTGAAAGAATCCTAGGCAGACAAGATACTAAATACACAGTAGAAGTGGAACTTAATCCAGCACGCAACAATATATATATATATATATATATATATATATATATATATATGTGTGTGTGTGTGTGTGTGTAATATACCTACATCTATATATAATTCCAAATCTTTCAAATAATTTCAAACGTCATTCCAAATCATTCCAAATCGTTCCAATTGTAATTTCAATTCATACCAAACCATTCAAAATCATTCAGAATGACATTCCAAATCATTTCAAATGTCATTCCAAATAATTTCAAACGTCATTCCAACTCGTTTAAAATCATTCCAAACGTCATTCCAAGGTCATTTCAACTCATTCCAAATCATTCCAAATGTCATTTTAACTCATTCCAAAAGTCATTCCTCCAACTCATTCCAATTTATTCCAAATGTCATTCCAACTCACTCCATAACCAGCTTTTCGCCATTCCAATCCACACATCCAATCCGCAATTCCATTCCGAAGTTTAGAAAGCTCGGATGAAAACAGTGTTTGGCGTGAGGGGTGTTTCTAAAATACGTTCATGACCAAACACGACGTCTAATCTTTGGACAGCTGAGTAAGGGTCCAAGAGTTTAGTTTTATCTGTTTTCTTTATTTCGGGTTTTCGAAAGTCTCTAGGTTTTTAAATTTTATTTACGATTTCTACGGCCGTGTTTGATCTGAAAACGGTAATTTTTCAAATTCGAATTCGACGGATTTTTTTTTAATCCGTCGGATTCGAATTTGCTCAAAACCGTCGAAGTTCAAATGTCGTCGGATTCGAATTCGAACTTCGTCACATCCCTAGTCTTAATGTCTTCTTTAATAGGAACTATTAACACGGAATTCCAAGTGCAGAATTAAATTTTATTTATAGCGGCGGCATTCCCATTCTGCCACATGCGCAGCCGACTTCCGTGAAATGACCTCATAGAGGATATCCCAAGTGCAGAATTATGTTTTTTTTTATTTATAGATAAATTGTACCATCTGGAAATCAATTTAACTACTGAATTTTTTAAATACGATTGATTAGGTTAATTAGGTACTGATTATGCCACTTTCCTAATGTGCAGAAATGACCTACATTTTATACGTCACAAATTACGTTTTACCCGTCAACGCAAACCAACCAAATCAAACCAATTAACCAACCAAACAAACCAACCAACCAACCAATTCAAACCAACCAAATCAACCAAAGCAAACCAACTAACCAAACCAAACCAAACACCATTAGGTAAAGATATGGGTGCTAATTTATCTCACCCGTTACGTTTTGCCCTTAATTCTATTAATGTTAAAATCAAAACAAAGCTTTAAAAAAGTTTTTATAAAAATGTACTGAAAGTAAAAAATAATTACTTTATTATGCCATTTTGCAGCACGAGGGCACGATACAGCACCAATTGGGAAATAATGTCATAGAGGATTTTTATTTGATTTATAGCGATGGCGCTCCCATTCTGCAAAAAAAAGTACCATCGGGAAATGACGTCATAGATTATTTATAGCGACGGCATTCCCATTCTGCACACACCCCGGACGGATTACAAGATAGCTGCTTTATTAGTAGGATTTGTTTGTATTCAAACTAGTATGTCATAATATCACAGCATAATATTGGCATAATAAGCTACTCATATTATTTACGAAAGGGGTATAGTTAATTGTAAAAATTTATTAAGCTTTAGCATATAATATATGTCTATTGAATTAGATATTGAGACCAGTTTATTGACATGTATCAATCAAGTCAAGTGATTCGAATTGTTTTCTTTTTAATCAACAACAATGACAAACAAGTGTTTTTCTCGTACCGTAGTTTCCAAACTAATGACGCATGTCAACCCCTGTTCCCCCCTTCCCTGTAATATTTTTCTTCACTTCTCCCTACGTAAGTCTTGTTTACCCAACCCTCCACTATTGTACTTACCCCCTCCACTTCCCATCCCCCCAAAAAATACACTCGTCATTTATATATTAATAGTTGCAAGTACCCGGCTTTGTCCGGGTTTAAAATAAGGTTTTCTGTTTACCTTCTGTTTTCTCCCTACCCCCTCTCTCCCTTCCTCTCTCTCTCCCTCTCTCCCTCCCCTCTCTCCCCCTTTCCCTCTCTCCTTTCTCCCTCCCTCCCTGTCCCTCCCTCTCTCTCCCATCTCTCTCCCCCTCCCTCCCTCTCCCGCCTCCCTCTCTCCCCTCCTTCTCTCCCCCTGTCCATCCCCTCCCTCCCTCTCTCCCCCTTCCTCCTTCCCTCTCTCTAACTCCCTGCCCCCTCTCTCTCTTTATCTCTTCCTCCCATTTCTCCCATCCTCTCTCTCCCTTTCTCCTTCCCTCCCCTCTCTCTCCCTCCCTCCTTCCTCCCTCATTCCCTCTCTCTCCATCCCTGCCCCCCACTCTTTATCTCTCTCCCTCTCTCCCACCCTCTCTCTCCCTCCCTTCCTTTCTCTTTCCTTCCCTCCCTTTCTCTCCCCCTCCCCCTCCTTCTCTCCCCCTGTCCACCCCCTCCCTCCCTCCTACCCTCCTTTCCTCTCTCCCCCCTGCCCCCTCTCTCTCTCTCTTTATCTCTCTCTCCCTCCCTCCCTCTCTCTCTCTCTCTCTCTCTCTCTCTCTCTATATATATATATATATATATATATATATATATATATATATACTTATATTATGGCTTCACACTTCTTCTAAAATCCTTCTTCATTCCTTTACATTCCTCAAACCAGGGAGCATGAAAGAACAACAACAATTCTTTGCAGCACAAAGGCACGATACAGCACCAGCGCGCAAGTTCTATTCGGCTTTATTAGTAGGAAAATTTAAAAATGTAAAATATATCATCGGGAAATGACGTCACAGATGAATTTTATTTATGGCGCCGTCGAGATTACTTTAATATAGTAAAACTAGTTGCAAGTACCCGGCTTTACCCGGGTTTAAAATAAGGTTTTCTGTTAACCTTCTGTTTTCTCCCTACCCCCTCTCTCCCTTCCTCTCTCTCTCCCTCCCTCTCCCTCCCTCCTTCTCTCCCATCTCTCTCCGTCCCTCTCCCATCTCCCTCTCTCTCCTCTCCCCCTCCTTCTCTCCCCCCGTCCATCCTCCTCCTTCCCTCTCTCTCCCTCCCTGCCCCCTCTTTCTCTTTATCTCTTCCTCCCATTTCTCCCATCCTCTCCCTCTCTCCTTCCCTCCCCTCTCTCTCCCTCCCTAACCCCTCTCTCCCTCCTTTCTCCCTCCCTCCCCTTTCCACCTCTCTCTCCCTCCCCCTCTCTCCCCCTTCCTCCTTCCCTCATTCCCTCTCTCTCCCTCCCTGCCCCCCTCACTCTTTATCTCTCTCTCCCTCCCTCTCTCCCACCCTCTCTCTCCCTCCCTCCCCTCTCTCCCTCCCTACCCCCTCTGTCCCAAAACAAGTTTACACAAATTACATTATGGCACGTGTCAAACTATAGCACGCTTTTGCAGATGTTCACTAACTTATTCTAGGTCATAAATTAGAATTAAGAAATGACAATCCTATTGTTTCAAGGTCATATAGCTGCTATGATTTTATGTAAACGTGACACTCGGTGTTCGAGTTTTGTTTTTCTTGCTTTTTTTTTTAATCTTGTCTGATCTGGTTATAGAATAGGGTTATTTACTGATTTTTTAAAAAATTTTCTGCAACTCTGAAATGCTAGCATTTGGGTAAAATTTAACGCATTTAGATTTTTGCGTTAAAAAATGTAATCGCATATTTTTAACGCATTAATTACGCTTTAATTGCAGTAAATCAACAGCCCTATATAAAATTTAACTCAGCGTCACAATTATTCTGAAAAATACAACCACTGTCTCGTGTACAGACTATGTCTAGACACTAATTATAGATGTCATGTATATGAAACTATTAGTGCAGTTGTTGCAGACGTGACCACAGCTGTACTATAAAAACACAAAAAAAATTATGTGCAAAAAAAGTATGATACAAAATTTCTAGCATCTCATTTTTTAATCTAATTATAACCGGGTTCATTATATACTTTTTGTTTTTTTACCTTCAACAATACACTATAGTACCTCCACCAATACACTATAGTATATAATATTAACGAGTAAATGAAACGTTTCTCTTTTTACATCGACCGGGAAGGGAGCAGGAGGTTTACTTGTCTTCATTTTACATTACAAGTGGGGCTTTTGTCGTCTTAAATGGGGGTGAGGGTGTGAGCGAATTGCGACAAGGTGTGGGTGGTAGATCTAATTAATATGTCAACGGACCTCAACTACATATTGTTGAGTGAAATTCTGTTATTTATCGATTTGGTGAACTTTCATCATTTTGGTAAAATTAACGCATTTAGGTGTTGCGTTAAAAAATTTAATCGCAAAATGTTTTTTGACGCGTTAATCGCAAATGAACGCAGTTTAAACAGCAGCCCTAATTTTATTGTTACCTAAAAGTAGAAAAACTAAATGTTTGTCTCTGTCCCAACATTTGACATTCGCTACAGACCAATAAATGATCCCACCCTAGGCCCCACTAACAAGAGATGCGCCTCTGTATACACACATTAATACTTATAAAAACCTACCCAAATAAAGCATGTTATTGATGTTTTGTTTAACTTTTTTTGATGTCTCCTGCCATGTACGTTTGCGTCTTTCCAATACTACCCATTGAGATTCAAAACAACAGTAATTTGATTTTCTAATGACATTATGGAATGTGTTCAGTTCTAACTGAAAAGCCAACTGTACTTTTTTACGATAAATGCCGGCTTTGGGCAGCGACCAAAAAAATATCTATTTAACGAATATCCTGCAACAGATCTATTCAAGTTTTAACTTTAATAAAACTTATAAAAAAGAACTGTTTTGGGGTTTTTACTGTTAAGAATTCGAACTATTTCGAAAACTGATATTGGGATACTATAGTAAGTACAACAGAAGCTCCCTCTCTCCCCAGGTTGACGGCAAAAAATTGTGAGTATCACAGACGGATCAATTCATATTATATGACTTTTTTTTTCTAAACTAGAACGATTTGCCTGTAACGGAATAAGTTGGGATTATGTGGTAGTGTTTGTACCGGCCTTGATAATCTAGTTTGTGGAGATCCTGCAAAATATCCATCCATCTTGGAAGTTTTATTAATGGACTTGGATGTTTTAAGATGTCAAAATAATAGCTGTAGAAAAAAGACCTTTCCATTTTGTATAATGGTATGTAATAAGGGGAAACATTGATTCAATGCTTGAAATTGAGAAAACTTAATACAAATTAAGATTATATGTAAATGGGGGGGGGGGGACTCTTACAGTAGGAATACAATTAAAATTCGAAGGGTTAATCTCAGATTGAGGTAATTAAACACGGTAACGGAGAGCCAGCATTGATGTAATTAAATGTAAGAATAGTTTTATATTAATTGTCTGGGAGACAGATATGGAATTAATTTAATGTAAAAGTAGTTTTATATAAATTGTCTGGGGATGTAGATATGGTAGACAGCCGAAAAAGTTTAAACATTTAAGTGACAATGAAATTGCTAGAAAACTGTGAGAAATTCATCAGCAACATCACGCGATTATTTGCCGTTTTACATGAAAGTTTGCCAACCAAAAAAGTATTTGATGTGAAGACTGGAGTCTCCACTAATTTTCTCTGTATCATAATGAGTGGCGATGCATAGAATTAATTAACTTCAAAACACGGACACCGGATGAATTCTAACAGGAAATGTCTGTAATAGTATATGCGAAAAAAATGCGCCAACTCTCGCAGACGAAGCAGAAAAGATCAATTAAAAAAAATTAAGAGCCTTGAATCAATTATTATAATTATTTCTACAAACATGTTTAATTGCTTTAAAACGCATTAGTTATAAATGGCTTCTTTAAAATCATTGAAAATATTTTACCTTTTTTCAAACAATTTTAGTAATGTTTTTTTATTTCCACTAAACTCATCAGTTAGATCTGTGATTATTATAGCAATATATTTTCAAAATAGCAATCAGACCAAATAGTACAAGAGATATTTATTAAAACTTACATCCTTGAAAATGGGCTTAAAATCCTGAAAAAAAAAAAGAAATACAAAAAAAATATTAGTTTAAATTAATTGCACTCACAAATTTAGTATTTGACATTTTTTTAAAATAAGGGACAGGCAGTGGCGTAACTGGGGGGGGGGGACAGGTGGCCAAAAGGTGTAGATCACTCGACCTGAGAGTCCCTGTTTCGATCTTAGATATGAGTCAATTTTTCCAGGTCCTGGTTAAAAGTTCCTCAAGTTCACCCAGCTTCATATGGATTGTCTATGTCAGAGGTTTTCAACCTGTGGTCCGCGGACCCCTGTGGTCCGCGGACCCCTGGGGGTCCGTGGGGAGCTTCAAAGGGGTCCGTGGGCAAGTCAAGGAAAGTAGTGATTTTTCTTGTATAGAGTATTGGTCAGTTTGGTTGATTGGTTAGCTTTTAGCTAAACAAAAAATACTAGCTACGTCAATGTTTCAGGCACAGACAACAATGTGTAGAATTGAAAACTTCGCTGGTATTTCCTTATATTTTCGTCTGAAGTCTGAACTAGGCTGCATACTACATGTACTTGTGCTGTGAGCTTTTGAGTCATGTCATCTTGGCAATATTTCTTACTTACTGAGCCTAGATCTAAATCTAAGCCTAGATTGGCCTAGAAATAATCTTAGACAAAAGTTTTTGATATCAAATTGCTAGTATACACTTAGCATGTTAATTTTAAATGACACCCACATATTGTTTTAGTTGGAAGTAGATTTTTTCATAATAGAGACTTTTCGCTAACACATCGATAAAATGGTGCGAAATTCTAGTGATGAACCTATTGTGTTGTTCTGTTGTTATTTGACGTTGCTTATGTGACAAATACTTTTTAAAATGTTGGTAAACAATTCAAAATATTTCATGAGATTTGTATTTGTTCTATTACAGTCGACGATTTAATTTTAAAATGTGACATCATTAGAATGTGAAATATTTTTTACAGCTAGTTAGTTACCTCCTTTAACCCTCCCTACTCTGAAACTTTGTCTCTAATTTTTTTCCCTGTAAGATCTGAGTCAACGGAACTAAACTGTTGTTGGTCATGTGTTTATCAATATGTGTATAAGTAAACTGTCCACGGCTAGTAGCATGGATACATTTGTGAAGAGGAAGACTGACTAGAAACTGGAAGATTTTGATGTTCAAGAAGCCAAAGACGAACGAAAAAGAAAACGGAAATCCAGAACATATATCATTCGGCTTCATTGCAATGGGGACCGATGTTGACCAACCTCTTTTTTTACATGTTTTGCCCATAACTTAGGCTAGGCCTACCGGTTAGGAGAATTTAAGTAAATTGCATCCGCAGACTTAAGACATATTCTGGCCCAACCTGAGGTACGAAAAGTTGAGGCCAAGGAGCCTTGGGCTATGGGGGTCCGCCACCCGAGCTTGGAATGTTTAAGGGGTCCGCAGCATAAAAAAGGTTGAAAACCTCTGGTCTACGTGACTTTTAGTTGGGGGAGTAAAGGCTGATGGGCGCTATGCTAATCACCCAATCCATTTATATGCATTGGTTACGGCAACAGATGAATTCTACACTTCATCTGTTTTGTAGGGTTAAGGGAATTTTACTTATTTACTTGCTACTACTTTTATAAATAGCATTGACTTATTAAAATCATAAAAAGTGTCCGGTGTTATATCACAGACTCTTTGAACCATCATACTTTCATGATATTTCGTCTGTTCATGTGTCTAAAATAAAGTTTATTATTTGGTTTTAAACATTAAAAAAATTATTGAATAATGCGTTATACTATTTAAAATGTTAAACTAAGATAAGCTGGTGTTCAAATATTCTATAACGCAACGCAAATGATGATCTAAAAAATTGAAGCATCACCACCTTTTGAACGTTAGGTTTATATAACAAAAGTTATGACTTCGCTCCACCTTAGTATATACCAGATATCAAAGTAAACCTATCTGCGGTGAAGATAATCTATTTGCAGCGGTAGATAACCAGTCAATACCGTAAAAAAATTTCATTATTGCAACAATAATACAGAATATACTGCAATATGATAGATGCTTCATAGAAATATTTGTAGCATTGTATATTGCAATCATGATCATATAACTATTATATAAACGAGTATTTTTTCCATTGAATTTTTTTTTTCCATGTATTATCTTCTAGCGATGAAATGCAGTTCGAGTGTAGACATCTGATCTCTTTTTCCCATCTATAAATCATCAGCAACTGTACCAATCATTTCAAGTTGCATTAGTTTCATGATGGTACAAAGTCAAGAGAACAAATCATTTCAAGAACTGTTGCATTAGTTCCAGGGCGGTACAAAGTCAAGTGAACAACAATTTCAAAAAGTTGTCATTAAACATTTTCATTTTTAAAATGTATATGTATTTTTATAAATCAATTTTGGTGTATTCAGTTTCTCATTGTATTAATTTTTCATAATTTATATATTGAATTTTTTAATGTCTTCCAAAAGGCAGTTTAAGTATTTTTCAATGTCTGACGTTTCTCTTGTTTAAATATTCAACATTAGATTCATTAACAATCCAATGCGCTTGCAATGAAGTAAAAAAAAACATAATTTCAAAACTATTTCTGTAAGTTATGTTTGTAGCAGAATATCCTTCTATGTACTGAAAACGTATTTTGTAACAAGAAACTTAGACCGAAAATGGACATGAAGACTTACATCAAAAGGGGCTTTTTATTACGCACCAGCAGTGGGGCCTTTGGTGAATGTCAAATGTGGGGGCGAGAGCAAAAACTTTAGGTTATAAGCCGCATCACACTATCTCCTATCAAGGGCCATCCCTGGGGGGCCGGGCCAAGGTTGGTCGACCTAGTTGGCATGCCCATAGGCCACTACTGCCTACTTATTAGACATTGAGTAGGAGGGCATGTGATGACACTTTCAGAGGATGAAGGAGTGTCATGAAACTCAATAAAGATGTCAAGAACAACAATCAAAGTGTTATTGTAATTATCTTAATTGTGTGCCCAGTGACATTGCAATAACAAGTCGGTATTGAAAATATCAATTTGAAATAATGTATGTACAAACCTCGTCAATGACTTGGTCCAATGGTCTCGATTCTTCCTCGTATTCCATGCTCTTTTTAAACTTTAAAATTTATTTTATTAAAACTGTGAGTCTAGCCGCTGAATTCTCTTGGACTGTAGAAATTAAATATACAATATATTCGTAGAAATTAAATGTACAATATATTCGTAAAATTGTCACTGACACAAGACAAATAATTGTTTTATTTCCTTTACTTTTTTAAAAAGAATCTATGCATAGCATAGATGGTTTATTCATGATCTATATAATACTGTTAATACACACCTATTGTTGTCTATAATACAGTTTATACACACTTTGTTTTGTCTATAATAAAGTTTATACACACTTCGTTTTGTCTATCTGCCTCAAATTGATATGATAAAAAGAAATTTTAAAACAGATTATGTTTTTAATCTCGGATCATTTTTATAACATTACATGAATATGATATGTATATCACATGAATATGATATGTATATTACTAGATCACAATCTCAGAGGCACCCATGACATTACGACTGAATGCTTGGGGGTATCACATGCAGGGTCTAGAGATTATCTGTGGGCTATAAATCATACAGAAATACTCCTTTTTGGCGAACCCACCCCCTTAACTAGTTAGTCTAAGGGCTCCATTGACTATCATGTGGTGGTGTCCCAATTAAATGTATGTAGGTCTATACTACTCTATACTACACATTGTATAATTATTGGGACCAATGGAAGGAATCATAAAAATATTTTTAACTTAATATACTTAAAATTAATGAATAAATTATAAAAAGTGTAAAAAATCACATTTATATAATATAGGTATATAACTCATATTTAGATATAACTACATAGCTCAATTGTTAAGTATTACAAGTGTGATAATTTATGACAAGCCACTGTGGACTGTATTACATGTAAACCAGAACTCAATTCTAAAACAGTTTTTAACATATGTATAATCAGAGAAGTTCTTATGTCTTTTGGGGGCCTAGGCAGAGATATCCAGACAATATGCCAAGCTCCTATTGGATTTGTTTTTAATACTGGAAGGTAACCCTTTGGCAGTGGGAAGGAGTTGGGGGGGGGGGGGCAAGGCAGTTTGCTTATCCGTAAGAATGTTTCTGAGTATTAAGAAAACCATTTAATATTATGCAACTCTTGATGGTGGGTGTGGGCCCAGTTTTTTGTTATGACCCGTTAAATAGAAGCGGTTATTATTAAATTATAACAATAGCATCAAATTCTGAAAGTTTCCGTTGAACAGAATGTATGATAGTGAGGAATGGTTATGTTTATTAGGTATATGACTAAAAAATTGTTTTCATTATTTTTTATTCCCCAGACTGCCACAAGTGGACATTTATCATATCTAAAATATCAATAACAACCCTCAAATGTTAAAAATGTTACCCTTCACACCCCGAGTAAATCGTATGTCATGCTTGCATTCAGTATTTTAACTGTAATTTTGTTCTTTGTTGCTCCATGCACCGTCAGCATTTATTTGGCAACTATTATACGCATAATTAGTATTTGTGTATTTACCGGATTGTCTCACAGCAGTTATGTCAAAAAATGCTTCAGCTTCCGAGAAGAACAAGAGAATGTGGTCTTTAAATCTAGTGCAGTTCCGAAAAGGCATTAAATCACGAGAGCATGGTACTGTTAACAGTCTTGATCAAATGAGAAAAATTCCAATGGATCTACATATCGTGAACAGATATAAAACATTAGCTTCTGATGTAAAAAGCAGAAAGACAGGATCAAATTGATTGCGGGTGAAGTAAACAGTTATGGAAAAAAAATGACATTGCCTTTTCAACAAGGTAAATCAACAGTTGAGAGAAAAATTTACAATGTTGTTAAGAGTTTGAAAGACATAATCGAAGACCTGGAAACTATGATTTCACAGCAATGTTTAATGTAACAGTTGAAAAAGGGGAGTGGTTGTGCCGAGAAGATAGAGAGTTCTATGCACTTCCGATTTCAACAAAAGGAAAAGTATGCTGTTGTACCTTATAAGATGATTCACAAAAGACTCCCCCAAGAAAAATAAAATTACTTAAAGAGTCAAAGAAAGCTTTACTGAAAAATTGAACATTAAATTTCTTTTATCTAATACACAATAGAAATTTGCATTGTAACATTGTAACAATTATCAATATTATTCTTATGTCACTTTTATTTGTAATGGTGAAACTTTTATCGAAAAATTTGAAATTTTTATGTTCTAAAAATATTTGGGTCGATTGGAGGTTGAACTTTTTTTATGCAAAGCAAAAATTACCCACCAAATATGATATGGGGATATAGGTTTATATTTTAGTTATACCCCTAATGTTTATATAACTACAGGAAGCAGGTCCTTTATTTTGTTATATATTGTAATAACGACAGGATTCATTATTATTATTATTATTATGTTACAAAATATGTCAACGGCTCATAATTAATCTAAGTGTACATAGTTTATGATTGGATAAGTAGGCCAGGAGTTTTAGCAACCTACCCAGAATAAATTCTTTACAATGGTTTAAATGCAGAATCTGACATATATATATATATATATATATATATATATATATATATATATATATATATATATATATATATATATGAAGATTAACTGGTATGAATGACACCCAATGAAACTCATTGGAATTTTTTCTACAGCATTGCAAAAATTGCACGAATTACGCGTAACTTTCTACTATTCACGGTTCTGTAAGTGTTAATAACCTTGGTAAATCTGAAGTAGGCCTAATCCACGTCAAACTGTCAGCAAACGTGCTTCAGATTATGTTATATAAGTATTTAAAATGAAAGGACAAATAAAGTGTAACCAATATGACCTGCTTCCAGTGGGCAACCAGGAGGGGGGCAGGGGGGGGGCTTGAGCAAAATCATCAAATACATAATTTACTATATAAAGTTACAAATAAGACTGTCAAACTGTCTTTTTTCAACATGTGAGCCCCCCCCCCCCAGCATTTTTTGATGGTTGCGCCACTGCCTGCTTCCATTAATAGACCTACGTTTTAACCGTATTGGCGAAGCATTAGCTTCATAAAAGTAATACATACATTTTTATGTTTGTTGCATTATATTAAAACTACTTCATAAAACAAACCATAAATAATACAACACTCTGAACTGATGTGAGTAGCAGCCCCGTAGCGTGAAAATTCTACAGCAGGGGCCAGGCATAAGCAGGGGGGCCGGCCCCCCTGCCCCCCCCCGCACGCTACGGGCCTGGTGAGTAGTATGGCTTTCAGACTCCGGGTGGGGCAGGCATCAATCCGCTGGTGAAACTGGCAGTTGCTTCCACCCCGTGCCATAATCACAGTGTTCACATGCTGGTGTACACCTCTTCCTCAAATGCCCAAGGTATGAAGAATTCCAAGCATTCATCATCAATTATTTCTTCATCTTTTACATCCAGCATCTCATTATCATGTAACTCTTCATCGTCAATCATTTCCACAACATTAACCAGCTCCTTGGCATTCAAACATGACTCTCCATTACAATTTTTGAAGGCTGTTATGCATGACACACCATACTCAAAGCAGCGACACAAACGTGTCCCATACAGTTTCCTGGATCCGGAAGTACATTTGCAGCAAACCACCTTCAGAACATCTGGTGGAGCCACATCTAAGTCAGTGGCAATATGGATGTACTTTTCCCCATGAAGCTTCCATCCCCATTCTGTGTGATTCAGTATTGCTTAACAACATCAAGATATGTTCCACCTTCCAGCCTCTGAACAGCACGGAGTAAGTAACCACCGTCTACAACATGAATCGAACTGCTTGGTTTCAATGATGGTTCTACACCCTTGCAGATTTCTTTACCGAGCTGTGATTTATCAACTTTCCGAATGTAGTTATCTTTGAAAAGAGAAGTAGGAAGTGTTGACAGCTCATAGCTGAAATATTTCTCCATATCAGGTGATCTTTGCATTATGACCAGAAGCCTATTACATAGAACTGTGGGATCAACACCTGTCAAAGCTTTCTTGGAAGTTGATGAAGAAGCATTGTTTACTTGTGCTAATGTTCTTATTTGACATTTTCTTTTAAGGACAACATCTTGCCGCTCATGTTCTGAACAATATCAGCGCCAACTTCTTCAGCATTGTCGCAGTTTATATTATCAGATTCAGATGCTGCAATACCTGATGGTATGCTGTGGAGTCTTGTGTCAGAAGTATCAAATTGATTATGTGACTTCAAGAATTCGAGAACTTTTGTGAGATCGTCATTATCTCTATTGATCCTGGACTACCCCTCTTCCGGATGCTGAACTGCATCATGGCAGTAGTCAATATCAGCAAACTGCGCTAAAGAAGCCCTTACAGCTGCAGTCCTATGAATTGTGGAAGTCCATGTGGTGCGTACACTTTCAGTCAATCCTCTTCCATGAGTTATTCCTCCCTTACCTTTAATGGCCCGCATCATTGCCTGCTCTATGGTAAGGTCAACTGACAGTCCGGCCCACTAATCTACTACTACGCCGTCCAACATGTGATCCTGACATGAGCTGCTTGTGTAGATCTGGATGTGAGTTAGGTAAGTCCATCATCATCTCCAGGTAGAGACGAGCACACTTGGCATAATTGTTGTGACCAGATGCTGCGAAGAGATTCACCATTATCCTGATACTGACAAGATGTAGCTGATAGTTGCCCATTAGTTCTGCCCGCAGCAGAAGCTTTAATGTGGCAATGTAATACATATACAGAAGCCAAAGGTTTTTACTATATAAGCTATAGTAATAGTTATGTCATTTTCAGGGCCCCAATCTACACCTTATACGTAGCTATACGAGATAAAGGGCCCTAGGGGCCCCAAGAGTAGCTATCCCCCTAACATAAATTTGGTTTAAATAATTTTGGTAATGTCTTTTAAGTGCTGGGCTTCAGTGTTTTTGAAGTTACCGTCTTATCTTTCAGTATTTTTTAATAATCTTGTAGTTGGCAGCTGCCTTTTTTTGTTAACATGGCTGGCAGTATTTTATATAAAATATAGAGGACCTTTTTTTTTACAAATTTATTTAATGCATTTAAACACAATTTAGGTATTCAAAACAAGGGTGTCATTAATCCTCGTTATGTTAACTAACTATTTATTACCAAATAATTTCACAAAACGCTTGTAAGACATTAATTCTAGGTACGTAATGTAATATTTATTCAACTCCTGGCCTAAAGACGGAATGACTACATGTTTTGTTAAAGGGGGGGGGGGGGTTGGACTTTAAAAAGATGAGATTTCTAGCTTTTTATTTTCGATTCTATTGGAGCAAATTAATGTGAAATTTAAAGAATTATGTAGGATAGACATACACAAAGAAAAAACATGTTTTCCACCATCATTTTAAAAACTTTTATTCATTTACCGAATAACATTTTTCCCTTTCATGAACATATTGTTTTATAGATTTTCTGAAAATGAAAAAAATTATTGTATAAAACGTCGGTAATTTTCTGTTTTATTTTGAAGTCCAGATTTCTAAAAATATTTTTTTTTAATTTCTTGGAAGACTAAATGAGAGAGGCCAATCGCTCACAAATAAAGATGAGTGTAATATTAACATTTAAAACTTTACACGGGAATATTAAGAACAGTGTTTTTTGAATTCACACTCCACAAAATATATACGATTTAAAATAGACATAGAAATTTCGAAAGTCTTACCTAAAATAAAGTCCATCAACTATTTAAACCTGACTACCATTTTCTTGCAAACTTCCTGTTATACTTTTAAAGTCTAAAGTCTCTCTATACATACCACGTCTTACAAAAGGATACGTGAATAAATAAATATTAGTCTCATTTGGCAGTAACTCTTACCTTATGGACCATGATAAAACTACAACAGATCCAACGACGTGGAATAACATTATAAATTGTGGTCTAGATAGCAAATGTCAAACTCACCTAGCGTCACTAAAGTCAAATTCAAAACTTTTCAAATATTTTTTTTTATGTTTCTAATGTTTCTCCACCCCTTTCCAGTCCTAATTTTTATTTCTATAACCAGCCCCCCCTCCTCCCCCCGACCTTCTCACACAATAAACTAAGAAGTAAATAAATAACACAAACATGGTGAACATAATTTATTCTTCATTGTTCACCTGTACAACTGGGGCATTTTGATCATGTTGTGTTTTAACTGATGAGAAACTTATGTATGGTGCTTTGTGGCAATGTCAAAAACTAAGAGAATTAAGCCAAGTATCTGCCCTGCTTGGTGGTTGGTCGTTGCTTGGTGAAGTCCAGTGAATTGTAGTAATTTGTTGTAGTCCAATGGATGTTCGTTGCTTGATAAATTTTATTGGTCGACAAATGTTAACCCCTGACCCTTAAATATTTTCATTGCTTCGACAGTGCTCCCTCCCTTTTTGTCGCTTTACATACATCTTATTAACGTCAGTTGAGTATTCATTGTTACCCCGATGAGGGTAATTGACCACAGTTGTCCGACATATTGTTTAGTCTATAGGCTGTTAACAAAGAACTAAGTGTTGTGTAAGGACAGTGAAAGTAGATTAGATAGATAGATAGATAGATAGATAGATAGATAGATAGATAGATAGATAGATAGATAGATAGATAGATAGATAGATAGATAGATAGATAGATAGATAGATAGATAGATAGATAGATAGATAGATAGATAGATAGATAGATAGATAGATAGATAGATAGATAGATAGATAGATAGATAGATAGATAGATAGATAGATAGATAGATAGATAGATAGATAGATAGATAGATAGATAGATAGATAGATAGACAAACGAATTGTAAGGACAGTGAAAGAAGTAAGGACTGATGCTTAATACCAGCAGCGTTTAGAGTTAGATATAATGTAATTAAACAGGGAGGAAGATGAAAGAGGGGAGAGAGAAGGGGACACTTTTGGTCAGTTTTAGAGACAATGTTAAATACAGGGCACGACAGCGATTGTAGTTTATGTTAAGTTTGAGGAAAGCAGCTAATGATGAATAAACGAAGGAGTTAGAAGTGTGTGGTTTTTTTTTTTCGATGAATTGATATTGTAAAGCTATATTGTTGATGTAAGTGCTTATAAGTGAAAGTGAATGTTTATATTAGACCAAATTGACTTTTTTCGTATTTTATTAGAGATATTTGTGAGACAGTGAGTTGTGAGAGATGAAATAAAATAATAAGACCACTCGCCATCCCTGACATGTTGCTCGGTAGTATTTATGAGGTAAACATTACTTAGATTTAACCAGAGATTAGATGAGCGGTAAACATTATTTAGATTTAAACAGATACTAGTTGAACGGTTAATATTACTTAGATTTAAGTAGAGACTAGTTGAACGGTAAACATTACTTAGATTTAACCAGAGACTAGTGAACGGTAAACATTACTTAGATTTAACCAGAGACTAGTTGAACTGTTATCATTACTTAGATTTAACCAGGGGCTAGTTGAACGGTTAGCATTACTTAGATTTATCCAGAGACTAGTGAACTGTAATCATTACTTAGATTTTACCAGAGACTAGTTGAACGGTTAGCATTACTTAGATTTAACCAGAGACTAGTTGAATGGTAAACATTACTTAGATTTAACCAGAGACTAGTTGAACGGTTAACATTACTTAGATTTAACCAGAGACTAGTTGAACGGTTAACATTACTTAGATTTAACCAGAGACTAGTGAACTGTAATCATTACTTAGATTTAACCGGAGACTAGTTGAACGGTTAGTATTACTTAGATTTAACCAGAGACAATTGAACGGGAAACGCATTGGCCGTGCTTCTAAGACTCTAATCTCTGTATACATGTACTTGTATTTTTATTTCCAAAGGTCTCTCTGTTTTTTAAAGGGGGGGGCAATTTTGTCATTTGTTTACTGGGTCTGCAACTGTCATCAAACCCTTTTCTGATTACACCCAGGTTTAGACAAAAGACATTGTGGATATCCATAATATGTAACCGCTTATTAGAAGTAATTGTAAAGACGGAACACACTGCACAAGAGAAGACATTGAGTTGAGGATAAAGTAAACTGGAGCCACAATACACTTTACCTTTGGGGTGGGGAGAGGGGGAGCTACATATGTGTAGCCTATTATTAATGTTGTGAGTAGACAGCCATGTCAGTTATGTGGATCAATTGTATAAGAATAACGCAGTGGCGTCTTTGTGTGCAGTACAACACCTGTCGCCTCATTTGCATAACCCGATATAAAAAAAAACTGGGTGTAAATGAAAACACAGACTACATTCAATTGTTATTTCTTGGTATCTTGCGATTGTATTTATGTTCATTATTAATGAACATGTGTGTCTATAGGAAGAAAACAACAACGTTATATGAAGTTGTGCATGAGTCTATTCTCCACAAACCACACCCCTTCCCTTCCAACAAGACATGACACCTATCAGATGTCCGAAATAAAATTGATTCACGTTTAATTAAAAAAGTAACACTTGAAACACTTAATATTCAAAGTGACCTATCTATATATTTAATAAGGAAAAGCTAGGAGAAATTCAGCTCGACTGTCGACTTGAAGGTACCTGGTTCAATCTCTGGTGAGGACCAAGGAAATTGTTCATGTCATGGTTCACGTACCCCGCCCATATCTCCCGTGGTGCCTCCATGGCCATTGCACTATCGGCTATGGTGGGGATGAAAGAAGGGCACCATAAAAACCGTCCCATTAGTGGTCTATTAGGATCTAAGAGATTTCATCTCATCCTTACAGGGACTCCACACACACCTATATAGCTATTAAAAATGTTGCTGATTCTTTAAAATGTATAACACAACATTTAGAGAATTAACAAGAGGGTCTGTAAAACTATTTTCCTTAATAAAACAAAACTATTGAATTGATAAGATATATGTTCAACGTTAATTCAGTATCAATGGCAGAAGGTTTGTCCCTTGTGTAGGAAGAGCATTTGTTGGAAATAGTTTCAAGCGTATTCTTTCAATAATAAACATAAGGAGTGTACCTTTAACATCATTCTGGTAGCAAATTCAACAGACAAAGTCCTGAAATCCATCTTGACTTTCACAACTATCAATGTGAAGTTGCTATTTCAGTATATGTAGACATTAAGTAAAAAAAAAAAAAAGGAGCATGCTTTAGAATCTGGAACCGCATCTAAAATTGAAAATAGCAACCAGGAAATCGAATTATGAAGAACTGTCGTCTCCACATAAAAAATTGCATCTATCTCATTAATTATTGTAAATTGTTATTTATACTAAAACTGTTATTGCTATTATTTTATTATGACTATTGTAAGTTTGTTAATGTACTTAGTATTTCGAAATGAAAGAAGGGAGTACATGGATGTGAAAAGTTTGGGAAACACAGTTCCACAGTTTGAACTCTAAAAATAGTATTAAATGTATACCACAGTAAATATGTCCCATACATTTATAAGTAGAACCAACATTTCCTCAGTATGTCTATATGAGGAGTTCAACAGGAGGCATACAAACAAATGATTGTCACAATCCACAATAGCTGTTTCCCCATTTGACAACGATAGTATTTAGAACATGGCATATCCAGCAAGGTAAACCCCTGTTGTGTTCTTTAAAAACGTTCATTTGATTTGTTGTTTTTAATCTGTATAATGATAAACATGGAACTAATCATGTTTGTTACGAGTGAGATAATAAATATTTATAGAGAAAGATAACGAGAGTTTCAAATAGATTTAGTATCTGGACTTTTGAGCTTAGCTATCAACGAAAGCTAGTGAAAGACTGGGTGGATTTAAGCCAATTATATCTCCATAGTTATGAATACATAGTACTTATGACTATGGGCGTCGCTAGGAATTTTTCCCAGGGGGGCTAATAACAACTTTATGACATTTTTTCAAAATGTGGGGGGCATTGCCCCCCCATGAATACGCCCATGCTTATGACGTAGGCATGGTGGTGTAACAAGCTTCATCGTAATCCGGGTCTGAAAAGACTCCCCCACCCACTTCCAGTCCCTACCCGTTAATCATATTGGTAAATAAATCACATGCAATGATAGTTTATGTATGTAATAAGCACATACATGTAAAATATTAAGAATTTTTTTTCATGGGGATTTGTATGCCTTGCTCATTCTGTCTAAAACTATCGATGCAATATGTACACATTTTTTTTTCATCAGTCTAACCGTGTATCAATGTCATCCAGTCAACAATTCATTCAAGTATACTCTGCACCATACCTTGTTACATGAGTAGGAACATAACTTGATTCCGAATTGTAGAAAGTTTTGAATTCATACGCCATATTGTCTGTGCTTTACGGCATCTTTAGATATTTAGGGCATACATGCATGTGTGTATTTTATATTGTTGAAAGGTCACTCATTCATTATACACATATAAAACGTCTATCTCTAATATCATAACCAGATCCTTACTATGTTCTAACATTCTCAAGGCCAAAGATATTACCCCCAACCACGCCCACTGGAATCATAGAACACTGGTACAGATTGTCAGTTACCCCCAACCACGCCCACTGGAATCACAGAACACTGGTACAGATTGTCAGTTACCCCCAACCACGCCCACTGGAATCACAGAACACTGGTACAGATTGTCAGTTACCCCCAACCACGCCCACTGGAATCACAGAACACTGGTACAGATTGTCAGTTACCCAACCCCCCACTGGAATCACAGAACACTGGTACAGATTGTCAGTTACCCCCAACCACGCCCACTGGAATCATAGAACACTGGTACAGATTGTCAGTTACCCCCCCACCCCACTGGAATCACAGAACACTGGTACAGATTGTCAGTTACCCCCCCCCCCACTGGAATCACAGAACACTGGTACAGATTGTCAGTTACCCCCAAACACGCCCACTGGAATCACAGAACACTGGTACAGATTGTCAGTTACCCCCAACCACGCCCACTGGAATCACAGAACACTGGTACAGATTGTCAGTTACCCCCCACCCCACTGGAATCACAGAACACTGTTACAGATTGTCAGTTACCCCAACCACGCCCACTGGAATCATAGAACACTGGTACAGATTGTCAGTTACCCCCAACCACGCCCACCGGAATCACAGAACACTGGTACAGATTGTCAGTTACCCCTAACCACGCCCACTTGTATCAGAGAACACTGGTACAGATTGTCAGTTAAATATCCAAACAAAGACAAAAATCCGATGAAACATTAACGTTTAATAATTGCATATGGTATATACCTGTACAGTGAACACATTCATTTTATAAGCTTCTTACCCCCAGCCTAGGAATACATCATACATTGTCTTCAATATCTATATTAGCCTAACAATCTGCTCGCTAAGGTATTCACATTTATTCACTCATTAAATAGGCTTAGTGGTTTCCTCACTAAAGCATCCCCTGCCATCTGGACTGAACTGTATCAGTTTTTATCCATTTTTATCCAAGCATATTGATTTGTCTTTATATTGCACTACATAAGTAAATTGATCAGTTTACTATAGCCAAACTACTAATCACTAATACTCTTTTGTCTTATAAGGATGTATGCCATCCTGATGTAATAATATAGATAGAGCTCAAGGTCATCAGCTAAACTACTGATCATGTATCAATTATACATCATTATACTATGTTACTTCCTGGGTTATCAACTATACATCATTATACTATGTTACTTCCTGGGTTATCAACTATACATCATTATACTATGTTACTTCCTGGGCTATCAACTATACATCATTATACTATGTTACTTCCTGGGTTATCAACTATACATCATTATACTATGTTACTTCCTGGGTTATTAAGGACCCACCAACTATACTACTGTTGTCTGTAATAATCTAGTCTATAGAACTGATTTATGCTGGTGTCACTTCTAGTACTGTTGTCTGTAATAATCTAGTCTATACAACTGATTTATGCTGGTGTCACTTCTAGTACTGTTGTCTGTAATAATCTAGTCTATAGAACTGATTTATGCTGGTGTCACTTCTAGTACTGTTGTCTGTAATAATCTAGTCTATAGAACTGATTTATGCTGGTCTCACTTCTAGTACTGTTGTCTGTAATAATCTAGTCTATAGAACTGATTTATGCTGGTGTCACTTCTAGTACTGTTGTCTGTAATAATCAAGTCTATACAACTGATTTATGCTGGTGTCACTTCTAGTACTGTTGTCTGTACTATTTATAATTTATTCATCTTTCAGTTCAGTTCACCCTGTGAGAATAATTCCTAGTCTACACAATTGAAAAAAAATGTAAATCTTTATAGTTGTCTTTGCTGTCTCCAAATAAACATTCAAATGTATCATTGTCCATATCATGTGCTGGGAAAGACATTTTGTACAGTCAATACAATAATACTATTAATAATAGTACATTAAACAATGAATGCAAAAAAAAATAAAACATGACATAGTAAACCACAAAGTTTGAAACAAAATATATTCTCCCTTGTTACAAAAAATTAATGATGACAAGATAATTCAAGGTAATAATGCTACATTTAGAACAATATATCAGTAACAGGCTCTGTCATAACCACATTCAGTTATAGGCTCTGTCATTTATATGTTCAGTGTACATGATGAAGTGTGAAATATTTTACAACTAGAAAGAACTCTTGAAGCTTTCATTTCATATGTTTTCAGCTGACACTAATTATTCAGCAAATCCAGTGGTTCTAACGGTGTACGTGAGGGTCCACTGATGGGTTGCAGACAAACTTCAGTTCAGTTAATTTATAATTTAAGGATCAAGAATATATATAGTGCATACAGGCGGCCCTCAACTTTCGCACATACTTAATTTATCGATGCGTGTTTCAGTAATTTCAGGTGTTTTCTTAACAAACCTATCAAGAGTTAATTGAATACCACCCCTTTACTTTTTTTCTTGATACAGAGTTCTATAGCATGCTAAATCTTTCTCAATCGCTCTACGTACTTGAGATATGAGTTCTCCATTGTTGTCACATTCTCCCATTATAGCGATAAATTTCTCAAGAAGCATGAAGGCTTTGTTCATATTTTTGATTGTCAAAATCTTGTTGGTTTTATCAGCTTCTCCTTGCTCACTTTCAAAATGGCGATCCTAACATTACAAAAACAATTGCTTCGGGAACAACAAGGGCGGAGAAAGACCTGCTATAGACCGGAAATTCCGTAGATCAGGTATAAGGAAACAGTCAGAAATTATTGAAAGTGCTTCACTAGTGCTTTTATAAAAAGATATATTTTTTTTAAATGTTCGAAATAGCGAATTGTGCAAAAGTAAAATGTCCGAAAGTCGTGAGCCGCCTGTAATTACAACTCAATTTCTCAATATGCTACAAAACTTGCAGTTTGTAAATATGCAAAGTAAAAGAGAAAATTGACATATAATTAGCAACAATTTGCTGTTATAATAGATTTCTTTCAAAGGTGTGTCCAGAAAATATAAGACTTTTAAAATGGGTACTAAAAGCCAAAATGTTATCATGATCAAACGTTTTTTTTAAAATGTACATAAAATATTCAAACCAACAAGAGAAAAAAAATTAAAATGATAAAATGTGGCCAAAAAATCACAGTTATGAGCTATGGGAAAGTTATTAATAGGAATATTTAAATAATAACAAGATCAAAGAAATATTCAGTAATTAAATGACAATATTGAGACAACAGCAGAGTCCTGAGTGAACAAAATACCAAAAAATAGACTTTGCATTCATACACAATAAGTTATCATGTTGATGATTTGCTGTAAAGAAAAATTATCATTTTTAGAACAACTAGAGATTCAAAAATTATTTTTCTTTTAAAAAACAAAAGGAAAAATTATGGTCGGTGTAAGTACAGTAGAGGGGAAGTCTTCTGAGAACATAATCTTGTAAATGTGAAGTCTGGATGTATGCATACTGTTAAACATTTAATGAACATGATTTAAAAAAATGTAATGGTCTAAAAGTGCATTATGTATTAATAATGAAAAACCTGTCTATACAACTTGTAATTTAGATGGAACCATGGACATTTTGCAACAAAATTTCTTCACATTCTGATTTACATCAGCATTAATTTTTCTTTATTCTTTACTTTCCAAATTAAACTATTTCCCTTTTATTTTAAATAAAATAATAAAAATAACAAATGTAATGAAAAACTTTAATTTTAATAGCACATTTATTAAAAATCTAAAAAAGATTTTAACACTTATAAAGAATGATAATGTACCATCACCTTTCATTTGAAATACAACAAATATCAGAACCTTTCATGTAAACCATGAACTTCCCAATGTTTGCTTAACAAAGTGCCAGAATTATCCTGTATGTAGAGAAGTAACTCAAATAATTTAAAGTGCCTGAATTATCCTATATGTAGAGAAGTAACTCAAATAATTGAAATACAATGAACAAAAAAAAGCATACTTTTTCTGTGCTGATAAATTTGAGTTATTTTTTTCTGAGAAAAAAAAAAATTAATTTGATACTGACATGAACGTAATCATTTATAATAAGACTTTGTAACAAGCATTTTTCTTTTGTTAAAACAGAAAAGGAAGTTCGTTCATTTTGCATTTTAATATCTGGTTTAATAATGTATTTAAACATTTTATGGTCCAAATCAGAGTTCAATATAAGTTTTTGGAGACCTAAAGACCAAGCTTATTTTAAAAAATCCATCTTGTGGCTCATGTGACAGTTAAAAATTGTACATAATTTCTTCTGTATATAATTTTGTAATAAATAAACTGTTTCCTTGTATGAAAACCCATTAAGGATTAAAAAAAATGAATGAATATAGAAGATAGATCACTCCTTTAGTCTCTACTTATTCCACTTCATTCTCTGCTTGCAAGAGTTGGACGTAAGAATATTCTTGAGAAAACTTCCGTCTATTTTTAAAATGACGTCTGCCATGCAAGGTTTCTAGTCATTTATTATTGATGTTGAATTCTGGTTTGCTGAGCGATTCTCTGTAAAAAAAAAATTTCAACATAATTATTTCTTTAACAAGTTTTCATAATAAAAAGTTTATTTCTAAACATAGTATAAGAAATTAAGTGGAAAAAATAATTCCACTTTAATTCACAAGCACTAACTGTTGGTATTTTGAAAACATTACAAAAACAAGCTAAATGGAATTTTAACCACAGTAAAAATAAATGCACTGGTTCAGGGGAAAATTAGACACACCCTGAAAATTTATAACATTTGAGGAGTGAGTTTAAATTTTGGTAAAAAGTCAGGTGGTGTCAAAGAAATGCCTGTAACTTTCAAACTAATAAAGATATTGTCAGTGATGGCATTGGTATATTTGTATTATTTCCCATAAAAAACATAAAAGCTCACAACACTTCCATTTAATCAATTAAAATCACTTTATTGAAATATCTATAACATTAATTATCCTTTTAGTGAATATAAAATGATAAAAATCATGTCTACACTATTGAGTTACAACTTAATAACTTTACCAATTATCATTTCCTCAAACACAATAACATTTCTAACTAATTTCTTTGTTTTATTCCATTTCACAACCTCCTTCATATTTAACAAAACTACATTACCCCCCCCCCCCACTATGTGCCCTGTATCTAAACTGTCTTTTTCTTCTCAACTACATTGCCCCCCCCACTATGTGCCCTGTATCTAAACTGTCTTTTTCTTCTCCCTCCTTCACCCCCCTCTACAAACTGCCAGTATTTAGCATCAGTCCTGACCTACTTTCACTGTCCTGACAGATACTGATTTAAAAGTGTACAATTATAAAAAAGAAATGAATTATCTTTCTATCTGGAAAAGACTTTAAGTTATAAATTTGATATAAAAAAGTTATTAATCAGTAAAGTACATTTTTTTTTTCAATCTGTAATTTTTGAACCCTTATTTTCTAAGGAAATCTTTCCAGGAGGAAATAACAATAGCCTTTGGATATAGCATGATAACAAAATGAGCATTTAATTTACTATACAACTGTTACGTGGTAGGAAGGACCTATGCCAAATCGTTGCCACGAACAGGTCATTCGTTGTCTTGGAGTATGAGAGAGTTTTATGCAAGTGGTCTGATGACAATATTTGTATTTCACAGCTCACGTTCAGTCTCAGCTAATAAGTCAACAATACCGGTTCCTTTGCTGATAAACAAGTTTATTCTGTATAGATATTAAACGCCAGTTCTCACATACAGCACTTCAGCTTACGCGCCGCTCTTTTGCTCCTGCTCTCACTCTGCTCTCTAGTTCTCACTGTCTAGTTTTCCATCTTTCTCCTGTCTGTCTTAAATACAAAATCGTCCAGCTTTTATACAGCAAACGATTGGCTTGGCATCAGTGATTTATCACCCCTAACCACGGCTAGCCCAACTAACACTACCCTTGGGGTAATTTACGTGATGGGAAAGAGATTGACATCTAAACAGGGGATCTATAAAACTTTCTTTCTAAGCATTCCCCCCTGAGTAAATTCTACCGTAACGGCCTTCCTAAATAGATCTAGCATCACCTACAATTTGCTGACCAGCCCACTGACAATGAAACTTCATCCCACGTATTATGGTCATTCTTCTATAGGTATTTGTTTCCATGAGTCCCCAGTGCTTGGTATCCGGACAAAACCCCCAGCGGACAAACCCCCCACTGGACCTCTCCCCTATTTTTATTAAAAATCTATTATTTGGCCCTCATTTTTATTAAAAAATGTAATATATAATATATGGATGAAAATATATATAAAAATATGTATTTTTAAGGGAATTGTTTTTCAAAGTACCCAGATATGCTGCATTAGCCCGTCAAGTCACAGTGGTCATAAGTCAATCTCTTGTTTACTTTACATCAACAGGCAGCATATCTTACAAGGTAAATAAAACAAAATTAAAGGTTTTAGCCCCAGGCTTTGTTCTACCTTTTAATTCTCGAGTCATGCACACATTTTATAGCAGACGGTAAAACAAACAGCATAAGACCCACAGTGGTCGAAAGTCAATCCTTTATTTACATAAAACAGCATAGAACATGCCTGATGATAGACTGTGTTGATAGACATGATATGTCTTATATGGACAAACTTTTTTCTTAGCAATGGTCAACTTCGTATATATAGAAGTATTAATAATATTGACTTATATTCCATCTTAATATTTTGGGGGTTTTGTCCACTGGGGTATATGTCCGCTGGGGGTTTTGTCCGCTGGGAGTTTTGTCCTACACTCCCAGTGCCCAACTGTTGCTTCCCTTCCTAGGGAACTGACATGGTAACATGTCGCTTAAGTGATTCTGGTCACTATGACACAACCACTTCCCGTGCTGACCCCCCCCCCCCTAATTTTTGTTCCTGAAACCTGTAAACTATTGTGCTTAAAAAACCTACTTCGTAACAACATGATAGTTTGATACAGTTAAGATTTGAAAATATGGAGGATCTGAGTGCATGCCTCTATTTATTTAAAACTATAAATAAAATAATATGATCTTATTTCCCACATGTACGAAATTTAATGCTCTTTCTATTGATGTGTTTTATGTATGTTGACTTTATAAACAGAGGATAAAAATGTATAACTCAATATAATTTAGGCTGTGGCTATTAGCATACCTGTGTGCCTTTGCTATTCGCACACATGCGTACCTTCGCTATTATTGGTATACGTGTGCATCTCCTTTATTTGCATACATGCATGTCCCCGCAATTTACACATTTGTAGTGTACATTATTTGTACATACTAAGTGCTGTATATTGAATTATTTGTGCTTGGAATGTGTTATCTTTCTCACCTTAGATAGTTCCAACAATTGTATGTTTCTATTGTAAAATTTCCATAGTATGTTGCCTTTTCTCAATTTTGAGGGCCCTTGTTTGAAGAGTAAAAGATCACTTGTCAGGGATCCCAATTATTTAACAGTAGGGGGTTGGTCAGAGAGGACCCCAGTTTTTTAAAAGATCATTAAGGGCAGGATGGTCTATCACCGATTAGGTTTGGGTGACTGGGTCCCTTAGTATATGTCTGAAGAGGTGCATGCATAAAGAGCCATTAAAGCCACCTAGTTTTATTTTGAACAGCTCTATCAACACAAATCTTTTTTTAAGTGAAATTTTTATTTAAAAATTAAGTTTTTAAATTAATATAAAAAAAAAACCCAGTGAAATAAATAAACATTGCCAAATTACAAATACTGGCAACACACAACATGATAATGTAAAGTAAATTATTAACCCTTTCCCTTCTTTTTTGTTTTTAATTCATATGTACGTAACACATAAAAATTAGAAGGAATGAAATATGAAAAAAGAAAGATGCTGCGACACTGGTCAAGTGCACAAACCACCTAGTTACTCAGTCTTGAGAGTATGTGTGTTTTTTCGAATTAACTACATACTTACCAAAAAAGCACTTTATTTGGCTGATCTTAAATGCATTTTGATTGGCTGATGTACGAATAGCCAAAACTTTGCAGTTACACTATATGCACACATGTGTGAATAGCCACTCCCTATAATTTAACCATCCCGTTGGTTATGCAACTATCCAGTCTTACATGTTTCAAACTAAAACCTACCAAATAATGATAAAAGATGCCTAAATATTTAAGCATTATATAAATTTATCTTCATTTCTCTCCATATCAGTTATACTATCTTCAAAATTTTTCTAAAAATGTTTAAGTTGTGAAATTTAGAAATAGGTCACCATATTGGTACATAAATAAAATCGTAATATTTAAGATATTTTTTAAAAAATTAAGTAATCCAAGTTATACTAATAAAACCAAACATAACAGTGGCATAAAATGGTTATCAAATTTAAAATGTAGCTCATCACATCATCAAAAGAATGTCATCATAATTAATGTAATCCATTATGAAATAAATAGTCATGTCTTTATGACTACCACAAATATATCACTTTCACAAAGACAAACTTTACTAAGTGATGTTGTAAATCTTCTGAAGATTATCAAAAAAATTTACTTTGCTGAAAATCTACAAAAAGTCTTGTTATTGCACTAATTAAATTTAAACAGGGAAGAATTAATCAGCTGTGTTTTGTTTTGACTAGCTGATAACGCTAACAGTGTCATTATTACTCCCTTCATGTTAAATATGTTATAAACAAGCAATTTAAGTCTTTTCCGTTTCGGACAAAGGACATTTTAGAACATTTTCGTGTATACAGATAAATAGAGAGGGAAGTAATCATGTTGAATAACTGTTACAAAAATAAATAATGATTACGCCCCTTTGATTAGCTTTTATTATTTATATTTAAATATAAGCAAAAACGGTACTTAAAACGCCCCTTTTTTCGGCCCTCAGAGGTCAGATCGCGAAATGGACTTTTGATGTACATCTGGCAGGCCAAGACCTACAAAATGATATATACTTCATGGGTCTAGGACTTATGGTTGCTTAGATATAAGGCGCTCCTTTGTTAATATAGCTTATATAGTAAAAAATGGTACTTAATACGCCCCCTTTTTTGGCCCTCAGAGGTCAGATCGCGAAATGGACCAAAGTGTTTTCTTGGCAGGCCAAGACCTACAAAATGATGTATACATCATGGGTCTAGGACTTATGGTTGTTGAGATCTAGGGTGATGACAGACAGACAGACAGACAGACAAAACGGGGACAATAGAGCATTTTTTTTCGAAAATGCTCTAAAAAGAACATCTAGAAATCATGCATCTTTATGTAGAAATGAATTCTGTACAATAAAATATTGGTTTCTTCAAGATATCTTTGGAATAAGGTATAGGTATCTGTTACTGAAGTGAAATGTCAAATATCTGCATCCATAGTTGAATGCTTAGTGAATGCTTTTAAAAGTCCACATTCAGATTGAGCAGGTCAATATAATTATTTTGTATTTAATTCAAAAACTGGTGGTAAAAATATTATAAGATGCATATACTTTACCCATTCTGTGAGTTCCAATTAAACAGCAAATATCCTACAGCTGATCCAATGATAATTGAAGCACACAGCCATGTATTAAGTGTCATAAAAATAACCATCAGGGTAAACATCATCACCAACTCAGCAGTATGTAAGAATGTTTTGATAACATTATAGAAAATAAGTTTTATTTTAAGACATCTGAAATGGAATTTTTTTTCAATTTAACAGCTTTCTGAAAAATACAATCTTGTTCATACCAGTAATGACAGTGACACTAACAACTCTAAAGGAAAAAAAAAATATATTCAAACAAAACCTATTTTTTATCCTTAGCAGATGATAAACAAGTTAGACCTAGGGGGAAACAGCACTGATTTCTTGTACCATACAGTGATTAAAAATGTAAACAATGATTCTCAAACATTGATCCTTAAATTGCACACATTTGTGGATTTTTTTTTCCATAAATTAATTAGTTGTTAAAAAAACCCAGCTGGAAAAAAGAATTCTTTATGTTCCTGGTGATTTACAAATTTCACACTTTTTGTGTAAAGCTGGCAATAAAAATTTAGTTAATAAAAATCCATGTTAAACTTTTTCTGTGGCTAAGGGAAAATGTTTTTAACTTCAATTTCCCAGCAGCTATTCTTTTTGCTATTACAAAATGCAATACTTCAGAGAAAGGTTCACTCCTTTTCAAATATTAATTGATAATCTTCAGTATTTTCAACCAACATTCAATTCATGAGAGTGATATATTATTGCTTAAGCTCTAGAAATATGCATTTACTTTTACAATTTTAATGATGATATTTTGGAATTCTCAACATTTGTAACGGATTCCAGATCCTTTTTTAAGAATGTCATGTCTAACTATATACATTTAACCTAAAACAACTTTGACAAACTTACTTAACAAAGAAAACTTGATGAAAATGAAAGTTTCTCACTGCAGTTCCCAGGGCTTCCATAAGTATTGACGATGTGAAAACAATTATGACTGCAATGGTAAGACCTGTAAAAAATTAATGCATGTGTTATTTAGCTAAAGCTCCTCATAATAATAACCCTTCTATAATATAGAAATAAACATTTAAAACTTTAACAGTTACCAATTTTTAAAGATAATCAACAAAAATGCTATATAAAAATATAATAAATATCAAATTCTGCAATTTATGCAAAAATCGTGATATTTCTTCTGAAAAAGTGGACCTATTTTAAATCAGCAGTGTGAATAAAAGTTACCTTGTAATTGATCATTATTACAACTTTACACATTCTGTAATTTTCTTAACTAGAACAATGTGTTTTTAGTCCTTGTAAGGATGTGATGAAATCTCTTAGAGACTATAAACTAGGGAGCGACCGATATGCCTTTTTACCGATAGTCTGATACCGATTTTTTCCCCCAGCATTTTTACCGATACCGATATTTTCTTTTTAGGGGCTGTCCATTATTTATGTCAACAAATTTTTGGCGATTTTTACCTCCCCCCTCCCCCTTGTCAACAACTTGTCAAACTTCCAGAGACCCCCCCCCCTATAAAATGACGTCAACATTTGATTACCCCCTCCCCCCTAAAAAAGGTGGCTTCCAAAATGTTTATGTGGCAAAATTAGTAGGAATATAGTAAGTTTAATTAAAATACTGAATGTTAAGCGAGTGTGTAACACAGAACTACAAACGCTGCATAATTTTCCTATTTATTAAGTAATTATATTAAATTAAAAAAAAGTAACATTGTTGACGTCAACTTTTCTTGACCTACCCCCTCCCCCTTGTCAACAATTGTCAAAAATTTTCTGACCCCCCTCCCCCCTATTTTGTTGACGTAATTAATGGACAGCCCCTTAAGCAACAACAATGCAAAACACGTGTCTTCCTCGTGCTGTATGATGTATATGACCCATGTTCACATATTTTATTACACTTCGCCCACGCATGTCTTGTTTTACCCCCCCCCAAAAAAAAAATACACAACTTCCCATCCCAAAAAAAAAACATACACAATGTATGCGGCTTATTGCTTAAGATATTCATAAAAATAGTATGCATAAAAATTACGCGATTAAATTCTATAAATTCTACCACTCGGGTCCTTTTATATTCGCCTACCATAATAAAGAAATCCATGTAGAAACACTAAGTAATTAAAAGTGAAAAAAAAAAAACGGTCCAAAAACGAATGCTGATATATGCTCTAATTCTACAGCCATGAATTTTTCTTTACTGACAATGCCTTCCACCACGTACAGTTCAAAACAACAGATAAAAACAACAGTTCTATGTGTAACGGCAGCCATGCCAAGCACTGACTATAAATAGAACATGCCATTCAGTTGTATTTTTTACTTTCTTTTGCTCTTTTCTAGATAAAAACTACAGGTATTGAAAAAGGAATTCCAAATCCAAACTAATCTGATACATCTTCCTTCCAACACATCACTTCCTCTCTCTCCACCCTCTCTCCCCTCCTCTCATAATCACCCATCATCTCTCTACCCTCCTCATCTCTCCCCGCTTTACCTATCTCCTCTCCTTCCCATTTTCTCCTCCTCCCCATTCTATCCTCCTCATCCTCTCCATTCCTTACTTCTCTCCTCTCCTCACCTCTCCTCTTTTACCCCTTCCCTCCTCCTTATTCTTCCCTCATCCCCATTCCCCCTTCTCCCTCTCTCTCTTCCTCCCCTCTCTTACCTGTCACCTTTATCCTCTTCTCACCATTCTCACTTACTGACCTCTCTCCCCTCATTACCTTTTTTTTTTGACCTCCTCACCTGACCGTCATCCAAGTTCCAGGGAAAAGTGTTCAGAAAGTTTAAATACCCGGTAAAAGATTCGTTTACTATTCACATATGTTATTAGTATTTATTACAGAATAACGTCTTTTTATTGTCAGCATTGACAACACTATATTCATATCCTCTAAAACATGTGACTGGTGTGGATTTTGTAACAAATAAAGCGTTCATTGTATTTACATTTCATTTAGTGTAAATTGGGACCCTTCACCTAACCTCTCCTCACTCTCGCTGCACTCCTCACCTCTGTGTCCTCTAAAACTCTCTACACTCTTCACCTAACCTCTCCTCACCTCGCTGCACTCCTCACCTCGCTGCCCTCTAAAACTCTACACTCTTCACCTAACCTCTCCTCATCTCGTTGCACTCCTCACCTCTATGTCCTCTAAAAAACTCTCTACACTCTTCACCTAACCTCTCCTCACCTCCATAATGATGGCCATGTAAGATATATATATATGACCTGAATTGGTTTACAACCAACAGCCTACAACAAGTAGCTTGAGCTACTATATCAACGTACACAATTGTTATTTTTGTTGAAAAAAGATATGTAAGATATAATTATTAATTATTTTTTTCTTCTATGGTTTTGTTTTATTACTTGTGAAAGAAAAAAATATACACTATGTAATTTTATTTGGCATAAACATCTCTATGATAATTAACTGAATCAAACGTCCACTACCGTATCACTCTCCAGCAATCAAGACTTAAAAAGTATCCAAGAACACTTTACACATTTTTATGAGGCCCCCCTTCCCCCCTCACCCCCTGTAAGGAAGGGCTGATGTTTAGCACATTTTATTGAACAAGAGCGTTTCAGACATGGAGCTCGGGTGGAAGGGTAGGGAGGGGATGAGGATTGCAAGACGAACACATGTAAGGAACACCTGATCAATACGGTACATTTACTTTTATATACAATGACTTAGCGATTGGTATGACTACTAATGACTACTTGATCTTAGAAGGTTCCCAGTTGGTGTCGGCAGCTCTTACAGGAGGCAGCACTCACTCAGATATCTTGTATCGTGTCACTCTACTGACCTTCTCATAAACGAGTCCGTATTTAATCATGTTACAAATAATCGTGTCACACTACTTCGTTGGGTAGCTGGATGGATCGTCATGCTGCAGCACGACCTGCCTGCTTTGGGTTATGAGTTCGACTCTCGGTGAGTCTCTGTCACCTACATATTATGTCTCCCGTGGTACCTCTATGTCCATTGCACTGCATGAAGGGCAAATCCCATTGGTGGTTAATATGATCTAAGAGATAACATCGTCTTTCAGAGACTTATAAAAACAACATTAACAACAACAAAAAAAAAAAACTACTTCGTAAAACGTGATCTATAAAAAAGCATGATTAGCTACTTGTAAAACACTATTACAGAGACATTAAAAGTTGAAAAATGTCATTTATTTGTCATTTGGTCATTGCAAATTATGTATATTCTATTCAACAGCACACCTGTAATTTTTTGTTTTAAATTTCACTGACAAAACCATTGACTTTCCTGTGATATGTCAAGCGGATATTTTTACCATGACGCTGATGGTGACTGCTGACCACGTGATCAGAAACACCACAAAAGACACCAGGTCAATGTGTTTGCCTATCACTCTGTACCGATTCACCCTTGGACCATCCTGATTCTGCTGCCTTCTGCTTCCTTGGTAGCCAACCCCTTTGTCGGGGCCGACATCAGCTATTTGATCAACTGTATCTTTGGCAATGCTAGTGACAGGTGTAACGGCTTGCCTGAGCTGAGTGATCTTATTGAATGCCCTTGTAAAATAGGTTCTGGCTTTCTGGTGCTGTTCTTCTCTCTGAAATTTTCAGTAATATATTTACATAATATCATTGTCTCTCTCTCTCTCTCTCTCTCTCTCTCTCTCTCTCTCTCTCTATATATATATATATATATATATATATATATATATATATATATATCTGTCTATCTATATATCTGTGTGTCTATCTATCTGCATATGTGTATGTATTTATGTCTGCATGTATGAACATTCCCAATTCATTGACCAGTGTATAACACCCCCTCCCCCGACTGTTAACTTTTATCTCCCATCCCCATAATTAATTTTGCCCCCCATCCCAATATACACGATCAGAAGAACGAGTTTGTTTAAAATTTTGTCCATTATTATAGTAATTATGTAGTCAAAAACCTTTGATCTTTAGTACCCATCTCCTCCGTGTGATATAATGGAGTGTTTGCTTTGAGTACATACCTCCTTGTGATGTAATGGAGTGTTTGCTATGAGTACCTACCTTCTTTCTCCTTGTGATGTAAAGGAGTGTTTGCTGTACCTACCTTCTTCTCCTTATATGTAATGGAGCGTTTTATGTTAGTACCTACCACCTTATGTTAAAATGGAGTGTTTTCTGTGAGTTCCTACCTCCTTGTGATGTAATGTAGTGTTTTCTGTGAGTACCTACCTCCTTATGATGTAATGAAGTGTTTGCTATGAGTACCTACCTCTTATGATGTAATAGAGTGTTTTAGGGTGAGTATTTTATCTCCTTATGATGTAATGGAGTGTTTGCTATGAGTACCTACCTATTCAATGGAGTGTTTTCCGTGAGTACCTACCTCCTTGTGATGTAATGAAGTGTTTGATGAGTACCTACCTCCTTGTGATGAAGATAGACGATGATGATGCTGTTAATGACGGTCAGCATGGAGATGATGAGCAAAATGAACAGGTAGACGGTAACCATGGGCACATTCGAAGACCTGGGCAGCATCCCGCCAACTGTACTCAAGAAGACAGACAGTGCCAGAAGAACCGTTATACCCAGAGTGGCATATAATTGTCAGAATGATACATACAGGTCGGGAAGGGGTTAGCTTGTAGACTGATTTGATTGGTGACCACAAGTCCATAAGTGCAAGTAATAATAATACAAGATTTAAAGGTTGGTTCTGGCATAATTTAACGTAGCATTGCATATTACTGCCCAAGGCACCATATCTATCCAGTGTTGACTAATATGTAGTAGACTATTGTTGACATTCGTTGTTGTATAAACAAACAAATAAAGTATTTATGTATTTACATTATTTGAAGCGACATTGGATTAAACCTACAATTATCTCCACAGAGTCAAGGTTGCGTAGTTTCTGAGTTCCTTTTCAGATTAAAAGCATCAAAATCTTTAAATAATACTGGTATTTACCATATGAGATTTTCTCTCCTGAATCAGCCGGTATAACGAAGACCATGATGTTTAGGAAAGACAGGATGATAGCTGGGAGGATGACGTTGAGAAGAAGAAAACGGACGTCTTTTAAGATGGAAAGTAATCTGAAAAAGAAAATGTAGCTACGTAGTTAGCAGAATAAAAATAGGTCTACAGTCAGAAGCGGATTTAACGGGGCACCATGCGCACCGTGCGGGGTCCTGAGGTCTGAAGTACTCTAAAGTGGCCCTCGAAACCCTGACTTAAAGCTTATATTATTTTAGCACCTGGGGCCCGAGGTGTCCCCAAAACCCCCATTTAATGCTTATATTATTTTTGTACATGCGGCCCCACCTGACCTAAATCTGCTTCTGTCTACAGACGAAGTCCAGACACTGCTTGCGCTGCGTTAACACAAAAGTGTTTCTGTGTGAAATAATGTAGTTTGCTATGTTCAAGTAACTAGCACACAAAAGTGCTTTCTGTGAAATATTGTAGTTTGCTGCATTTTTGTTTTCGCATATCGTGCAGTTTTGACTATCGGTTTCAATTTAACACTGAATTTTTATATGACTTACTAGACTGCTTTTAAGCACATTCCAGTCAGTTTATTCCATTTGTTTATAAGCAAGGCATCTACCCTCATCTTCTAAACAGAATAGGGATCCGAGAATTCCATCTGTTGAAATCTCACACGGATGCCCACAAACCGTCAAATTCTTGGAAACTTCACTTTTCTGTTCAATAGCCAGAAACGGCGACTGGATCGAATCAAAATTATGATAACGGATATAGAATTGCTCTTGAGGGAATTTCAAGACTTTCCACTATTATCCAGCACACTAATCAGAAAGAGGCTCAATTGTCTTTTTTATATATATGACAAAAACAAAAAGAAACCGTCTGATAAATTTACTAAAACACTTTCTAAGTTATTTGATGTCACCAACGTTAATGGAAAATGGAAAAATGAGGATAAAGAGCTTAACCAGAAGCAAGTTAAGAGTGGAGGAAAGATTGGTTATTCAATGGTCAAACAAGCCCCTTTAGAATCAATCCACCCGAGAAAAAGGAATCCGACTATCCAAAACTCAATCTCAAGCCAGCTCTTCTCAATCGTAACCTACACAAACACATACAACTGTCTCACAACCTACACAAACACAAACAACTTTCTCACAACCTACACAAACACATACAACTGTCTCTGAATCTTCGGATTCTGAAACCTCTGCTTCTTCACCCGACTCGACAACCTATTCTTCCACGTCATCTTTTCCTGAATGCAAACCAAAATACCAAAGAGCAAGCACTACAACAGCGGGTTTGCTTGGACTGAAAAACATCATTTCTACACATAAAGCATAAGACGTTCTTGCAACCATTGCTGAACAGGGTCATGATGTGCTGGTTCCAAGTCAGGCGGGTGTTTGGAAACGAGTAATCTCTGAAGGACGGAAAATGAAAACCAAAATTTTTCAAAAACTTCAAAGCAAAGAACCCTATTGTCTCCAGTTTGATGGTAAAAGAGTGCAAGGGGAAGAGTATCAAGTAGTTCTGCTGAAAATATGACAACCGAAATAAAAATCGGTACTCTTAAATGTGAGAGTGGTTCTGCCGCGGCCATTCAGCTAATTGATGAATATATGCTTGGGAAAATATTTACATGATAATATGCGACACGGCCGCAGTAAATACTGGTCGTTTGCTTGGGATTGTAAAGCTCATACAGGATGATGTCTTGAGCAAGGACTTTCAGAAGCCACAATATACTGGCTGTCAGCACCATGTACTCGACCTCTTTCTGAAACATGTCATGAATTTTCTTATTCAAGAGCTAACGAGCAAACCAGAACTCAACTTATCATTCATTGACAAATTAACGCAAAACTATGCCACTCTTCAGGCTGATTACCACCTCATTGTGACAGATGATATTAGCACAGGCGAGAACCCTGGATAGCGAGATGATTTCAAGTTCGTTTTATAAATTATGTTAGGCATATCGTCATTACAAAACAACTTCACGTTGGCCTCGCATCAGCTGGAGGAAACTACCAAATTTACACTAGGCAAGATGGAACTCACATGCAATATATACTATTATAGCATTATTTCTGATACCAGAGTGGCGCGACATCCTCGCTCCTGCCTGCAACTTCATCTGCTACGAATGGGCAAATGCTTGGTTCCATTCTCAACACAACAATAAAGCGTCCGTTAATCAACTGTTTACACTCATCAGGATAAAATGCAAGAAAGAAATTAAGTGTTTAAAGACGCATTGGTCATTCGGGAAATCATTTATTGATATTCCCAGATCTAACCAAATTGCTGAACGTGCTGTGAAACTGATGGAGGAACTTCATGCAAAATCGAGAAAATTTGAATTTTTGAGTCTGAAGTTCATAGGAAAAATATGTTTTACACATTTCTTGTACATTATGTAGATATTACTAACTGATCTGTATCTTATTTATTAATAAAAGTTGATTAGTTAATATTATTACTCGTTTGAATTAAGCTAAAAAAAAAACTTGTACTTTTTTAAAAAAAAAGGAGACCAATTCCACATAGCAGTGAAATTCCTATACCAGTGTTTACTGGATTATTAGAGCTCTTACCATCAGACTCCGACGACGGGCAAGATCTGGAGTTTTAGGCAGGTGAAAACAGTGGAAGCGATTATGAAGGAAGTTCTTCAACACCTCAACCATTCAGCCAAGAAGAATCCAATGACCTAATACGAGACCTAAATCTGTCCAAGCAAGCATCTGAGTTTTTAGCGTCCAGGCTCAATGAAAGAAATTTTCTCAAACCAGAAGTTAAAATAATATTTTATCGGAAAAGAGAAGAGTTTCTTCTTCCATATTTCAGCCAAGAGGAAGATCTTGTTAACTGTAATGACATCCCTGGACTTCTGCTCCAAATGGGACAGTTCCATCAGAAGCTTGAAATGTGTTCTGTTACACAATGGTAACCGTTATGCATCTCTTCCCATTGCTCACTCAACAACACTTAAAGAAGAGTATGAGAATATCAAAACAGTATTGCAGAAAGTCCGTTATTATGAGCATCAGTGGTCAATTTTTGTTGATCTAAAAATAGTAAACTTCTTGCTTGGACAGCAGTCAGGATACACAAAATACCCATGCTTCATGTGCCTTTGGGATAGCAGGGCAAGGCAAGATCTTTGGACAAGAGTGACATGGCCTGCAAGGGAAACCATGAATGTAGGTAAAGAAAATAAGATCATTCTCCCACCGCTTCATATCAAATGAGTTTTAATGAAACAATTTGTTAAGGTTTTGGACAAATCTGGCAATTGCTTCAGGTATATTTGCAGATCATTACCCGGACTGAGCATGGAGAAGCTGAAACCTTGGATTTTTGACGGTCCTCAGATTCGAAAACTCATCAATGATTAAAATTTTACTAATTTCATGGATCACCTTGAAGCTTCTTCATGGAACAATTTTGTTTCAGTTGTCAGGAACTTCTTAGGTAATAACAGAACAGAGAATTACGAAGAACTGGTGCAAGATATGCTCGCTAACTTCAGAAACATTGGAACAAATATGAGCATCAAGGTACATTACCTGCACAGTCATTTAGACAAATTTCCAGGTAACCTTGGGGACTTCAGTGAGGAACAAGGCGAGAGGTTCCATCAGGATATGAGGGTGATGGAGGAGAGATATCAAGGAAGATGGGACATACATATGATGGTTGACTACTGTTGGAGCCTCCAACGCAATTGCACCAACGACACATACAAAAGGAAGTCGAGCAAACAGCGATTTGCTAATGCATTACCATAGACAATTAACAAATTAATTAATTAATTAATTAGACATAATTAGTTTTTCAAATGAAAATGTTTTCTTCTATAACATTATTACACATATTTTTGAACAAATTTCTGAGTGACTATTAACATTTTCACTACTATTTGTTAGTATACTATTATACTTCATGCAATTCTTGACAAATTCCAAATACGGTGCATACATTTTTTAATTAATTTTAATTATCTCGTAAAATAGAGCCAATCTAGCAAAAGCACTTACATATTCTAAATCAGCATCGTTGACTTTGTATAAAATGATTCAAATATCACTGGCAACGAATTCACTGTTTACCAGTGTAATTTGTTGACAAGAACATAAAAATTTACCAACTCTATTGAAACTAAAAGCATAAAATTTTTATAAAATTACTAGCTGCAAGTACCCGGCTTTGCCCGGGTTTAAAATAAGGTTTTCTGTTTATTTAAGAAGCGTAATTTGACGTTCTATTAAGATTTAAAATAAAACTCGTAAAAAAGGGTTTATTTGCATGCAATAAATGGGTACATTTATCTTAAAGCAATGTGATAGACAACATTTTTGGCAGTTACATTTGGAGTGTGCACTAAAAGATTTTCCTCTTTGCCCACTCTGGAGCAGGCCACATATAACTGCCCATGAGAAAAGCATGGTGTCTGCAAATCTATACCAGCAATCCCAAGAGACTGGCCCTGTGACTTGTTGATTGTCATGGCAAAGCACAATTTCAAAGGGAACTGCATTCTCTTGAATTGTATGGGGTTGCCTGAGGGAATGATGGGTATTCTTGGAATGAAGACATCCTCACCCCCTACCACACCCTGTGAGTACTGTGGCCTGAATTACATGTTGCATCAGCTTTTTCACAATTTATCTTGTGCCATTCCAAAACCTGGGTGCATCAATATTTCGGTTCAGCATAATCGGAGCACCAACTTTCAGAATCAAGTTGTGGGCTTGCAGATCAGGAGTCTGGATGGAATTCAAGAACTCAATGGTATATTGTAATGCTTCATCATCATTAAGGATGCAGTCGATGGACTTGTAGGCATATTCTTACCCTGGAAGCTGCTTCTGAATGGTGACATTGATTTTCTCAACCACATCATTTCTGCTTTCCAGAATCGCTCTGTGAGAAAGCCAGTCCTGATCCCGAAAAATTTTCCTGAATGTTAGGATACACCTTGGGCAGAAGTTTGTCAGGAGAGTTGACAATTTGACCACAGGGCATAATGATGAGGCCTGTTGAAGAATCTTCAGGAACTTTACCATCTCCAATCTGGAGCAACTTTTTTGCTAATTGTCCTGCAGACAAATCACCCTAAATGTGTGACCGCATGTTTGTAGTTAGACTGAATTTTTTGACGTGGTGCCATATATAAGAATTTTTCAAACAGGCATTGATCTGATCTGCTGGTGTGCCACGTGTGACAATGGGAAGTGTTTGTCAAAAATCACCAGCAAGCACAACAGTTGCTCCACCCATTATTGCAGAGCTGCCTCGCAAATCCTGTAATGTCTTGTTAAAAGCATGGAAAGCATTTCTGTGACTCATGGTTGCCTCATCCTAGACAATTAGCTTTGCAGGTTTTGAGAACATGTCCCTGCCCTGTGCCTTTTGATATATTGCAAGTGGCACTGTCTGATCTGGTCAAGTCCAGTGGCAACTTGAAGGCAGAATGAGCTGTTCGACCACCAGCAAGCAGAGTTGCTGCTATGCCAGAGGAGGCAACAGCCAAAGCCATGTCTTTCTCTTTCCTCACAATAGCCAATAGCAAATTTAGTAGAAAAGTCTTGCCTTGCCACCTGAAGCATCCAAAAAGACAATGCCTCCTCTTTCAGTTCCGATCATTCCAGTGATGGCTATAAAGAATTGCCGCTGATCTGGAGTAAGTCTTGGCACATTTGCTGCCATGTAGGCTCGAAGTGCTTGAACATCATAGCTAGTTTCCTTCCCTCAAGACATCCTTACTTGTAAATTCAGGTTGATCATTCACTGGTTCTGGCAAACCATAGAGTGCCAGCTTGTTGCCAGTTACAGATAGAATGTTATCTTCCAAGATGAGAAGAGATTTGTTGAAGAGAGCATCACAGTATTCAATATTTTCTGTTGGATTATTTCGTCTTGCCTGGTGCAAAAGTCTTCTGTCATGTCTTCCTTGTGATTTTCCTACAGTGTGATAGGTTTGTTTAAGCCACATACGGCAACCAAAATGGCAAAGAGATTACAGAGTTGTGCTGGTGACTCAGACACATCTGCCTCTTCCATTGCCTGGTACAAATGAGAATCATCTTCCAGCAGTCCCGGGACTTGGCATGCCTCAGTGTATTTGCTGCATGTCTTAATTTCAAGGATATCACCATCCTGACTGGAGTCGCACTTGATATTGTTCTGGAGTTTCAGCTGCTCTCGCAAGACTGTGGCGGACCTGATCTTCCTGAAGACGTGATTGCCTTTGCTTAGGTGTTTCAGCTGCTCTGTGTGCATTCTGGCGAACATGTTGTGACTGGAGTCGCACTTGATATTGTTCTGGAGTTTCAGCTGCTCTCGCAAAGACGGTGGCGGATCTGATCTGCCTGTAGTCTTTTTTATCAGGAGCTTCTGCTGCACGTGTACGTTCGACTGTTTTTGACTTGATTGTTTTCCTGGCCAGACTCCCCCTTTTCTTCTTACGCATGACTGTAGCAAAAGATGACAATTCCTATGGATGAAGGAATGTAATGTAATAATGTAGTAAGTAATGTGATATTTGGTTCCCCGTACAGATCATATTTATAGTAAGTGAGCTAGCTAGTGAGAGAGAAGCTCGTAAAACCTGAAATCGGGGTAAAAGTTTGCCAATTTTCATGTCTTTGATTACCAAAATAATTAATTACAATTAAAGTACCCATTGAGATGGAACGAAACCTGTTTAAGAACCTTTCCCATGTAATTTTGTATATGTGTACCAAATTTCACGTTATTTGGTTGTCTGGATCTTGAGTTATAAGGGAACATACAAACAGACAACAAATGCGTAGCAAAATATGACAATTCCTATGGATGAAGGAATGGAATGTAATAATGTAGTAAGTAGTGTGATATTTGGTTCCCCGTACCGATCATATTTATAGTAAGTGAGCTATGTGGGAGAGAAGCTCGTAAAACCTGAAATCGGGGTAAAAGTTTGCCAATTTTCATGTCTTTGATTACCAAAATAATTAATTACAATTAAAGTACCCATTGAGATGGAACGAAACCTGTTTAAGAACCTTTCCCATGTAATTTTGTATATGTGTACCAAATTTCACGTTATTTGGTTGTCTGTATCTTGAGTCATAAGGGAACAGACAAACAGACAACAAATGCGTCTTATAAGTATAGAGAAAAAAAAACAAAGATGTTATGAACTCTCAATGCGTACAGGACAGTACAGGTGTTTCTTGCATCTTTCGTTGTTGTCGACTCTTGCAATATAAACTGTTTTGTGATTTACGACATGCAATGGATATAACATTTGAAAATAAATTGACTTTGCAACAAGGTACATTTCATAGAGAAGTTATCTCACCTGATCTCATGACAAACTATGACAGCTAACGTAAATTCAACCCAAGCTAGCAAGATGGACATCGTAAAAGAATGACCTTAAAAAACTTTACTGATATTCGGCTTTTGTTTAAGTTGATCTAGTGTAGTTTATGTTGGTCTAGTGTAGTTTATGTTGATCTAGTGTAGTTTATGTTGATTTAGTGTAGTTTATGTTGATTTAGTGTAGTTTATTTTGGTCTAGTGTAGTTTATTTTGGTCTTATGTAGTGTATGTTGGTCTTATGTAGTTTATGTTGGTCTAGTGTAGTTTATGTTGATTTAGTGTAGTTTATTTTGGTCTTATGTAGTTTATTTTGGTCTAGTGTAGTTTATGTTGATCTAGTGTAGTTTATGTTGATTTAGTGTAGTTTATTTTGGTCTAGTGTAGTTTATTTTGGTCTTATGTAGTGTATGTTGGTCTTATGTAGTTTATGTTGGTCTAGTGTAGTTTATGTTGATCTAGTGTAGTTTATTTTGGTCTAGTGTAGTTTATTTTGGTCTTATGTAGTGTATGTTGGTCTTATGTAGTTTATGTTGGTCTAGTATAGTTAATGTTGGTCTAGTGTACTTTATGTTGATCTAGTGTAGTTTATGTTGGTCTTATGTAGTTTATGGGGCCGTCCATAAAGTACGTCACGCTCCATAGGGGGGAGGGGGGTGTAAGAAAGTGTGACAGTTTGTGACAGGGGGGAGGGGGAGTCAGGCCAAGTGTGACGTCACATTTTTATATTTTTTTATTTTATTTCTAATTTAACTATTTATTTTTTAGTAAAAACTTACTGTACAGCTGTATTATTTATCAACTAGGTTCAGTAGGCACTGTGCCTAGGGCCTGCGGACTTTTCAAGGGCCTACGAAAGCCAGAACATAAAGTGAAAAACAAGTTCAGAAGGCCAATAAAATTTAATAATGTTTGTATTAAAGTAACTATATATAACCGTGTGAGATAAGCACGTCAAGCTGCAGATCTGTAAATTACAGTATGTTAACTTTTCGACTCTTTGTCATAGCATAGTCACATATGACGTCCTCAAAGTTTATTTAGATTTCAAATCGCAAAGAAGTGTGGGTGCATTCTTGAAAAATATTAAAAATGAAGATGGGGAGGGCCTACGACTTTGAAAGTGCCTAAGGCCTACGATGACCTTAAAACGGCCCTGAACTGATGGACTCAGAGCTTCAGAAAGAGCAGATGCCGATGCTTATAAATGTTCTTCATTGTTTGTGGCACAAACTTTCAAATTTGATGACATTATGCCAAGATCAACAGGAGTTTTAATAGTACAACCATATGATCTTTATCGTCCATCTTTGCAGACCAGCTTACAATACTTGATCGAATTTGCGAAGTGTGTCACTTATACTTTGCCTCACAAACAATGTTGAAGAAACATACAGGACAACACAGAGCTCGGGCGCAGGAGAATGTGCCAACCCAAAATTTTCCAGAATCAACTCCGTCCTTTAAGAATCGCTGCTAGAAGGCAAAGAGAGCTCATGGCGATAATTGTCAGAATTGAAAATGCACATTCAGAGGATGTTGAGTGGCTAGATGAGGATGAAGTTGATCTGTCTGCAATTATTCTTCCAGAAAACGATGATGGGGAAAGATTTATGTCAATCGTAACTATGGATGAACACTTCACTTCAACATGGATGGATGATGTCGAGTGAATATTTTTTTTTAATTAAACATAATTCACATATTCTTTATAGCACAAGAGCTGCTAACATAATTTGTCAATCTAGTCCTTTTTTAAGTCGCATTGTTTTGTTTCCATTTTTATTATTTAATCACTGGTTGAGGTCAAGTCTCGCTAATCTACTTCTTATCCTGTGTCAATAGAATGCATAATCGGAAGATTATCTCAAAGTTGACCTCACCCATTGTAAATGAAAAGGTAGCAGATAAATGATGTTTATTATATAATTGTCAAGTCTAATTTTGCAATTTTTTTTCACATTCAATTGATTGAGTTACTGTTTTAAAGAATAACTGTGACAACTGTTGACAATTAGTTATTCTACTAGTAAATTCATTTAATAATCGGATAGTTCTTTTAATATTTATATTTTAAGGCAGTGAAGTGCTTTTTATGTTTTCGATTAAATTTTTATTAGTTGATAATTAACAATTTTTTGAAAGTGTGACGTACTTTGGGGGAAGGGGGTCCCGAGATTTGTGACACTTAGTGACAGAGGGGGAGGGGGGGGTCAAAAATGGTCAAAAATAGCTTGACGTACTTTATGGACGGTCCCTATGTTGGTCTAATGTAGTTTATGAAGATCTAGTATATTATATGTTGGTCATGTGTAGTTTAGCATTAATTGAAAAATAAAAGCTCATGTTAAAAGCAAAGTTTGAAAATAGTAAGTTAAATACACGCATTAAAATTATAGCAGGCGTATGGGCTCGCCAATAAAATACCTCAACAAATTTTAACAATTTTAAAACCCTCCACCCTTGAGTAAAATTACGTCATTTTTACCCCCCCCCCCCCCCCCCACCTCCTAAAAATCAAAAAACAAAAAAAGCAACATCTTTTGTGACGAATCAAAATGATTGATAACAGAAGATGATGAAAAGGAGAGTGATGGGCAGCACAGACAAACAAAATAGAACAACTTATTAAATTTGGCTGTACATTAATATATTAACATGTTGTTGTTTTTATTTTGATTAACCGAAAGTAAGAAGAATAATGAGGATCAATTCAAATGAAATTATTTTATTTCCCCAGCTATTCCCATATAATCTTTAACCTTGGCTTTCAGTTGCTATTTGGTTCACTTTTAGAAGTTGTACACAAACATTGGAGAGTCGCCATTGTTTACCTTTTTAGGTGTATCATAGTTGGTGAGATGATATTAAAATTCCATTTTTATATCAAGTCAGATTTTAACGTGGGTAGTGTTACTTTTTACCATATTTAGTTGTATGTTCTAAAAACTGGTTTATTTAGCCCACTCATGTCATTGAGACTTAAAATTAGTTTAGTGGGAGCTTAGCGGAAGTGTCTTACGCTATATGAGGTGTATTTAGCAGCGTCTGCATGTTATAGTAGGTGTTTTTAGATTTCTAAAATGTAGCGTCTGTTGTTATAGTAACTTATAGTGGGTGTTTTTATGTTTTATTTTTAATGTTAAAGTAATTGTTGTTGTTTTATTTTTAATGTAACCTCAAATGTTAAAGTAAGTGTTGTTATTTTTATTAAATGCAATTTTTTTTTATTTAATTGTTTACACCTTTTCTATCTACCATGAGAAAAGACTGAATTTAAAAGTAATTTTTTCTTATTTAGAATTGGAGAGAGATGAACTATAGATGGCTCGACCTAGGCGAGATGGATAATAATCTTTTATGTGCAGCATGTCGATTTCTGTCAAGTGCTCCTGTTAGGCTAGCTATCATACTTCTTTTAGGTGGGGGTTTTAATTATTTTTGTATACATGTGCTTTCAGCGCTGTCCATACTAATAAAAGGAAATGCCCTCACTCCTTTAACAATACCTTTCCAACTTCCCATATATATAGAAGGCTGAAATTCGGCAGGCGCATTCCTTACAGTTTACCTATAAAAGTTAATCAGGTTTCATTTCGAAATTCTACTCATTAACTGGTCTTAAAAGTCACCTAATACTCGCATGTCACCTAATACTCGCATGTCACCTAATACTCGCATGTCACCTAATACTCGCATGTCACCTAATTCTCGCATGTCACGTAATACTCGCATGTCACCTAATACTCGCATGTTTACATCTCCTATGAGGGAAATGATTGAACCAGTGATTCTCAAACTTTTCTTTTTGCCCTCTTTTCGATTAAAAGTGGCTCGTCGCGTACATCCTATACTTATGAACTAACTAGGAAAGATTTTGAGATATTTTACCTTGAGGTGGCCGAACTCTCAGTTAATAATTTGAAATGTTTTGTTGTAAAGAAAAAAGATACAAGACACATTGGAATGCAATAAAACTAAATAATTTAATATATGAATGCAAACAAACAAAATAACATGATAATGTGAAAATAATTGTTTTCATTTTTCACATATAAAAAATATTCTACTGAGAAGGGTGAACTTCGTGCAGAGTCATCGTTCTGTGAATGTCCCATCACTATTTAACTACATAGTAATCTTACCACAGCGTTCAAACTAATTATTGTTGAGTTTACTCTTGTTGATTGTAATATTATTAAATGCTCTAGGAGGAAAATACCAACAGCTTTAGGCGTAGGTTCAGTAGAAAACAGAATATTTAATAATCTTTTTTACAATGTATACTATTATCACAATGGCCAGCGAGTCCTCACCGCCTTTTTTATCATCACTACTTTTCTACTGCTATGCCTATGACACTGGTCACTCTACGGTGCGCTAGTATAGGGAATTCCTATGTTCTTGGCGCACTCTCGAGGGCAAAGGAGAGAGTTAAAACAATATATTGGTGACATAGATATGAAGAATAGATAGCTTACGTCTATTATATTGAGATATTTATATCTATGATTGATGAAATCTACTAAATCCACTTTCCTCTAAATATATTATTTGAAAGGCTATTAGAAACGTGATGTACTGTAGCTCATAATCCAGGGTTGAGTATCTGTTTCAATAGCCATAAGTTTAGATGCCCAAATGTAAATTTAGTTCCTCTTTCGCTGACAATTCGTCAATTCCTCTGCAACCTTATAGATGGGGAGTCTGGGACGAAAAGCATTGGAGGGGTGGAAGAAAAAAGAGGCGTTATGTGGATGATGAGATGGGAAGGTGGGTGTCCGATGAAGGCGTAATTGGAGGTTTGATGGGTTTAGAGGCTCAGATAAAGGAGAGGCTATTTGGGATATGCCTGATACGTTTTGAGAAGGATGGATGAGAGGAGATCAGTAGAAAAGGCGGTGGTGGAATGGAGGGTTGGGGTCCGGAAGCGAATGAATGGAGGGCCTGTGCAAGGTGTTGGTGGTGGATGCGGTGAATAATAAAAAAAATAGGGGTTTGGATGTGTCTGGGGAAGGATAAAGGAATGGGGGTAAGAAGGGATAAATAGAAGACAGTGTCAGTTGTGGTCAGAAAGGTTGGTGCGGAAAACTCAGGATCACCCCAACACCTCGGTCCCAAGACTTCCACTATGGAAAATGAGACAAAACTAACTCCTATATTCGTTGCCTTAGATATACTACTGGTTGCATTTCAGAAATATGTAACATCACTTATCATTGAACTTGGTTTGTAAGCAACGTCTCGTATGTCATGAAACCTCGTGAGCTATCTTTTAGCGCGTTCGCCAATCTGACTACAAATTGATCCCAGACGGATTTAAATGTCTTTACCTCTTCACCTCAGCTCCAGACGCTCTTCATGGTAGCACCCTGTGCTACTGCTCTGCATGTTGGCACCATGTGCTACTGCTCTGCATGTTGGCACCCTGTGCTACTGTTCATGTTTTTAACTATGATCGTTTGTAAAACCCGACTAGACCGAGTTCTTTCTGATATGAAATTTAGAATTGTTTATTTTGGTGTCACCCCTATCTGCTATGACAGAGCGATGTTGGTCCTGGGATCGTGCGGTGTGGGAAGACGGAGTTGTAGGGATTGGTCGGTGGGACGGAGGGTATGGGGGTATTGGTAAGGAGGGTAGGTGTGACGGATGCTTTTTTTCTTCTTAATAAAGTTTTACGGCAGTACATCTCCGCTGTGAAGCGTGTGTGTTTTGCTATTATAAAATAAAATATGCAATGTTTCTGCCAAACAATTATTTTTACTCTTTTTATTACTGCAGTGGTATCTGATACATCTCTTGCTATTTACCGACGTGTAAATGAACCTAATCAGAATAAGGTTGGTGTGTCGGCACATGTTGGAGGATTTTTAGCTGGTACGTTCTTTATTTATATATGACACCCGTTTTTTTTTAGCTTGTACATCTTTTAACACAAGTGAAAGACGAAAAAAATATTTTAAGCTTTTATTTGTTTCGTTTTCTATGTGTAACTGTGTAGTCAAATTTTGGATCGGTTCTAATTTAGCGAGAAAGCCCATATCTTGGCACTAGTTTAGTTTCTGCATGACAATACACGTTTTTAATAATTTCGAGTACTTGAATTACCATCTTATATAATCACGAAGCTATTTTTTTTTTATATTGGACGAAAATGTATATGTGTCATTAGAAAATGCTGTTCAGGCCTACAAGTCTGTCTTTTTACCAAAGCAATGTACCAGAACTGTGAAAAGATATTTCATTGCAAGGCCCTCGCTATAAGGTTGTAGACTCCTCATTATCACAGCAAGGAGGAAACACTCCACCATATATCGACAAGATTTCGACCAATTGGTCAGTTTTACTATTAGCAATTGCTTTACATATATACTTAAGGGGGGGGGGGGATCCTGCTATCATGCTATCAATGCTAGTAGTGTTGTTTTCGTTGACGAAAACTAAAACTAAAACCTTCGTTGACGAAAATGTTGACTTTTCGTCAACGAAAACTAAAATTAGCAGCAAGACTAAAACTAGACGAAAACTGAAATTATTACAGAAAATACGAAATAAAAACTGAAACTAAAATATAGTGTTGCTTTCGTTCACGAAAACTAAAACTAAAACCTTCGTTAACGAAAATGCTGACTTTTCGTCAACGAGAACTAAAACTAAAACTAAAATTAGAAGCAAGACTAAAACTAGACGAAAACTAAAATCATTACAGAAAAAAACGAAATAAAAACTGAAACTAAAATATGACCTGGGACTAAAACAACACTAAATGCTAGTGTCAATTCTTAAGGAGAGAAAAGCAGCAATTCTAGTGATGAATGGTCATCAGCAGTGGCGCAACTGGGGGGGGGGGGGCCCCATTGGGGCATTTGCCCCCTATGAAATAAAAAAAAAATTAAAAGATTAGACCAAAATTTTTTAAAAATAAAATACAAATATATAAATAATGTCATTTTTTAATACAAGTGATTTTTTGCCCCCCCCCCCCTGAAAGTTTGGTCTAGTTGCGCCTCTGGTCATCATTACCGGCAATATATATATATATATATATATATATATACGTGCATCCAGGAAGATTTAGTTTTCAAACCTTCAACCGAGTAATACTATCAAGCAAAAGGGAAATGAAAATCAGCGTTAAAAATTGAATTTTTATGTGGAAAATTAAGCACACAATAGTCTTTTGCATTCAGCTAAAAAAGTAGTAAACAAATGCAGCATATGAAAAAAAGAAACCGATGTTATGAAGTTGCTGAGGACGCAAGACGATGAAGTGTCAATATTTATTAACTAATGCATTGCTAGATAATAATCATTACTATTGGTCAGAGTAACGAAAGATCTAAATCTTCATCTGGTTGTATTTTATGCCGAATGTAACATCTCTCAGTGCTTTTTGTCTCGATTTACTATGAGCAATATACACATACTTTACTAAATCAAATCTTAATTTCATAATAAATGATATCTTGATGACATACCGATATATAGATGTCATACTTACTGACATGGTGTGATATATTGATGTCATACTCACTGACATGGTGTGATATATTGATGTCATACTCACTGACATGGTGTGATCTATTGATGTCATACTCACTGACATGGTGTGATATATAGATGTCATACTCACTGACATGGTCTGATATATTGATGTCATACTCACATGGTGTGATATTTTGATGTCATACTCACTGACATAGTGTGATCTATTGATGTCATACTCACATGGTGTGATATTTTGATGTCATACTCACTGACATAGTGTGATCTATTGATGTCATTCTCACTGACATGGTGTGATCTATTGATGTCATACTCACTGACATTGTGTGATATATTGATGTCATACTCACATGGTGTGATCTATTGATGTCATACTCACATGGTGTGACCTATTGATGTCATACTCACATGGTGTGATATATTGATGTCATACTCACTGACATGGTGTGATCTATTGATGTCATACTCACTGACATGTGTGATCTATTGATGTCATACTCACATGGTGTGATATTTTGATGTCATACTCACTGACATGGTGTGATCTATTGATGTCATATTCACATTTTAATAAAGAGATTGTGAACATACCAACGTTTCAAATGTTTAATCTCTAAATGAGACCCACATTGTTTACAAACGTATCCCGTTGACGAGAGCACTCACACTGATCCCACAATACTCGGGGTTTACATGTTTGATCCCACAATACTCGAGGTTTACATGTTTGATCCCACAATGCTCTGGGTTTACATGTTTGATCCCACAATACTCGGGGTTTACATGTTTGATCCCACAATACTCGGGGTTTACATGTTTGATCCCACAATACTCGGGGTTTACATGTTTGATCCCTATCTTATTTATGGAGTCCATCGCTCGATTGCGTCGACAGCTGGCGCAGATGACACATGGTATGAATGGCTAGCACAGCACATAAATTATTGACTTATTTCACTATAAATGTCAAATGTAAACTAATTTTTTATATGGGTTTATGTAAAACAAAACAGAAAATAAAAAATCTAGGCTTACCCCAAATGTTATCCCTGTATTTTCTAGTAACAGTTTTATTTTCCCGATATTTTTGAGAGTCAGTAACTCTGTTCAATAACTAGTATTTCAATGAAGTTTGTGATGTGTTACCTTTATGTGATGTGACCAGAAGCTATAATCTCTAGGGAGCGACCGATAATCGGATCGGTATCGGACTGATATTGGCACTATCGGTTAATATCGGATTGGCCGATTGTTGTAGGGAGCGACCGATAGTCGAACCGATATTGGCACTATGGGTTAACTATTGGACCGGCCGTTTTTTGGCTGCCGATACATTGTTTTTTTCCACAACAGAGTTGCAGAAAAAATAACCAGTAAATAACCAAATTCTATAACCAGATCAGACAAGATTTTAAAAAAAAGGAAAAAAAATCACGTACACAGAAAATGTCACGTCTACATCAGAGATATGACCTTGAAACAATAGGATTGGCATTTCTTAATTCTAATGTATGACCTTGAATGATACAATTAGTGAACATCTGTGTGTATTTTTTTTTGGGATGGGAAGTGGGGGGGGGGTAAACAAGACACGCGTGGGCGAAGTGTTACAAAATATGTGAACATGGGTTGACATACGTCATACAGCACCAGAAAAACACGTGTTTGGCATTGTTGTTGCTTAAGGGGCTGTCCATTAATTACGTTAACAAAATAGGGTGAGGGGGAGGGGTCAGAAAATTTGTGACAATTGTTGACAAGGGGAGGGGGGAGGTCAAGAAAAGTTGACGTCAATAATGTTACTTTTTTAATTTAATATAATTAAGAAAATTAAGCAGCGTTTGTAGTTCTGTGTTACACACTCGCTTAAAATTCAGTATTTTAATTTAACTATATTCCTACTAATTTTGCCACATAAACGTTTTGGAAGCCACCTTTTTAGAGGGGGGGGAATCAAATGTTGACGTAATTTTATAGGGGGGGTCTCTGGAAGTTTGACAAGTTGTTGACAAGGGGGAGGGGGTGCGGAAAAATCGCCAAAAATTTGTTGACATAAATAATGGACAGACCCTAAAAAGAAAATATCGGTATCGGTATCGGTAAAATTGCTGGGGGAAAATATCAGTACCGGACTATCGGTAAAAAGGCATATCGGTCGCTCCCTAATAATCTCTTCTTTCATCTCGTGACAATTAGACTTCAATATTTTCTTATAGTTAAACTTTACTTTTTTTTATAGGAACCGTTTACTTTTTATCATAGGAACCGTTGACTTTTTATCATACATAGTAAAACTTTACTTTTTTGTCATACTAAAAGTTTACTTCTTGTCATAGTTAAGTTTTCTTTTATCATATCATAGTAAAAGATTTTTTTTGGTCATAGTAAAAGTTTACCTTTCATTCGTTCAAAGTGAAACTTTGCTTTTGTCTTAGTAAAAGCTTACTTTTCATCATACATAGTAAAACTTTACTTTTTTTGGCATAGTAAACTGTACACATTCTTTTTTCTCTACTTCCAGGTTTGGCGCTGGGTATTGTTTTTCTCAAAAATGTCAACACATTGAGATGGGAGAAAACTCTAGGCTGGGTCTCTCTGGCTGTATTTTTGGTGTTTGTTGTATTCTGTGTTCTGTTTAATGTATTCTACGATGGCTATAAGCCGACTGAATGGTAGACAGATCGTATATCAGCTCATGTTTATAGTGTTTTGAATACTTACATTTTAAATTCCATATTTGGTTGCGTATAGGCCTACACATAACTATTCTGAGAATTCACTTTAATGTTGTTGTTTTTTTTTATTATTTTGTTACAGAAGTTATTTTATAATTTTTTTTATTACTCAAGCGTGTGTCTTGAACAGCTTTGAATTGTTTTTATTACAAGGCTACTTGTTCATAATAATTTGAACTACTCATGTTCTTATGAAATTCATGTTATGAATTTATTATATTTTTTTTTAGATGGCAATAACTTATTAAGGAATAATCACCCGACAATACAAATTAAAATATATGCTTTGATTAAAAAATATAATGTAATTTTCAGCTTTAAATGTATGATATAGGCTTAATTTTTTAAATATATTTTATAATTTTTCAGTTTTAATAAATAAAAGGATTTTTATACCACCTTATATTATTATTCACTTAATTTTATATTTTTTTCTACATGTTTAATTGGTTTAATATCATCTTGCAGTTGCAGCATTTTTTAATGTGTCTGCATTATGAATCTCTATCACATCTCAATACTCTTCATTAAACTATTTTACACATAATGTTTTAACATGACATCTGTAGATATCTTTCAAAGTTTGCTATACATTATACACAAAGAACCATAGTAGAGAGCCGGATCTTCATGCTGCAGCTCGACCTGCATGCTGTGGGTTACAGGCTCAACTCCCAGTATGTCCAGTCACAAACCTATGTCTTCCGTGGTGCCTCCATGGTCATTGCACTCTCGGTTATGGAGGGGATTAAAGAAGGGCATCATAAAACCTTCCCTTTAATGATTTATAGAATCTAAAAGATAAAAAAAAACTCATACTTTCACACACATTCAGCCAGTTGAGTGACGCCCACCAGTATCAGGGGTTCGGGTGCCTAAAGTATCAGGGGCTGGAGGGCCGCCCTACAGTGTCAAGGGTTTGAGTGCCTAAAGTATCAGGGGTTGGAGGGCCGCCCTACAGTGTCAGGGGTTTGAGTGCCTAAAGTATCAGAGGTTGGAGGGCCGCCCTACAGTGTCAGGCGTTTGAGTGACGTCATACATTATTAGTGGCTTAATTTCCGTCCTACAATGTCAGAGGTTTCTTCGCTACCCTAGAGTGTCAGAGGATTCCGTGCTGTACTAAAGTGTCAGGAGGTTGAGGGACACACTACAGTTTCAAATAATCTGAGTACCGTCCTATAGTGCCAGGGATTTCAGTGCAGCCTCCAGAATCAGGGGTTATTAGTAAGAACACAGCAACACCGCAAGTGAAACACAAACACTAACTCTAACTTTGAGATGCAATACACAATCTTTAATCGACCACTTGAATACGATGTAGCCTATTAATGACACTATATTCTCACGACCTCGCTCCAACAACTGGACATCAACTAACTGTCCACACAGTCCAGCTACACAAATAGACACTCGGCGCACCACTCAGTCTCCAGTTACACGCTGATGCTCTCCCCTGCACACACATACACACACAGTCAATCCGTGACAAAGGGTTTTAACGCCACCTACTGTGTCTGTGCCAAGGGTTTGAGACAGTTTGAGTGCCATCCTACAGAGTAATGGATCTGAGTATCGTGTTATAGTTTAGGGGTTTGAAGTTTCAGTGCCTTCCTACTGTTCAGGGGTTTGAGAGACGCCCTATAGTGTTAGGGGTTTGTGAGCCGCCCTATAAAAGGGGTTTGAGGGCCGCCCTCCCCCTACCGTATGGGGGTTTTGAGGGCCGCCCTACAGTGTCAGACGTTTGAGTGCCGTTCTACAGTGTCTTGGGTGCAAAATACCATGGCGGTGTCATCGGAGAGCAGACCATTACTGACAACTATTAAAACTGCCTTACAATGTGTTGGTCCCGAATGGAAATATTTTGGCGGGGCCCCTCTCTTCTAATCCAACCAACTTTCACCTTAAGTCTTTATTGTTAAAAACAGTCTATTATTGTCTACTACTTGATAGTAATATCTATCGTAGATTGGAATCAGTCAAAATATGTGCTAAACAAAAATATCTACCATTTAACAGACCAAACAGATGTAATCTACAATTGCTAAAAACAATCAATACGTGTAATAAACAAATTAATATTTTAGTGACAAAAAAAAAGATTGAATAAAGATAGTTTATTTTCGTGACAAAAAGAAATCAGATTTTAGGTTCAATGTTTAAATTAAAAAAAAGTTTTTTTCAGACTTCTAAACATCACGAGACATTTTGTAATCTTAATAGCATCAAATGAATCCTAATTGTTTTTTTAGAGCATTTTCGAAAAAAAATGCTCTATTGTCCCCGTTTTGTCTGTCTGTCTGTCTGTCTGTCATCACCCTAGATCTCAACAACCATAAGTCCTAGACCCATGATGTATATATCATTTTGTAGGTCTTGGCCTGCCAAGTGTACATCAAAAGTTCATTTCGCGATAGGACCTCTGAGGGCCGGGCTTCAGGGCTCCTAAGGGGCTTATATATTATATATATGGCCCCATTCTACACCTTGTACGTTCAATAACCCATTCATTTGGTGCGAAATACTGCAGCACGTAGTTTCACCAAGATTTATTAAGAAACTCATCAAATGAAATAGTAAGCTTGTGTTCTGAGTTTAATTGAAAGTATCAGAGCTATGCAACAATTGACGGAGTTTTCGGACGATTAAATGATTACAATTTAGAATGTTTTCAATTATGAGTCCTATTTCAGTAACCACAAACCAATTGTAGTTAGATTTAAGAGAAAATAATTTTCTTTTCAAATATAAAGAAACGTCTTTATAATATTTTTTTTTACAGATATATGCATTACAAAATTGAATTTATAAACATTTCCAAAATTTACAAATATTTACTGAAAGCTAACAAACGTACTGATACATAACACGAAAATGCGCTAACACGTCCTGTGTCCAGAATGGAACAGGCTTAATTGCTTGTCTTTCTAAACTGTTCGTCATCGTTTTGTTGACTGAAATTAATTCACAATTTTCAAATAGAATCGCCTACCCCAACACATTCTATTCCAACAACACTTGTTAACAGCTAAAATGGCTAAACAGTTTGAGCATTGTTATCAAAAGTTATCAGTGGTAATTGATTTGCAAGCGATGGCCAAGACAGAGTTTCTGCCTGGGGCAATCAAATATAAATTGTCTAGGTGCCTCAAATAGATTTTCGCCTGGGGCTCCAAATACGTAAGAACGCCTCTGCTTTTAGTGTAAAGCAGTGCCAATCGTTTACAGAACACAGTGAAGTTATATTTACTAAACAAGGTGAAGTTATATTTACAGAACACGGTGAAGTTATAATTACAGAACAAGATGAAGTTATGTTTACAGAACATGGTGAAGTAATTATATATAATACCAGGGCTGGGGAGTCGGTGTCGGTGGTGACGGTAGTTTTTGCCGGTGTCGGTGTCGGCATTTGTACTTTGCCCGGTGTCGGTGTTGGTGTCGGTGTCGGCATTTGTATTTTGTCCGGAGTCGGTGTCGGCATATGTACTTGTCCGGAGTCGATTCGGTGTCGGCGCAAAAACTCCCCCCCCCCCTAAAAAAAATACTAGAACTTAATTAAGTAATCCAGAACAACGTCAGATAGTTCTTAGCAAATCTTTAATTTAAAGTTTTCTTAAGTTCTTCTTTTCTTTTAAAATAAATACTTGGTAAATCTGTTTATCAACAAATGTATTATTTTCCAAAGCGAGATTCTCTACATTACAACAACTTGTCAACATTAACAGAATTGTGACTGAAAGCAGATGGGAAGGCTACTGGCTATATTCACTCTTTTATTCACTCAATCATTGTAAATCATGAGATATTTTTAGTTTGCATCTCTCTATCAATATCCATGTTTCAGAAAGATTACATACAAACCTATTCAAGTCTTTTAGAACTTCTAAGAATGATCACACTCTCCACAGCTTAATTTCTCTCAGCCAGAATGAAACATTACCAATCTACGTCACAATGGCACTACATTAAAGCCCAGTCCGTAGCTGGAGTTGAGGCGCCCCCCTCCCCTGTATTTAAAATACAGCTTAAAACACTTCACGCTATAGACGTAGAATTAGCTAGCAATTCTCGCAATTAAAAATGGGATGTGGTTGGGGATAAATAAGTTTTGCAAGTGCGTCCAAAAAGTTATTATGCTGACCCTGCCCAAAGGTGTATTTTTTGTTTTTATTTTTCACCAAGTACTGCATTCAAAAAATGCTTATTGAAACATTTTTTCCGATTTTGATTATAAGTATACATTGATTTTATAAGGTATCAGTAACAAAAGTAAATATATATTAAACAAATATATTTCACCAAAGCTCAAAATATTTAACATGAAAAAGTATTTATTGTTTACTAAAAGTATACATTAAATAAAAAAAAATATCGATAAAGTTTAAATATACAATTCCAAACAAGCAGAAAATATTCTAAGCACTTGGGAAAGGAAAATATTTAGGAAATTATATGGGCCAGTAAAGGAAAATAACGAGTGGAGAAGTAGAACCAATCCAGAGATGTACAATCTGTACGAAGAACCAAATATAACAGCTGAAATCAAAATGAATAGATTGAGGTGGGCAAGGCACATATAAAGAATGGAAAACAACAGAGGTCCAAAAGCAATATATAAGGCAACACCCAATGAGAAAAGGCCCAAAGGCAGACCAAGAAGCAGATGGTTGGAGGAAGTGGAGAAAGACCTTAAAGCCATAGGAGTGAGGGAGTGGAGAAAGAAGACCATGGGTCCGGAAAAGTGGAGAAGATTAGTATGGCAGGTCAGGGCCATAAATGGGTTGTAGAACCAAGAAGAATAAATATACAATTAGACGTGCATCTTTATATATATATAGTATGAGATATATACAGGGGGAAAAAAACACAATTATCTCCATTTGCCCCCCCCCCCAGCCCCCGGTGTCGGTGGATTTTAAAAAAACCGACACCGGTGTCGGTGTCGGCGGTTGATGGAATGCCAACACCCCACCCCTGTATAATACTTAAGGCTCAGGTGCCCTGGAAGCAGGCCCGTAGTGTGCGGGGGAAGGGCCTGCGTTTTGTCTGGCCCCCCCTCTGCTTATTTGCTTTTTTTAGTAAAAATGTATTACCCCCCCCCCCACACTGTTATTGCCTGGCCCCTGCTGTAGATTGCCTGGCCCCTGCTGTAGAATTTTCACACTACGGGGCTGCGTGGAAGTAGTTTGGGCTTCCACCTCGCCTTGGTGGGTCTTTTGGGAGTGTTATTAAAAAGCGTGAAACTTTCTGAAAACACGACCAAATAAAGATAAATTATCAAACCGACGGTAGAGGATTGAAGGGGGAAGGGGGGGGGGGGACCAGATTTCACTTCGCCGATTTCCGGTTGTTGAACTCGATAAGGAAGTGCAGTTACAACAAACATTACAATAATTCACTTATCTATATTGAGATAAATTTATCATTTACCTTTATCGTAAGTACATATTATTTTACTATAAAAAAATAGCCCAAAGTATAATATTTATCTCTTTTTCATTGTTATCATTATGCTTATATTCATATTTTAAGTTGTTTAATTTAATTTTAGGATATAATTACTCGTCAATTAACCGAAAAAAAAATGACATCAGGTATGACCTAATAATAGTACAAAATTTAAATATACCGAGAAAAGGGCGTTTTAATTTAAGACATGTTCTCTTTGTAAACTAACTAGCGTTGTTTTAACAAATGATCTACCGTCTTACCTATTCTAATTAAACCATGCTAGAAACAAGTCGTGTAGCCACTGTAGGCAAAATAAAAATTATTAGCATTAGGATATTCTTATATTAATTAAACAATCTCGTAGGCGGACTGTGGTAAACTATAGTCATAGACTATATTATATTGTATTAGACTTAGACTGCAGTATAATAAAAAAAATGATTACCAAATAAAATTAATAACTTTAATTCATTCATCAATGATGAAGTTTAAATTTTAATTTTAACTGTTAATGCTTAAGGCTTAATAATTGGTAATATCATTAAATATCTCATTTTAGAGAGAAATTATTTAGATAAATATTATTTATACTAGTATAAATTATAGATACTTAACCTCTAATGCTATAAATTATACTTAACCTCCAATAGAGGCTCTATAACAGTTCTGGGGTTATTAATGTTTATAAATATCATTTTTGTCATGACATTTAATAAATGATTTATAATTTTATATGGATACTATTTAAATTATATTATTATTTATCAACTTCTAAAATTAAATCATAAAATGTTTACAAGTGTTATAATTTAAAATTGTATAGAAATTTTTGTCATAAATGTATGCAATTTTAAATGTTCAATTTTTTCAACAGCTCATTACAAGGATTTGATGATTGAATATTTATTATTTTATTGAAATGAGATCCGAAGAAGAGGTCGAATTAAGGCAGTTTCGCCAAGAACTTGATGAGGTTAGTTTGTGTGTGAAGTCCCTGTAAGGATGAGATGAAATCACTTAGATCCTATGAACCACTAATGGGACGGTTTTTATGGTGCCCTTAGACTCCTCAGCCGCCGTAAGCCACCACAAAGCCTGTAAGCTGTAAGCCGCCACAAAAAATGTTATACCAAGCTACCAAAAACATTTCTAAGCCGTGGGAGATTCAGAATTACTAATTCATGTCATTTTAAAGCGATTACGAAAATCGCATCCAAAAATTATATAAAGCATTTTTTTATATTAATTTTAATCTTTTTTTTTACGCCGCCATTGCCAGCATGGTAGGGTATAGTGTGCCTACCACACCAGCACTGTTGGCGGTGCTGATGCACATCTGCCATCCCTACAGAGCGGCTGGGTGAGTGTGCCCGCTATCATCTGCCGGGATGACAGAAAGATGGGTTTTATTCCTTGCCCAAAACTGGCCAGACCAGCAGGGTGTGTGTACTGCTGATCGGCCAGAATGGCAAGGCGAGGGGTTTTTCCTGCCACTCGGACAGAGGGGAGGGTGTAGTGTGCCTGTACCCTCAGCCCGAAATGGCAGGCTGCGCAGGTGTGCTGAGTGGGACAGAGTGGAAGGGTGTTATGTGCCGTCCACATCCATCACCACCGCCAGCTGTGAATACTGCGATGTCGGATAGTCCTCATTGACCACAGTACTACCACCCTCGCAAGAAAGAGGTTTTTTTTCCTGACTAGAGAACCCCAATGATCTATCCCCCGTAGATCATGGTATGTCTCTCAGGCCAGGATGGAGTGTTAATGTGAATATCATGCCAATATTTCTATATGAAACTCTCCAGCACACGTGAATTTATTTAATTAAAGAAATCAATTATAAATATCCTGCATGGATCTTATACCGTCGTGAAAAAATTTTGCAAGTAGCATAATATAATAACACTTGAAATCTAACTCATTTTTGTAGTTTTACATTTTTTTAAAAATTGGTTCTTAATTTAATTAAAATTTTTATTATTTTTTTTATTATTTTTAACATAAATCTTTATATTAACTTATTATATACAATAAATTAAAATGTATTATTTATTTATTTCAAAATTGTTGTTTGTATGACTAGTAAAAGTATAGTACATAAATATTTTGACAGTTACCTCCCTTATAAAAAAAATATCGGTGATACCCAGTGTGATCGTTGGGATCCGGCTTTCAACAGGGGTTGCTAGGTATTTTCCTAAGCCACGGCTTAAGCCGGCTAGCCATCCATAACTATTCTAAGCCAGCCATCATCAGTCCTACGGCGCGGCTGAGGGGTCTAGGTGCCCTTCTTTCATCCTCACCATGGCCGATAGTGCAATGGCCATGGAGGCACCACAGGAGATATATCGGAATCTTGAGCCAAGACCTGAAAAATTTCCTTGGTCCTCACCAGAGATTGAACCAGGTACCTTCAGGTCGACAGTTGAGCGCTTTACCACACGACCATCCATCCCCGTGATGAGATTAGTAGCCCTGTCCATTTCTTTATGTTGTCAAACCAACTTTCCGCTAGTGACTTCTGCAACAGCCTCCTATGGTTCCTTTAATAATAGTTTTTGGCAGGTTATTATGCCTTAACACATTACAGAACCATGCCATCTTGCCTTGCTTGATTGTTGCCATAATTGCAATCTTCCCAGGCATACTCTTAGGTCTTGCATTCTAGGTAGATTTGAAGGATTTTCCTCATGCATTTTTTTCAAATGCCAGCATCTTGCTTGCCTAGGCTGCTAGAAGTGTCCATGTCTCACATCTATACAGGGCAATGGTTTTAACTAGACCTCTGTAAAGTTGGATCTTCGTTGGCAGACAATTGCTTTTACTGGTCTAGATTCTGTTTAATTTAGCCATTGGTGACCCAATCCTGGCCCAAATTTTCACTTCACAGCTTCCGACTTTGGATAAGATGGTTCTTAGGTATTTGAAATTCTGTACCTCTTCCAAATTTAGATAGTTCATTATAATCTTTTGCAATACTGTCATCTTTGGGATTGACCTTTATCTTGCTTTCATCTGAGCTGCATTCTGTATGCACCCGACCTATTTGCAAGCTTGTCTGTCAGCCAGCCCCGTAGCCAGGGGGGGTGCCCTCCCCCCCCCCTAGGTGTGGAGTGTCCCTGCTTAGGTTTTTAAAAAATTATTTCAAAAAACCCCCACTTTCCTGAGGTGCCCCCTTGCTGGGTATTGGTGCCTCCCTGCTTACTTTGACCTGACTACGGGCCTGCTGTCAGCTCTTGAATTACACTGTTGCTCCTGGCCAGAAGACCTATATTATCAGCAAATCTTAAATTGCATGGGCATCTTCCACAAATTTAGATGGATGTGTGGTGGTCATTGAGTACTTCTTGCATGATTTTTCCTAGGAAGAACAGAAATGGCAAGAGAATACAGCCTTGACAGACTCCAATCAACATCCTGAAGAAGTCTCCTACACAGCCATTGAGTTGGACTGCACGTCTTCATTATTGTATCATGCCTCACTCGATCAAAAGCTTTCTTGAAGTCTATAAAGCTAAGATCAAGTTGGTGTTGTAGGTGTTTTTCTATAAGCAAGCGACAGTTGAAAATCTACTCAATTGTGCATCTGCCAGAATCTGCCTATTCTTCAGCTACTGGCTTTAATGGATTGAGGATAATATTTTAGCATTTCTTTGCTTGGGTGACCGATGAGACTGATTTTCCTGTAGTTCCAACACTATCCACTCTTCGAGCCAAACTGTATTTTCCCATATTTTCTGGTAGAGTATTGTTAGGGCTTTGGTTACTTCTGCACTACCGTGTTTTAGCAGTTCAACAGAAATGTTGTCAACCCCAGGGGACTTACCCCTTTTAAATTTTGTTTTGCTTCTTCAACATACCCTCAGCAGCACCGGTAATTCATCTTTGTTTTGTTGTTTGTTCTGTAATATTCTGGTGTCTTGATTGAACTTGTCATTATACCGCTCTGTGCAGAACACTATTTTTCTGTGAGGAGCTGACCAGTGCTGTCTTCAGTTATTAAGGTTGACATGCTGCATTTTTATGATGTTTCTTAATGTCTCATAAGCTTTCTTACTATTGCTGGCTGCTAAACTATGTTCTTCAGTGTAACGCTGGTTGTCAATCCAGTCTTCTTGAACTTGCCTCATCCCTTCCCTTATCTTTGTATTTATTAGTATGTACTTACCCACTGTAACCTGGTTGGAGTTTGTTTCTTTCTTTTAGGCTCTTCTTTCATCGTATAGATTGAGTATTTAGTCTGTAACCCATGGCTGTTTCTTGCTGCGCTGTTACTGACATTCCAATTGCCTAGAGTAGTTCCTTCTTTGGAAAACTTAATTAGGTTGGTCCCAGTAGTATACTTATCACCAATGCTTTGTTGCCCTCCATTGGGGTGTGCAGTAATTCTTGATCCGGGCCTTGACCGATCTTGCATGGTCATCTTTATCTGTTGTGCGTTCATATGTCCTTTCTGTGGGCTTATAGACTTGGTGGTGAATATTTTTGGTTTAAACAGGGGTTGAACCCAGTACCGCTAGCATGTGAGTCAAGTTCACTATCGCCTATTAATGAATGTTTATGTCAAATTTGATGTTACTGAAGTTCTTTTTCTAAATACTATTCTAATATATCTTCTCAGCTGAATTAAACTAACTAGATTCTCTACTATCCTGACGTTCAACTCAACTTATCTAATACAATACCAAACTCTGCCAAAGTAGGACTGATGATGATTAGAACTGTATCCAGGTTTTCATCCATCGTTTCACTCTCAAAGACAGACCAATTATAAACCTGTACATCTAATATCACAAAATATAGGGATACCAATGAAAGATATTTCCAATGTAACAAATACTTTTCAGAGTGTGTATTACACTTTTTTTAATTAAGAAAGGTAGCAAAATATTATGAATGTAAGATGGGTAAGGATATAAAAAAATGATTAGTTTTTTAAATAAATTCATCTTTATATAAAGTATTAAGGGTTTGGACTATCGGAAAAAAGTCAAAACAAATTAAACTTGTAACTCTTTAATATTAGTTTTGTTCAAGTCATGTTATATTTTCATGTAAAAGGCTCTACCAGTGAAAATATATTTTATATAAAATTACAAACCAATGATTTGTTCTCTATAAAAAAAGTATTTTTTTTTTGCCTACAATTGTGCTATACTTGTATGTTTTGAAACTAATTTTCTGTAATATATGATTTTTATTTCAGAATTTTAAACCCATCTTTGACTCAGTAAGTTTTTCATATTATTTGTATTCTTAAATACTTTTTTTTTACTATTTTGAAATGTAATAGTTATAACTAGTATCATTTTGGGGATATTTGGTACCCAGGGTGGTAAACTAATTTTGTCAACCAAGGGAACCAAAATAAAATTATATGTTCTTTAAACACTCACCATTTTTACTATAATGAGGTCAAGAAACAAAATTGTACACTACTAGGCTGAAAGCCTCCACTCCTTTGTGTCTCACTGACTATTATTCACCCAATGCTTACTAATGACTTAGCAGTAATGAACATACTTTTACTGTGGCATTGATTAATGTCCTAAATCTAATTTTTTACTCTAGTGCAATTAATATTTGTGAAATGTAAAGGCCTTTCAATGATGATGATGGTTTAATTAAGTCTTATTAGT